>KK122088.1:101062-207322 GCA_000611955.2 Stegodyphus mimosarum | reverse complement strand
TTTAGAAAACAGGATATTCTGAGCCCTGTAGCGTAATTCTACTACTTGTCAATAGCTTCGAATTTTTAGTTTAGTTCTTGTTATTTGAGTTACCGCCCGAGAGGCAGTGTATTAGCGTCAAGTCGACGCACTGTGAATTTTGCGATTTTGAAATTTTTAAGGAGTGTGTTTCAAAGTACACTGGGCAAAAAAAAGGCGGGGTGAGTTTTATATCTCCCATTCTATTGACGAGATTTAAGTTGCTTTTTCCATGTCTCGAAAACGCGACTTATTTTATATATTAGATTTATATATAGCATTGTTCTAACATAGGTATTTTGACACAAAATGAGTCTTTTTCTGAAGTAACATACCAATTTTTTTTTCATATTTCGATTCTACGACTCGAATTATGTCTAAATATTAAATTTTGTTTCCGCAAAGGAAGATCCACAACAGAACAAATCTTTAAGATTAGGCAAATTTTGGAAAAACAAATGAATATGGCATTGCAATTCACCACCTTTTTGTTGATTTTAAGACTGCCTAAGACTCAGTAAACAGAAAATATTTAATTAAAGCTGCAATACCTGAAAAGCTTATAAATTTGGTCACTATTACATTTGAGACAAAACTTAGAGTTAAAATTCAGAATAATCTCTCTATTATTGTTTCAAATGAGCTCAGACAGGATGATGCATTGGCCTGCTTGCTTTTCAACCTTGCGCTCCAAAAAATCATAAAAGACTCCAACATTAAAACCTCACGGAACTATCTTTAACAAGTTTGTTCAGATTTTTGCGTTTTCTGACGATATTAACATAGCACTCACTCCCGAATCACTTAGAGAGGCTTTTACGTCTTTAGAGGCAGCAGCCAGTAAAATGCATCTAGCAATCAACCAAAATCAAACTAAGTATATGTCATGCAGTAGTAACAGCAGCCCCTATTTTGAAATTGGGAATTATAAGTTTGAAACTGTTGGCAAATTTAAATATTTAGGATCAGATGTTAATACTCTCAATGATTTCGTGCCTGAGATCCGTAGTAAAATCACAGATGCTAACCGATGTGTTTTCGTTCTCAAAAAATACTTGAAGTCTAACTTCACTAGCAGAAAAGCGAAGATTCTAATTTAGAAAAACTTAATCAGACCCATTTTTAGATACTCTGCTGACACCTGGGCAATGACAGAAAAACCTAAAAGTATAATTTCTGTCTTTGAAAGAAAAATATTTAGAAGTATTTTTGGTGGCATAAAATGTAACAATATCTGGAGAAGAAGAACTAACTCTGAACTCTATAAATCTTTTAAAGAGCAAGATATAGTAAAATATATAAGGATTCAGAGAATTAAATGGGCAGGACACCTGTGCAGAATGGATGAAAATCGTATAACTAAAATGATCTCGGCCAGACCATTCGGCACTCGAAAAAGAGGGAGACCTAAACTTCAATGGTTCGACTGTTTGGAAACAGACTAAAATTTTTAAAAAATAACTAATTGGATGTCCAAGGCGAAGGATAGAAGAGCTTGGAATTCGATTCTGATGAAGGCAAGGGCCATCCTGGGCTGTCTGGCCATTGAAGAAGAAGATTAAATTTTGTAAAATTTGGTGCGAAATTCATGGAGAAATTCAAAAATTTAACTTGGCGAATTATTAACTATTATTTCCATTGTGCAGGAGAGGGAAAAAAGTCACATTTTTCCTACCTTTTTTACAATGTGCATGAGCAGAAAAAAAGTCACATCGTTCCTATTTTCGAATAATTTCAGCAAAGTGCGTAAACCACATTAGATGTTATTATCACTTTCAGTAATATGTCAAATTTCAAAACGCACCGCTATATGAATTCACTATATCTTCGAAAAGTTTGAATAAAAAGCTCTAATTTTTGTAGGTATACTTAAAATCAACATCTACTTCAAGTTGATGGTAAAAATTTTATAGGTTATAATTGAAAATGTTTTTCAAAAAATTCGTAAAAATTATTTAAAAATACAAATTTTAAAAATAAATCATAAAAAATGGGTGAATTTTGTTTCGAATGAACCTAAATTTCGAACTGTGTCAGAAGGAATGAAATAAGTTTCATAAAAAAAGAGATATTAATAAATACATACCAAATTGAATTAGCATTGAGGAGCTAAAAGTTTGAGAACTAATTTTTTAAAAACTACTTGTGCGATTTTTACAAAACTTGGAAGTTTGGCATAATTTGACCGGCAGAATCGAAATATGAAAACAATCGGCATGTCATTTCAGAAATTTTTTTTCATTCCATTTTTGTGTCAAAATACCTCTACTTGAGTAATGCTATATATAAATCTAATAAATATCCTAAGTCGAGCTTTCGAGACATGGAAAACACAATTTGAATTTCACCAAACGTCCCAGTAGAACGGAAAATATAAAACTGTCTTTCCCCCCCCAATAGTACCTGGAAGTAAATAATGAACTGTGCAATGCGTATTTACTGCTCAAAAATGAAGATTGGCTATAGGTACATTTAAATAATTTAAATTTCAGATTACATGAAAAGGTAGTATTTTTCTTACTATACATAGTAATAGATCATACTCTGTGAACAAACTTTTGCTTTATTGCGTCGATTTTGGAGAATAAAGATTAACACATTTCGCATTAATACAGAAACTGGCTACCAAAGTCACTAACGTTCTAAACTACAATAACTGCAATAGATTTAAAACTTCAATATCCATTTTGCAGGATTCAATCAGTTCATCGAATTAATAATTTTCAAGATGATAAAAATATTAGCTTTTCACAAATCTTTTTTCAGTATCTCTGAAAAATGTAAATTGTTACCCACCTGAAATATAAATCGAAATTATTAACCTACAGCATCATACTACACTGAAAAGCAAATATACAGAACTTATTTCAATTGCAAGTGATCCAAATTATATATTGAATTTTGAAAATTTGTACCAACAAAAATTTTCCAATTTTACACGATTTGATTGTCAGATATTGCTGTAGGTTTGAAACAACAAATGCTTGTGAGCAAATGCTTTCTATTACGAACATAATAAAATCAAAATATCATTTAAGATTAACTAATATGTCAATGAAACACCTAACGTTGCTAGCATCTTCAAGAATTAATCCCAATACAGACGACCTGGTTAAAAAAAAAAAAAATAAAAAAAAAAAAAAAAAAAAAAAACCCCTACAAATTAAAAAAACCGCATTAACTAAGTTCTGGCTGTTTAATAATTATTTAGAATTAAGTGCTTCAAATCATTCATTTTTATGTTATACATAATCTCACTGACTGAACTTTTAAAGTGATATTAACAATAAACCTAAGTTTGTACTTTGTTAAGCCGGAAGGACTATTAGTCTCGAAACGTCTTTTCCGACGGTTCACTAAAAATATCCGGTTTATTTTTCAAATTGCTGCCGCCAGATATTATCGCCCTATATAATATTTAAAGAAATTAAATACTGAAGAATATGCACGAATGGATGTATGTTTTTCGCATTGTGAAAAAACAGCACATAGATTCATCGAATTTTGAATAACGTAGTCCTCCATTCGAATATGAGCACATGAAGGCCCGAATTTGGAATTTGATTTATTGTCGATTTAATATTTTCTAAAACTTTTACGAATTTTTGATTAAAAAACTCGACGATTCCAAAGCGAGCAATGACAACACTGTACAGAGAAAAAAACATTTTTATCTCCAGGGCACGAGACTGTCTATCGCAAATTCTAAAGTATGCTGTTTTAACATTTTAACCCAAAGGGACATTAGCCCAAATGCTCTCAAAACATACATATGTGTTGAAAAGGGGAAAAAAAGCACCTATTTGGATGTTATATAAAATCTAAAAGAGCTTTCAGTTTTTTTTTTTTTAACTTTATTTATCATATTATTATTTAAATCTTTGCTACTCAGACTTACATGAAAACCCAAAATATGCTATTTGACTAAAAATTCCACAATCAGCCTATAAATAAAAATTTTTTCAACTTTTTTAGATTTTTAGTATGTTGGAAAAGTAGTTAGTGGCACGCATAATATATATACATATTTATTAGGTAGTGGTACTCTTCCCATAAAGGGTGGCCATTGTCAGAGACGGGCTAATTCGTAGAGCTTTTTTCCCTAAAGCAGGAAGCAAGGAGTGATGACGTAGTCATGTTGACATTGACTGCAAAGACGTAATTCGCAAAAAAGAAACAAACGTTTTAAATTTAAAAAAACGGCCTTAAAACTCTGGAATAGGAAACGAATAGCTTTAGTTTAGAGAAGAAGGTTAAAAAAAAAAAAAAAAAAAGGCCTTAAAAATACTGTGCGGAAAAAAATAACTTTTGTTTAGAAGCTAAGATGTCATTACTGTATGCATTTATAACGTTTAAAAAATTAATAAAACTTATTTATTAATTTTAAAATAACTGATAAAATACGCTAGGTTTTCTTAAAAGTTACGGGTTTTTTCCCACTGTGCATTTATTACTAAATCATGTAGAAAAAAATTTATGGCATTCATTATCTTTTCTTCATCTGCATACTGAGTGGGAGAATTCTAGTTTCTAAGCTAACTATGTAGCATTCATTATTTTAATTAACCAAGTTATTTTTAGTTTGAACTTTCCTATCGATATCTCAAAGTTTCAGTTGCTGCCCGAATTTAGCGCGAGCGAGATATTTATGCAAATCGCATATATCTGATAGCAGTTTAAAAGGCAGGAGATAACGAGGGGAAAAATAGTAGTCCTTTATTTGGGGGTGATCCTCAGTAAAAGATTCTAATGGAACCCACATATTACACGTTGTTTGAAAAAGTTTCGAGCACGTAAAGCATCACTTAACCCCTTAATTGCTCGAAACAGTGTTTTATCTATAGAT
The DNA here is from genome assembly GCA_000611955.2 of Stegodyphus mimosarum. Lineage (NCBI taxonomy): Eukaryota > Metazoa > Arthropoda > Arachnida > Araneae > Eresidae > Stegodyphus > Stegodyphus mimosarum. The sequence continues at coordinate 202,458 of KK122088.1, read as the reverse complement.
AATAAGTTGCTTATCTACAAAACCATGTTGCGTTCTATTCTTTGTTATACATGCCCGGTAAGGGCGTATTCTAATAAGTCCATTCGATCAAAACTCCAGACAGCTCAGAACTGTGTTCTGAGACAGATTGTATGTGCCCCATGGTACATTAGGAATGCTAAAATTCATGAAGAATTAAAAATTGAACTGGTCAGGTCGTTCTGTGTTCGCCTGGCCAGACGTTTTTTCGATGGATTATATAATTTAAATAATCCCTCCATCACCTTGTATAGTTATGATATATATGACGATAATAATTTCCATCGCCCCATGGCGATACTCAAACGATTGCATGCCATAATTCGATCTCCTCTGTATTTAAAGTGCCTCTTTGTATCTGCTGCTCTCTCTCCTGTGTTTCTATAGATGAACTATTGTATTCAATTGTCTTTTGTACCTTTATACCTCTATTTTGTCACACCAAAAGTGCGCACTTTTCCTTGCTTAATTCTGTATTTTATTTCAGAACCACCAGCTCGTTCGGTTTTCTGCACATTTAATTATAATTACAACTGCTGAGGTAGATTTCAGGCAATTTAATTTGTAAATATTGTATATTTAATTTGTAAATATTGTATATATCTTCTTTTATTTTTTACTCTAGTGAGCATCTGCTCCATTTAAGATTATCATAAAAAAAACTATTATTAATTTAATGTAAGCTATTTTTTGTATACATATTGTTAGAAACCTACTAATGATATTTGATGAGGGGTAGGGCCTTCGGCCCAGGCACCCTGGTGCCAGCACCATGTGACCATGCGTGGAAAAACAGTCTTGGATTTATCGCCGTAAGGCAATGCGCGCAAGGATTTCCTCTGTCTACTGAAAGTTCGCCTTCATAGGCAATTACTAGTGGTTGCTAGTGAAATTCGCATTATTGCATTTCACTAAGAGTTAGGCCAAAGAACCTGCATGTAAAGAAGGAAAGGCTCCATAGACGTAATGTAAACCACTTTGTCTGCAACGCCGCTACAAAGAGAAGGGAACATTCGCCAAGGGATTTGGCGACGGAATCTGTTAGCGAGAATTTCCCCCCTGTGATGTGCCGCTTCTTTGGTACCTAGCCGACATTTTCCCCCTCCGCGACGTATATAGGAAATTGAGGAACACGGGTTAAGACAAAGCCGCCTGGTTAAGATGAATCGTTCTTTGACTTGTCGCGATAATTTAAACTCGGAAATGATGAAATATTAGGTGAAGTTTCACTTTCACTGGCTGTTGAACTTCCATTGTCCATATCGCTACTTGAAACCAAAGAACCTATTCTTTGTTTAAACTCTTGCTAAACGTAACGGTCGAACCTATCCAAACCAACTTCGACATTCAGCTTCGAGCTTTGGCGCTTTTTGGCGACAAATATTTCACGCATGCGCAGGTGTTTCCCTTTTCGTTGGAAGGGAGCCACTTCTGCTTCTGCGAAGTTTTCCTTCTTAACAGTACACATTCTTTGGTTAGGCTTCCCTCGCCGTCCTACTTAACGTTAAACTTAGGTATTTGATTTGTTAACACACTTTGTTTCATATTATTTTAGTTCAGCCCAAGTAGTGGCTTACTCTCAAGTTGGAGAGTTGTAATTATTTGAATTAAAGGGTCCTTTTAACCCTCCTTCTGACTTTGTAGTTCTTCAACACTAAAGGACATAGCCTAGATTTGCTCACTGTCCTCCACATAGGGTTTCACAGTGGATGTTTACCAAGAAGATTAAGAGATTGAAGGAGAAACTTTATAACTATAACAGCTTTTTAAAGTTAGGCCAATTACAAAGTTAGCAACTATCAAGAAAAAAGGGGGAAGGGATGTTTTTAACAAAACAAAATTTATTAATTAAATTAAAAACTTTTTACTAGATATTGGAAAAACATACGAACAAAGATAACGAAAAGAAAAATATTAAATTTATACTTATGTTTTGCCTGAAATCTAAAAGCTGGTATCTGCAAGAAATTTCTGTTGGTTACAATCTGATATTCAAACAGACAGCTAAATATTAAAATTTTCAGACTGGGATTTATTCAACTAATTGTAATATATTGAGCAACTAAGACTTACTTTTAATTTAAACTAAAAAGAAATGTACGAAAGCTTCCCAACAGGAACAAAACTGAGAATAATCAATGGCAACCTACTCTCTTTCTTTTATTTATTAGATTTTCTATGATACAAAACAGAAAAAATAATATTTGTATGTAAATTATTGTAAACATCTTTATTTTTGCTACACCTTTCAGCTACAACACCTCATAACGTTTCGGTTTTCATGAAGTTTATAATCTCAGAGGGAAATTACTAAAAAGTATCATTACAAAGTGTAAAAAAGCGAAAAAAAAACCGTTCTCATATCAGTGCACTCAAAAATAAAGCGAGTATTCTTAACGCAAAAATTCGTAACTAAAGATATTTATCTTTTGACAAGTACTAATAAAAGTTAATTAAATTTGTATCTGAAAATCTTTAAGTAAAATTTACATCGCAATGTAAATTAATTAGCTCTATTTCTAGATTTTCCGATACCTTTGTTTTTGGTAATGAAAATAACATAAAACTGGACTCCAAACCATTAAAATCTTAAACTTTTTCTTCAAATTATTGTCATAATAATACTAATTAAATTACGGAAGATATATTCCCAAGCAGCATAAAATTATTTCGAAGGCCGCCAGTTTGACTTTGACGCTGCCTTACTAGAAAACAATATATGTAATTAAAGTTAATTTGGGATGCCCTCATTCCTAGCGTATGGCTTCGCAGCAGAATGGGAAATATTAATAGAATTGACAGGAAAAATTATAACTAGTTTCTTGAAATATGACGTCACACTTGAACGAGAAGTAATTTTAAAGACTTTTAATAATTAGTTCTTTTTGTGTGTGTGTGTGTGTGTGTGTGCGCGTGCGTGTGGGAGGGGGGCAATGTTATTTGTATTGCATGCAGTCTGTCACAATTATGTACAGAAAACGCCAAATGTGTACGGAAAAGTGCCCTGTAACGTGACTACTTTTGCGGCTAGGTTGCTATGTTTGGCTACTTATCACGCTTTGCACTGAATAATGGCAAATGTTAACATATGACCATGTGATATAAACAAACATGGAACACTTCGTGTTAAGATACGATGTTGTTGTAGTAATTGCTTGTTAGTAAATGTCTTCCGATGATAGTTCAGTTTAATTCATTGATAAAATACTTGAGAACTTCCATTTTCGGTATTCTTTGAAAGGATATTTATTTCCTGCTAGAAATATAATAAATAAAAGTACAACATGATCTCAAATTTTAATATCTGTATATTTCAGAATCAGCATTTCATTTTATTTTTTGCAGTAGTGTGAGGAAATTTTGATTTAAAAATATAAACTCATGTTGATTTAACGCTATTAAAATAAGATGTAAAACTGAGTTTTGTTTTTCATGAAAGCGCTGAAACTGTTTAATCCTGAAAATACTTGTGTGTTTAAAAATTCTGTTTTAATGCTAAAAATTAAACGCAGTTTTGTTGGTAATCGTGCTTTCGCATAATTTATTATCATTTGTGAAATGAATGGCACCGAACTTAAGATCTGATAAATATTGAAAGTTTTCTCTTTCTCTAAAACCTAATTTTAATTTTTTGAGCTTATGAAAATGTCAAATTCGCATCGGTATTGAACAAAAACATGGAAAATTGCTTAATCATCTGCTATAATCATTGTGCCATTTAATATGATCAAAATGCAATGTATTTCGTTTTTTCCATAAACAATGTGAAATTATGAAATAGTAATGTCAGGTGTAGATGGTGACAGCAGCTTTTAATGAATGAATTTAGAAACTCTAAGATAATTGGATTTTACCCTCCATCTGATATCGGTACTGCTCTGTTTTCGAGACCAGTTCAGAAATGTATGCATGTGTGCATGTGCATATATTTGTATATATATATATATATACGCACAAGTAAAAAAGAAGAATCTTAGAATTTCAAAAACGAATGACCAAACTGGTCCACACACATACATTCGTACTTACATATATACATGCATACGTGAATACATTCAACCATATCTACATGCATTTCTTTATACGGTCCTGATAACAGAACAGTACCATCATATCTCCCTAAAGTATGCTGAAGTTTTATTCCTTGTCGAAAACATATCTATTTTTCAACTCTGTCATGAAGGGATTGTTATGGAGTGATGAAAGGATATGATCTTTACGAGGTGAGCAATATTCTTCATGATGAGGAAAATTTGATGAGGATGCAAATGTATTAATAAGGAAAACTAATCTCTTTGATGCATTTTCTGCATTTACTAACTCATACCTTGAAACCATGTTTCAGAAAGCATAATAATGAACTGTTTTAAGCAGGATAACTTTTACTGATGGCAAAAACCAGCCACTTTCCAAACACATCCAATTACAACATATGAAAAAAATGCTTTCAATGTAATGATGATGAAAATTTTCTTATGCTTCTTATTAAGGACATAGCATTGGTAAGACAATTTCGAGGAACAAGGATTATGAACAATTTGTAAATGAAGTTTTTCATGACAAATATGTAAAGTCAACTATTATGGATTTTTAGCTCGTATTTCTAAATTAAAGTACTGTGAAAACATGCAGTTTTACGTTTCTATTATACATCCATTTAATTAATTAAATTGCACTGAATTTTTTTAGGGATGGTATTTCTCATCATCTAATATTATCATTCAGTTTATGCTATCAAAATAGATATGGACAAACATGATCACATTTAAAACAGTATATGTTTGTTTTCCCAAAGAATATGCAATCTAACCAGTTTTGTTTTTATGGAGACGGTTATCTCAGAAAACGAACGATTAGTGATTTCTGGGCCATTATTTAATTTCCAATGTGCTGGTCATTTTCAGGAGACATCACATAAATTTTTTATCCATTATACAAATAGTAAGTGCCTTTATAAATTGACTATAAGTAATTAAAATGAAGTTTGTAGAGAGTTGAATGCTTTGGCATAATTAATAAAACATAACTACTTGTACAGTGATGTTTTAATTGTTGGTACATGTGATGAAATGATACCATAGCTTTTGCTGATAATATTTGTCAATAATTGTTTACTTCTATGTGAAGATTATGTATATAGCCTTAGTTGCAACCTTACTTATCACACGTTCAGTTTTCCTGTACTTAATTTGACATTTTTACATCTACTCTCTATTTTAACCGTTTTTCCTCATTCTTTTTAACTTTCTTCTCATGGATCTTTGAGAGATTAATAAAATTAAAAACTTAATAAAAATTGATATCTGCTAAAGTGTTATGTGCTATTCTCAAACTGGGTAAAAATATGTAATGTTTCCCCCCTGCTCTGGTAGTTTTTAGCTTTCTTCCAGATACTCTTTTTTTTTTCTTTCTTTTAAAAAAGGTAGTCAGTGATTCGTAATGTTCAGATAAATAATAAAGAGGTATTTACTGTCTGTTTCGGAAAAAAGATGCATAGAAAAGAGCTGATGAGTTGGAAACAGATGAGCACCTACACAATAAGATGTTGCTCAAAATGTTGCATTACATTTATTTGGTGTGATATGAAGATTGCTCACTTTATTATATATTTATTTTTTAATGAATTATTGACAAATTCTGATTAGTCATGTATACATGATATACTGTGAAATCAGATAAAGGATGAGTATTCAATATTAAACTTGTTATGCACGAACTTAAGAGCATAAATTCTTAGATAAGTTGAATGAAAATTTTAAATGAATGTTTTATTGGAACAGCCAGTCTATTACAAATATTACATTTCAATTTTGTTTGTGCCTTGTGATTTGGTGCAGTTTAATCATATCAATTAATACAGCAGTGTCAAGAGAAAGGCATAGAGAAGGACATATATTACAATAAAATTTATAAATATACAGATATTGCATTATTCATAAGTTTTATTTTATAACATATTACAAATAAAAAAACTTGAGTTGTACATGAAATGAAGTTACGGTTCATCAAATTTGACACTGTACTGTAAAGGTTGAGTGTGTCTTGTTACATGACACATGTCCACAGAATATCCCAATTCTACCCATAGTAAAATTTCCTTGCTGTCATAGTAAAATTTCCCTGCTGATGGTCATCAGACAAGTTATACTAGCAGTAAGAGCACATGAAGGTTGTCTTGAGCCCATACTCAAAGTAATAAATGACAGGGTATAAGACAGTATCATCTTTACAGCATTATTTGGCCTGATATGAACAAGTGGCTCCTGAACAAGTGCCCATGCGTTAAAATGTCCATGGTGTAAAGTCAGGTCTTTGTGGTCATCTGAATCATCTTTCAATACCAGTCAATCCAATAAGTTAAAAATTTATCATTAGGTGGTGATGTGCCATAGTCTTTGAAACATGTGGACCCCAATGAAACATGAATTCTTCTGAATCATGAAGAGAAGAACACCTTTATCTGTGAAATGATATGTAAAATGTCCAGTTTAGATGAATGTCATTTCTATTCAACGACAGTGTCCAGAATACAGAAGTACCTATCCAACATCCATTGCTTTATCTCTGGATATTAGATAAGTGACAGAATTTCTATTTTGCAATACACAATTTAGTGATATCTGTAAGATAGACAGTAAACACTTGTCGAATCCAGGGGTATGTTGTTAACTAGGGCCGTTCATAGTGGGATGCAACACATAAAAGAATGCGGGCGGCGATCTCTCGCCATGCCATGCCTAAATATTTTTAATTCATTGCGAGTACTTGTAATATGTAAGTACTTACTGAGTATGGAATAAAACTTTTATTAATCATTGAGTATTTTTTTTATAATTTGGGGGGTGGCAGTCTTAGGAAAGTACGCAGGCAGCCTAGGAACAACTTTGTTGTTAACACAATGTACATATAGTAAAATCGCATTCCGTAAAGTTGAACTTAACATGGGAAAAAAAGGGTTATTTATAGTTCAGATTAAGAAATTAAGTACAATTTATTCAAACCTAAATACTGTAATTAAAAAGGGGAAAATAAAATAAACATTACTTTAAAGGATTTCTATTACTGCTTAATAAATAGGTACCTGATAGTATTATTTATTTTAATAGCTGGTGATTTCTGCTTAGGGCAGTGTCTGACTCACTTCATTAAACGCTTTTGGTAAGGAATGCAAAATATTTCAATACCCATCATAAAGTGGCCTCTTCCTTCTCCATTTGGGCCAATTTCCATTTCAAAACCAGTTCCTGTGTCTTTTCTAACTATTTATTTAACTTATCTTTTTCACTAATACGATCATCTAATTCTTCATTTGTCATTTCATGATCATCATTGTTGATTAATTCTTCAATTTTTCCTTCGTTATCTATTGCTTTTGTATGATTTCCTTAGCTTTATTCTCAATAGATTGAAATCTTTTAGCTAGCTTGATAACTTCCAGTCAGTACTGATGCCAAGAAGCATTCATTGTTGACGAGTTAACTTGTTCCCATATAAGTTTAATCATTTCTATGCAGTGTCTTATGCTGAATTTCTTCCAAAATGTGATTAACATGTTATGCTTTCCTTTGTCAAGTGCTTTATTTGCAGAGGTGTAAAAAAATTAACATGTCTGACATAATAAGCTTTGAATGTTTTTATGATTCCTCGATCTATTGGTTGGATTAAGAAAGTAGTGTTTGGTGGAAGGAATAAAATCTCGACATTTGGATGCAATGTTGTAAGGGCTTCAGTACCGTATCCTGGAATATTTTAGAGAATTACAAGAACTTTAAAGTTTAAGTTTTGCTCTTCTAAGTTATGTCTGGCTTCTTTAATGAATGAATTTTCAAAATAGTAATTAAACAGCACTTTTGCAAGGCAGCAGCATATTTTGTTTATAGACAATAAAATTTAAGTTCACACAGAGATAAAATTCTCACGTTGGAGAAATTAAATAGGGAAAATTAAGATAACGTATATGCAAAATCGTGTTTGGCAATTATGGTACAGAATATTCAAAAGAAATTTTTTTCTTATAAAAGCAGAAATATTCCCAGTGTAGGAAATCTAGTCACGGTTTTCATGTGTTAGAGAGAGAGACAGAGATTTGAACATAAATTCATTCCGCTCATGCGCTGAGAAATATTCGGTTAACGAAGAAAGAACTAGCAGTTGAAACCCACTAGTGGCCAAATGGATAAGATAATCAAATCCCAGTATTTTTAGATTTTTGTGTTTTCCTCATGTGTAACCTGAATATAAGCCAATGTTCCTTAGAAAGTCATCCTACACCTCTCATAGACAGATAGCCTCTTACATCTTAGGAATCTAAAAATCTATCAGATTTCTACAAATGATTTAAAAGTGCTTTTCCAACATTCCAGCATTGTGCTAGGTTAATTAAAAGATATGATTGTTTCCTTCTTTATTTTCACATGAGGCAAAATATAAGTTCCATAAAGACCAATTTCAAATGACATATATTGAAATGAATGTAATTATCATTTTTATAATTTACTTAAAACTATTTAAATTGCTATATAATTAAAATTACTATTTGCATCCACAAAGAGTTGAAATTCTTTCTAACTTAGTATTTAACAGAAGCACAACTGAACTAAATAGACACATTTAAATACATACCTTAATAAATTTCTTTATAAGAACATAATTATGTTACTAATATATACACATTGTAAGGATCTTAAGTTTAACTAACGTTTATTTTATTTTAAAACTTCCGGGTAGAATTAACGCGTGAAATATGTTTATACAAATTGTATTTGCTAACGCTTAAGTATTTAAGTTTTGGCTTTTTGCCAAGAGAGTAGAAAGAAGGAGAGAAAGCCCTCTTGCTACGAGTCTTCACTCGAGCTTGCCATCAGTTACTGTCCGCCTTTAAGGCCAGAGTTTAACCCTCTTGAAAGTTAAAGACGTGTTGTAGTTTTCCGCAGTTTGCGTACTACAGACGTAGCAATTTAAAAGGCCAATCATCTGTGTAAAATATTAAAAGTTAGCTCTTATTTAAATTTTTAGTTAGTTAGTAGTCTTATATTCTTTTACGTTCAGACCACACGTGGTTGGTCTTTGTATCCCGAAGAGCGGGAACGTCTGTAAAATCGACAAGCAAATAAAGGGGGATTTTAACCCTTCTTATCTTTGTTGTATCTTCTACACACGCACGAGCATAGCTTTTAGTAAGCTCCCTGTTCCTACTCAGGACTTTAGTAATGTTTGCGAAATCAACTAGCAGAAACACCAGTCCTGATAACATTATGACCAATGTATAATGATCACTATACTTTAAAAATACTTTTATTTTGCATAATAATCAACAGATAATGAAATAATACTGAAACAAATTGTACACCGATGATCTTGTCGTCTTCTAGAGGTAACACATTGGTCATAGAACTTCTTGGATGTTCTAATTTTCATAAAAAGGAATCTGCAAATATCCTAAAAGCACTTATTTTCTGAAAGCGATCCAAACATAATACACAGACAATAAAAAAAACAAGTGCGATTAGGACATTGGTACTCCATAAAATACAGGTCATTACTATATTAAAATATACAGACATCAATATACATTCATAATATTTTTGTGCAAATATAAAACTATCATTTAACTGCATAACTAAAATGTAATTCCTTGTTTTAATAATAAAATATACAAATTATTTTAGCCACTGAAAGAGATAGGGGAATGATTATAATAAAAGTCCTTATGCCACAAAAATTAAAAATAATTTTACAAATCTATTTGAAACGGAAATTATTTAAAATTAGAAAAATTCAGTTTTGACTATGGCAGTAACAAAAAAGATTAAGTATGAAATATTTCTATCAAAAATATTAACAGATTTTACACCAGAAATTTATTAGTCTAAAGGGATTTGAATCCCGAAGGACAATTACTTGTATCTGAGAACATCTATTCATTTCAATGGGCGCCTGGAGAGTCTCCTATCCCAATCAACCGAACATTGACGTCGATGGTGAGGAATTGGCATAATAATAGCATAGCAATGATGAACGACGGAATATGAAGTAATAGCATTATTTTAAGGTTGTGAGGTCTATTCGTTGCATATCTTTTCTATTAATTTATCTTTTCATACAAAAGAAGCAGTAGAGGCCGATAGTGTAGTGAGTTAGGGTCAAGGCATTAGAGGTGTTAGAGACACCGTTTCAATCGATAAGAGAGGGCGTCCTTCTGAGGCGGTGACGATGCTGAGACTAAACTGGACTGACTGACTGACTGTAGAATTATGCCGAGATACAGCCCAGAAGGCCGCTTGTCCGGCTCACTCAACATTTGTCATAAGGCGCATCACTGTGAATCAATCTTAAACATATGTCTGGACTAGGAGGGAAAACGAAAGGGGGCCAGCATCACAGCCGTAAAAAAGCGATCATGGACAGGCAAGGGCTCAGGTGAAGTGTCATGAAGAGTAAATGTGAAATCATAAAGCCAATACAAAATACAATTTTTAATCACAAAAATACATTATATACAATACAAAATATATCATAATAAAGTGAAAGATACAAGCAAATATAATAAAATACGCATAATTCTAACTAATGCAATTTGTAAGGAACATAATATTAAGTGGGAAAATTAGAGTCCCGTGACAGGTGAGCCGCAAGTGGTCGAAAAACAGAGTCTTCTGGCAGCATGACGTATTTAAATGTGTCAAAGGTATTCAGATGATTACACGTAAGAGCCTTGCTATAAAATTTTTTATTCAATTTATGAAGATGCTCCTCCAGAGTCTCAAGCTTTAAGTCATGGTGAAGTGTAACATTACTGACATAGTAGTGTGCTTTTGTAATAATCCTTAATATCTTATTTTGTATCACTTGTAGCTTCTGAATATCCTGTTTTTTGGCTGTAGTCCATGCTGGTGAAGCATATGTGATGATAGGGCATCACATATGCTTCACCAGCATTGATAATCATAACATATACAAGTCTTTTCTCCTTTAAGTCTAGCGATGAATATTTTCCAATAAGAGGTTTCAGTGAATTTAAAACACCATAAGCTTTCCTCTTAACATTTAAGACATTGTCATTCCAGGTAAGTGTGGCGTTGAAAGTGATGCCTAAATATTTTGCTTTATTGACTTTTGGGATCCCTACACCAAAGAGTGTAAGAGTTTTATTGGTAGGAGTCTTTCTACTTTTCCTCCTTATGATAAGTAGCTGTGACTTTAGTGCGTTGATACTAATTCTCCATTGTGTACACCATCTTTCAATGCAGGGCATAAAATTTTGCAGTTTTTCAATAGCATGGTTTGCACTTGCAGACTTCACCGCCAAAGTGGTGTCGTCTGCATACCATCCTAAGAAACAGTTTTGATCAGTTGGCATTTTGGGGAAGTCCGTGACGTATAAAAGATATAAAATTGGACCAAGTATCGAGCCCTAGGGCACTCCAGCACTAATTACCCTCGGCGTCGACTTGTCTGTTCCAATTGAGACGGAAAAGGTCCTATTAGTGAGAAATGAGGCTATAAGTTGAATCATTTCTCTATCCAGACGGAGATGAATAAGCTTGTAAATTAATCCATCATGCCAGACGCGGTCGAAGGTTTTCGTCACGTCTAGCATGAGGATAGCGGTACTTTGTTTCTTGTGGAGTGCATCCCCACAGAATTCGGCAAGACGTACAAGCTGCTTGGTCGTTGAGAGATTCTTCCGAAATCCAAATTGTTCTGGCGAGAGCACATGCAAAGAGGGTCTTAACCTGTTGAGGATAATACGCTCATATATATTACTAAATCCAGTTAGCAGGCTGATCGGTCTGTACTCATCCGGTTTTGTCATATCTTTGCCCGGTTTCGGCAATAAAATTACTTTAAAATGCTTCCATTTAGTTAGAAAATAGCTGATATTAAGGCATGCATTTATTATACTGGTAAGTTTAGTGACACAATTATTTGGTGAATTTTTTATGGTTTTGTTATTAATTGAATCGTGCCCTGGAGCTTTCTTCACTTTTAGCTTCTTAATGATTTCTTTAACTTCCAGCGGAGAAGTGAAATGCGGATTGTTACGTACTGTCGGCGCATTAAACCAATCTAGGATATAGTAGCATACATCATATGCAAAATTCAAGTCTCTAGGGGACCTATTTGGCTGAAATTGCTGCTCCAGATGGGTTGCGAAAATATTTACTTTTTCAGCATTCGTGATAGCAACAGTGGACTCGGTACAAATTGGTCGATTTGCACAGGGCTTATTTTTTAACACTTTGGTAAACTTCCACAGTGAACCGTCTCCTGGGTGTAGACTTAGTAATTTTTCTTCCCAGAGATCATTCTTATATTTACTCATTTCTTGCTTAATTTTCCTATTTAGCTTGTTGAGCTCCCGCTTCACTTGTGGAGACCATGTTAAATGCCAACGCTTTCTTAGCCGATTTCTCTCCTTAATGAACTCTCTCGTGATAATTGGCAGTCGTCCTTTAAATTCATCCTGGTTAATGTATTTTGAAGAGAATTCAATCGCGTCATTAACTGTATTTGTGACACTGTCAATAGCAGCATCAATCACATTTTTATTATTTTTAAGTCCATCCACTACTGGGGGATTACTTTGCAAATACTCATGAAATAAGCACCAGTCTGTAATTTTATTTTTTCTGCCTTCCTTGCTTTTTGTTGCACCTAACGGGACAAGGACCGGAAGGTGATCGGATGTCAGTTCATGTTTGACTTCCATTGTCAATGGAATTGAAGTGTAAGTAAGAGGTCCAGAATATCGGCTCTTTGTAGATTCGCTGGGCGATAAGTATATTCAATTGGTGCCTCCAGCGCAACAGGGTAGTTATTAAGAAATTGGTATAATATTTTCCCATTTTTATTCGTACATCTACTGCCCCATTCCTCATGCTTGGAATTCAGATCCCCTGCTAAGATAAAAGGCTTGTCTTCAGGGCACATGTCTGCTAGAATATCCTCAGGTAATTCCACAGTAGGCGGGTTATATACCGCACTGAAATAGATGACACCGAAATGTGGTAATGAGATTGAAACTGTAATAATTCATGAGAATTTTCTCTATCTTCCCGAATTAAACAGGATTGCAAGGAGCGTCGAACGTAAATTGCGACTCCCCCACCACGGTGACTGAACCTGTCGCACCTATATGTACAATAATTTTGCATATTTATTCTTTTACAGGAAGCTGCATACGTTTCTGCAATTAAAGCAACGTCAATATCATAATTAAAAAAGAAATTTTCTAAATCCATTAATTTACCATAAATGCTACGAGCATTCCAAAATACTAATCTAATGGGGGCCTTATTTAAATTACGATTGGCCATTCTGAGATCCGGACTTAATAGTTTCATTCACATTATCATGTACTTGTCGAATTTGTTGGGAAATAAGGAAGCCTAAACTTTTAATTATTGCTACAAGCTCCGCGAGGTCAGAGAAAACTTTCTTAGCTTCTCTTATAGCGTCAGTATACAACCCGGTTGAAAGAGCTTGGGCGTATGATTTATTCTGTACAACTCTGCTGGAGTAAGTCTTAGGAGTATCTTTAGGCTTTTTAGGGAACTTTTCACATCCTTTAAAATTGGATGTGTGATTTTTTAGGCAATTTGCACACCTTGAGGGGTTTTCCTTCCCTTTAATTGGACATTCAAATGAAAAATGATCTCCAGCGCAACGGACGCACCTAGGAGAAAAATAACAACCTGCTTGGGTGTGGTGGAACCCCTGGCAGCGATAACACTGCAGGGGCCCAGACCTACCACGATAATCTTCAATTTTAACACCCAGACCGCAAAGATGCGTGATAGAATGAATTTCTTTTGATTTTTCCAATCTTGGCATAGTAACCAGAAATAATGGTAAATTAATAGTTTCGCCGTCTTTTCGACGAGTCATCAGTTTAACTGAACAAATGGTAAAGTTTTTATGTTCAAGTTCTGCAATTAGATCTGCAATATCTGTCTCATGGAAAAGACCCCTAATTACAACCTTAATGTCTTTGTCTTGAGGCAATGTGAAACATTGATGTCTATATTAGAGCTTCTGAGCAGCCTAACGCATGCTCGGTAATTATTCGGGTTTTGTGTAAAGAGTCTTACACCCCCTCTAACTGTATGACATCTAACCTCGATGTTATTTTCATTTAAAACCTGACGAAAATTTTTCCAGGTAGCATTATTTACTTTGATAGTGATTGAAGGAATCCTATCTTTTTTAACAAACGGAGCTTCAATGTTTGTGCTTGTGTCCATTTGAATATTATCATTATGCGTGTTTTATTTATTTTTATCAGTTGCATGTGCGTATGCACTTTGTATAGTGTTATTCTGAACGTCATTACTGGTTTCAATATTTTGAATATTTTCTCTATTCAGAGCAACTGGTGTTTAATCATTTTGTTTGTCATGTAAATCTATCCTTATACGCTTAGCCGGAGCAGTTTTGCGTGTTCGAACCGTTCTATCACCTCGTCTAGCTTTATAAATTTCGTCATCTGAACTATGGTTTTTATCTAGTGTGATTTCGTTATCAGATCTCTGTGATTGACTATCGTGTAAATTTATGGGACTGCGAGATCTTTCATTGTCCAATTTTTGCTTATTTTCCTGATTATTTTCTACCCGTGTATTCTCAAGTGGGAGAAAATTTGTGATATCCTCACATGCATTTTTGTTGTAAGCATCAATGCAGTGTAGCATTTGTTGAAAGAAACGCAAATCTCTTTCCTTATTCTGTGTAAGCGCACCTAACACGCGCCGCTCATTCTCAATTTCCTCAATTAGCTGCTGGAAAACTAATTGCACTTTGTCCATGATCGCGAAAAAACCACAGATCGCAGCGCCCAGAAACGCAATCGCAAGCCTGCGGCCTAGAACCGGACCCACACGAAGGTGTCCCGGCAGACAGATCTCTCACAGGCACCTGACAACCACCTAACAGTGGAAGCTTTGGAACTAGTGAGGGTAAAAAAATCCCGCAAAAACAGGAAAAATCAAATTAAATACTCACCAATCCAAATATTCAACGAAAAGCAATCAAGCAATTATGCCAAGGTGGTGGATAAAGCAAAAATATGGCATTAAATATGGCACGAGACAGGGAGCACGAGGCAACACTAACCCTAAGGTTAGGCCTATGCACATCGACGAAATGGCAAATCGGCGGAGAGCCCGAAAACACAACCTTCACACGTGAAGACGTTCCCTCGGAACTGAACTGGAGGATAGCTGCACTGCTTGTAGTAGTCTGCGTCACGTGATGACAGGTGCGACATCTGATTGGATCGGTGATAGCTGGAAATTGATAGGCTGAAGAGGGTCACATGCAAGCAGTGCTTTTACATATTATCTATCTTAGTTAAGCTTAAGTATAAAGAATTTATAATTTTTTATTTAAGGCTTAAAGTGAATTAAAGTTATATTTTAAGGTTTGCGTTCCATGTAACTATGACAAAGTCTTGGGGTGTATTAGTCATGACTTAAGTTAAAAATATTAGATTCCTCACAAATATTAAATAAAATAAATAACTTCTCCATAGGAGTTTCAGATTTTTTTAATTGATTAATATTGGATCTTAACAATTTTAGGAATTGAGAAATTTTTCCGTTACCAAATATATTATAGATTTATTTAATAGTGGCAAAAATATCATTGAAAAAATTAATATTACTATTACTATAGGTATTAGTATTCTTCTGAGTATTCTGACTAGCTGCCTGCGCATAACGTTTTCCTTACGTGGTGCTGGGTTCTGGGCGAACTGTGGGTTGATGAATAGCAGTTGCTGATATCTTGTTTTGGTTTCAAACCAGATTTAGGTTTATTTTTTGGAAAGTTTTCGCACCCACGGTACGAAGCAGGATGATTTTTGTGGCAATTTGCACAAACTGGGTTTTCAATAAAACCTTCTGATGGACAGTCGCTAGTTTATGTTGCTGAGCACATTTTACACATCATGGTAAGAAGAAGCAGGTGTCCGAAGAATGGTGGAAACGCTGGCAGTTATGACACTGCGGCGCTATATTTTTGTTTACATATTTCTCTATTGAGACTATGAAAAGGCCAAGATGTGTTTCGTTGTATATATTTTCAATATTTTCTGTAAGGTTTAACTGGGTCTGAAATAATGGCATTAACTGCTTGGTTCTAAAACGGGTGAGCTGTACTACTTTGAATACTGAGTAGCCTAAGTTTGTAAGTTCCTGAATTATTTCCGATTTATCGGTGGTAATGGGAAGGCCTCCTATAACTACTTTGATAGGTCGTTTATGCTTGGGAGTTATGACATAATGCTTAATATTGTTATTTATTAAGTCTTGGGTTAATAATCTATGATCGTCAGGACTACTCGGAAGTAATTTTAAAAATTCCCCGTTGACTTTGCCATAGAAAGTAGCTTTGATATTTTAGTCAAATATTCATTATATATTGCGCCATCTGCTGGCTTGACCATAATAGGAGTAGGCGTTAAGTTATTTCTATTTGCTTGATTAACTGATGGATTAACATTATTTGCATTTGCAGATGCCTGGTTGATATTACTAGTTTGAGTTAGGGTGCTATTATTAATGCCTGCCTGGGGTTGAGAATTTACAGTAAGTGCACTAAAACTATTTTGCACTTTAACAATACTAGCTTGAGATTGAATTAATTGAGTTTTCTTTGCTGTTTTAATAGGTTTAATAAAACCATCTGAGTCCTGATTTCGTAACGAATTTTTACGTTTACTATTTCTATTACTATTAAAGGAACTGCTTGCATGAGTACTATAAAAATTTAACTTATCCTTCAGTCCTACCAGTTGCTGTCGCTTTCTTTCCAGTCGAGCCTTTAGAATATCGGTGTGATAGTCTCTATCCGTCACTAAAGTGTCCACTTCTGTAGCGATGAAGTTTTCCAATAATTCAATTTCCTTTCGTAATTTATTAATTTCTGCATCCGTCAAAGCTGGCGGGTCCTGATCGATTTCCATGATCGGTTGAGAGGCGGGAGTAGTCGACGTAGAGACATGGATCGTATTTCTATCCGGCGACACGGCGTCGCCTAAGTTCCCTCGCTCTTCATCACTAACACTCGGAGCCAACATTTCTGCTAGTTTCTGTTAGTTTTCCGTTAGTAAGTTTCGTTCGAACGACTATTACTTTCGTTTTGGCATTCTGCGTTGTTTCACTTTTCAATTTACTGCTTATTTTATTTATTTATTTATTTATTTATTGTCGTAGCTTTCTCTACAAAAATCGTCTGCGTTGCACGGGAAAATAAAAAGGAATTTTAATTACAATTCTAAATAAATAGCCAAATAAATGTGAAATTTGTAACAATATTCACTAAAACTTTAACGAAATTTTTCATTAACAAACTCAAAGATTTCAAAGCCAGCAATACTAACGTTGTAAAGAAAAACATTTTTATCTCCAACGCCTGAGAGTGTGTACCGAAATTTCTAAAGATATGCTCAATTTAAAATTATTTTGCGATATTGCTGTTGAACTGAATTTTATGGTTTAAGTGCGAAGAACATGGTATTTAATAAATAAAGGTAACACATAAAATGTTAAATAAACGCTCTTTTGGACGTAATTAAAATCTGAAACCTTTCAGATTTTTTTTATTATAAAAAAATACACAGGTTTTATGACCCGAAGGCCTTTACCGCTACATGTTTATCATTCCTCTAAGGACCTGTAAAAGTTCGTTAAATTCCATGAAAATGGGAAAATCCTGTGCACTTATAGTAAAAGTGCGAAGTGTTCAGTAGAAGTTGATCAGGTGAGGCTCCATCTATCGGCCACTAATAAAGTCTTCCTTGAATAAGCAATAATAGCAATTAGAGAGAAAAATGGTTGTCCAGAAGAGTTACTTAACGTTTGTTTCAGAATCATAGCAAACGGAAAAAAAAATTAGTTTTTTTATTCTGTACATTCGAAGACAAATATTCTTTCAATGATCACTGAATCTCCGGTTGTAAGTATTTTAAATCATTTTAGAATACTTAACTATTAGCGCTAGAACATAATTATAATTAATATTATATTAGTCATTATATAAAACACTTAATTTAAATAACAGAGGATGCACTGTAACTCTGAAGAAATAAGTAAAAATGGCTAAAACAATTAACAAGTCACGACAAAAAGCACAAGCTTCAACCACAGGAAGCACTAGAAATCAAATGGCGGACAATGATCTGCATTTCTACTATTGGCTTAAAATTGGAACTCTTAAGGCAACCTTTCAACCATTATCGCCAGGTACACTTTTCCGTACACATTCCGCGTTTGTCTCTACATAATTGTACAAACTCCTATTCCATGAATTTGTTTTTGAATTGCAGCTTTCGTTTTGGTTTCAGATGCAAACATTAATAAATTTTCTTCTTTTTAGAGTTTGGCATATGCCTCAGTTCCGGCAGGGAAATATTTGTAATTAGAGTCTACTATATTATTTCCTTCTATTTTTTTTTCAAACTACAGTTTTAAACAAGTCAGTCAGAACAGATGCAACATAGTGACGTCAGAGTAATTCCTGTTAAATCCCCCTACGAGTATCGTGTCGATCAAAGAAATGAACTAGCCCTTCTATTTAATCCTGGGCCATCCCTCCGTTAGATATTTCTACGTCCGCGGATTACCCGATTTTAAAGTTTCTGACAGACTGTCAACGTCATGTGCATTGAATTGAAAAAAAAAAAAAATGCGCCTTTCCTTTCGATTGTATACCCAGTAAAGGTGTTTTGCAACAGGAGAGGTAGAAGGGCTTCTGCATTTATTTTCTACCGTCATGAACATACTAAATATGTTAAATGACACTGCCAAGAATACTTGTATTTCTTATATTATTGTAAAGTAGCAAATCGGTAAGTTCAAGGTGAAACGTCGACTACCTTTCTAGTAAAGTAAAAGGACCATTTAATGGTAAAACTAAATTAATGAATTTAAGGCGTAGGTTATTAAATGAACTAGATTCTAAGTAATCTAGAATTAAAAAATAAAAAAAAAAGAAGAAATATTTTGCCCTATCACTTTTTACAGTTCCCGGATAGCAACTTATTGCATTTGAGAGGGAATGCTTCAAATGACGAAGGCTATTTCAATAAGGAAAAGCCAAGGAATGAAGATTTCCATCTTAAACTAAGGAAGAGAATTTTAGATGAAAGTGATAGATTCTTTTGTGTTCTATCTGAAATGAATCACTATGAAATCGCTGTGAAAGTGATTGAAACCATTGAAATGTACAGGCGTTCCGTCACTTGCTTCAACGTCACTACTCTCTGAAATTGCAGTATCCTCGTTTGGCAACACATTGTTTCGCGGTTATGAAACAACGCGGGAAAATCTTGCATGTTTATTATGATCCCATTCAGTTCTTATGGTTTTTCTCGATTTTAGAAAAAATTAAATATTAAAGCATTGTTTTTGAGTGTTTGTTTTTAGTTCAGTACAATAGTCATAAACGATAGTTTACAACTGATTTAAGTCCATTTTTGTTATTTTGATTTATTCAATATGAAACTGAAAGATAAGACATCATTACATGAAAGGTAAATTTTCATCCTTCTTTGTATGTATGCAATGCTTGTATCGCATAAGTTTATGAATGAATTAAATTACTAAAAGATCGTGTATGGGTCCTCGTTATTAATAAGAAATATTAAAATAATATTTGTGTTAATTATTGAAGAATAAGTAAGTATTAATGAGAAATATTATTTTAATATTTCTTATTAATAACGAGGACCCATACACGATCTTTTAGTAATTTAATTCATTCATGACAGAAGTCATGATAGCTTCAGGAAGCAAATCAAAAAGTTATTTACGATAATTCAAAAATTTTCGTTTACTGATATTTAATTACTACTGATTTTTGCGATTACTGTTGATCTTTTCTAATACTTTAGAAATTATATATAAATCCGGGAACACTAGCTTTAATATCTATTTACGATTCCATTCAGATTTATTGTTGCTTGAATGTTTATTATTTGGCAGAAGTGTGTTTAATCAAAATCGCTGAAACAACCTTGTATTTGGCGTACTTTTAGATTTTGATTCTCACATTGACGTGTTTCTCTTCTATTCTAAGAAGTGTGCTTATTTAAGGGGTGGGTATTTATATATTAATGTTAGTGTAAATACTGTTATATATCTGTAAAATAGTGACTAAAAAATTGAGTTTAAATTTGTATTATCGATAAGTTAATAATCAGATAAGTTGGCTTATAATTATATTGTAGTGTTATGACATCTGTATTAAATTAGTATATGTAATAATACTTCTTTTTTTACTTTCCTTTGGTGATATAAATGTGCATTTTCCCCATTTTTGAATTTATCACTGTATGGCAATAAGTATATTGTTGTCAAGAAAAAGAATTAAATTATATTAATGTTCCGCATGATTATAGATTTACATGTTTGTTTTTCGTTTTGGAGGTTCTTTTGAATAATAGTGTCATATTATTTTCAGCATGTTATGAGTTTCTTTAGAGCAGCAGCACTGCTAAAACAAATTTGATTATTATGATTACTTTTACGAATAAAGCATGGCTGAAATAAAAAAACCGAAGTCTCATTCACATTTTGTTGACCTAATAAGTTTGTAATAGCAGACAGTAAATGCAATTTTAAAATGATTTAATATATCTACAAGTAAAAAAGTAAGGAAACTGGAAGATGTGCATAGTTTTGATGAATATAAGTTCCCATCTGATGTGAAAATTTGAGAACTGGTAGTTTCTGATTAAAACTTGAAAATTTTATTTTTGCAAATCTCTAGTTTTCATTATGCAGAAAGGTAACTGTGATTAGTTAAATGACATCTTGCTGTGATGAGTTCTGATAGTTGTTTAGGTTACATATTGAGAGAATAGTCCTTTAATTGCCTTAAGACTATCTAATACCAAAAGGACTTAATTTTGGTTTAATATATATTTTCATAGAAGTGTATAAGAATAATATGTTATGAAAATAATTATGGGAAACTAATAACATTGCTATTATCAAAGTATTAAATTAAGCCACTCAAATATAATGGTATCTTATTAAGGTAATGAACTGGCATTAAGTATCTAAAATACCATAAGTAGGTTCAAAAGTTTCCACCCTCATGTAATTCTTGCAGACTTGTAGTGACAATGCTAAATAAATTTGAAAAATTCATTAGATAAATCCTATGCATTTTTTTTTTAAACTTTTTAATGAATGAAGTGATGTGCTAGTTCATCCTTACGCAAATGCTTAAAATCGAGTATCATTCTGTCGTGAAATTTTTGACTAAAGGTCTTAATCTTAAAGAAATAAAACAATGCTTGGATCATATGTACATAAATATGTTTGTTTCTTATTCTACACTGTAAGAATAGCTAAAACAATTTTGTATGATCCAAGAATCTGTAGGTATTTTTCTTCAAGACTGACCACTATAGGTACAGAAATCAGAAAATATTGCTAGTCTGCAGGAAGAAATATTGAATTATTGAAGATTTAAAGTCAAGAACATAGCAGCAATATTGGATCTGTGTGAAACAATTGTTTTACATTTCTATGTGCACAAAGTCTGTGAGGTTGGTACTCCTAGATTTTTCAGCAGTTCAGAAGCAGTAAAGTTGATCCTTAAAGATCAGGTGGTACTTACGTACTATGACGACTACCTTGGCGACATTTGGAGATAAAAATTTTCATTGGCATTTTTTAGTTTATGTTTATAAATTAAATAAAAGAACTTCATCAAAGCAAATTAATTTAAATTCTTTTAAAAATGCAAGCCCCAATTATAAAAGAACAAAAACTTAAAATACTAAAATCCCGAATATATATATATATATGTATACATATAAAAAAATGATATACCAAATACGAATAGAAAAAATTAATCTTTTTTATTTTTACTACTGTAAATGATAATTAACAATTATTAAACTTACTTCTGAATAAGCTTCAGTGAAAGTTACATAAATAAATTATATTTTTGATACATAATATGCGTACAAATTTTTAAAAAATTGAGAGGCATTTAGTGTTAACTTTTAAATAACAGATGGCAGCACAATATAGTTAACTTACTTAAAACTGGTTAAAAGAAAAAATAATCGCAAGAAGTTTTACGTGTTTCACCTAAATGTAATAATCGGCGCAAATGTAGCAAAAGAAGCTGTGGTAATAGCAAATGCGGGACTAGTGCGAGATAATACTCTTTATTTCAGCGCCCTCTATAACCTATATTAAGGTTAACCTTTTTTTATAGCCGCCCAACCGGTATAGTGGTTAGCGTCGCCAACTGCCGTGCCGAAGGGCTCAGGTTCAAATCCCGCTTATAACCAATGTTAGGCTTAACCTGTATAACATACAAAGGTGGCCGGATTTGGCGAGATATCTAGGTAGTCGTCATAATACGTAAGTACCGATCAGGTTTAGCTCCAAGTAATTATTATCCATTCTCCAAACTGAAATATGGCCTTCGTGGAAAGAGATTTAATGATGATGTGAAAAAAGCAGTAATGGGAAATTCCGAGGATAAAACTTTAGGTTGCTTTTCTAGGGCTCATTAAAGGATGTGCAAAGTGTACTGAGGTACGAGATCATACTGAAAAATAAACTATTAAAATTTCTTGTTTATCTTTTAAAAGTAAGTCAGGATGGTTAGCAAACCTACGTAACTGACAGCATTTTAAAA
Source organism: Stegodyphus mimosarum (assembly GCA_000611955.2). Classification (NCBI taxonomy): domain Eukaryota; kingdom Metazoa; phylum Arthropoda; class Arachnida; order Araneae; family Eresidae; genus Stegodyphus; species Stegodyphus mimosarum. Next base: position 179,772 of record KK122088.1, on the reverse strand, counting down.
TTCTATGAAATACATTACCACAGAAGGCTTTCATGAGAGAATTTTATTTGATGGTCAGTGTTATTTGTCCCTGTACCCACAACAAAGCCTATGATGATATAAGGTGTTTTGTGTATCATTTCTGGGCATAATAATGAGCCTTCTTTCTGTACTCTGCTTAATTAAGATGGAAGTTATAAGCTAATTCTTTACATATTTTAGTCTAGAGATCATGGAACACAGTATCATCTTTCAAACTTTTACTCTTCAATAAGCATTTTAATATGAAGTGCTGCCACATTGGATGATCATATGCCATTATTTGTCATTGAAGAAGAAACATGCTGTTACAAATTTTTATTTTCTTGGAACTTAACTGTTCTGAACACAAAACAGTAGATATAAGTGTATATAGAAAGGAGTATTTATTGATATTTATATGTAATTATGTTAATCATATATTCATTAGTTTGCTTCAAAAGTTTCTTTATATTAAAAACCTGTCTCATTCTTTTTGAAACGATATAAATTTGAACTTGTGGTTCTCTATTGTTTATAAAATCTATCATGCAGCTCCCATCGTATTGAAGTTTGGCCATCCCTACTATACTATATAGAATATTTAAATTATTTTTTGATGCATGTAGAAATGATTTATTTAGATGAATAGTTTTGGCATATTTGACATGTACTTTTGTTTAGTTAGTCTTATTTTATTATAATTATGCAATTTTTAACTATATTTTCCCTCCTTATTTAGTATAATCTCTGATAAAGTATTTTTATTTTCAGTTTTGAAACTACGAATGGCAAAGGAGATTCAAAGACAGAAAGAGAAGAGAAGGTGAGAAAATTAACCATATTAAGTAATTGTTATTCTGTTAAATGATTTTATGTATTTAGGAAAATGTTTAAATAGTGTGTAAGACTTTTATGTTTATTTTAAAAATTGTTGACACCTGTTAAGAACTTACAGCATTTAAAATTTTTAAGCATTTAAAATCTTAAATAACTTTAAATAGCATAAAATTATTGTTATTATGATTTTCATTATTTTTAGTCAGATTGTTGAAAGTTTGTAATACAAATCTGATATTTATATGTCCAAAATTTAAGAACATTTTTGTGTTTCTAATGAAAAATATATAAATGGAGACAAATATGGGAAACTGTTTCCTGGTACAAGATAATGACCAACTTTCCATTAGCAATGAATGAAAGCAATGTTAGCAGAAATTATACACAGTTGTTGAGCTAATGTGAAGGATAGATGAAAAATAAGTATTTATCAAATACTTAAAAGTGTTTTGGGAATTTTTCTGTTGAGAGTATGTTCATTTTTAATTGTGATGTAGCAGTTAAAAGCTATGGCATGCTCATTATTATGTGATTTAGGAGTTCGTAGAGCTCCCTAATAATGTGGATTAGCCTTTGCTTATTTTCTGGCATAGGATTGTGGACTGAAGGTTGTTTGTCATTAATGTCCCATACAGAGTTGCTAGATCATGCCATTTTTCACAAATTTGCGACTTTTAACAAACATGGGCTACTAAAATTTATTTTATGCATTTTTTGAAATTTTTTGTTGTTTCATCATTTCCTTGTGCTGCTGTTTGCAACTTAAATTTTTTTTAATATATTGTAAAATCCATATATATTAAAATAATTAATAATATATCTATTAAACTTAATTTAAAATAAAATAATAATAATTTATATAGGCTTAAAAGCAACTGGCAATCCTATGATCATACTGCTTGCCCACCAGTTTTTTCTGAACTACTCGTGGTGTTTTCATGTATTTGATTGATTGCTTTTTTTAATGCTTTGGTGGTCTCTGAGTAGGTTTGCATATTATGTCACATATAGCTGCTGAGTTAATTATGAGTGACTTGAAACAATTCAGCACCACCTTTCAAAATGCTTTGCTTAAAATACCTACATTTAAGAATTGGCTAGAAAGAATGAAAGTCTGGGCTAGTCAAAAGCTTATAAATGTAAACTAAGAGCACACAAAAAGCTATATAAATGTTATTAGAAGCTATGTAAACTAAGAGCACACAAAACTGATTTAATGAAACATAGTCATTTTTTAAAGAATTAGCAAAATCTGAACAAATCCTGCCTGAGAATAATATAAAAAGTACATTTGAAAAAGTGAGCAGCATAAATCAATTTGACTGAAATTTCTATATTTGCCATGTATCCATATGGTCATTGAACATTTGAGCAAAATTTGTAAGATAAAAATGCCATCAAATTCATCCTTTGAAATTTTTTATTTATTCAGAGCAAAATGCACAGTATTGATAAAGTCATTTGACTTGAATTTTTTAAGTCAATTGAAATTAATAAGTCGTCATTTTCTCTGATATTGGATGAACCTAAGATGTTTCGTATTGTAATAATCTGTGCTTATGTGTACAATTACTGTAATGGAAAATAAAATATTGACATTGTTTGTAAGATTCGTTGAAGTTGTAGAATTTTCATTTATTCATTAGTTCAGTTATCTCCAGAATTGATAAACAGATTTTTATGAAATATGGCTTGGATACAAGTTGATATGATAAAAAAATGTTTTATACAACAGTCATGTTACATCTGCTGGATCATGCATAAAGCTCATTGATGCAGGAAGTCTAAAACAAAAGTTGCAAGGTCAAACAAAACATGAAGCTAATCGGGTTTATAGCCCCATCTAACAAGTCATATGGCTCACGCAGTGGGACTTCATACTGGAAATGAGGCAGATTAAGAGTCCCTGTGACAGTTGGTCTCACTCCTGCATCAACATTGTTTTCAGGTCCTGAAAGATTGTGGGAGGTGTTTATATATATATTAAAGGCGAGGTGAAACTGTCCTTCCAAGAGTGTCTTAGATGCATTCTATAGGGTTTAGGTCTGGCTATCGAAACAGGCTGGCTAATGCCTTTACTTTCCAGGAAAATCTCTACTAGATTAATCCTATGTTGATGAGTGTAGTTGTCCATAAAAATGTGCTGAGGTCCAGCAAGATGAACATGAGACTCTAAAGGGCCATTCCCACTAGAGTTTATCTAAGCTAACCGAGTCAGTTCCATGTGTCGACTAGCTCCACTATGCCTGTAGTTCAGATTTTTCAACTTGCTGCCCTATGTGAAAAATAACTGGTTTTGGAGATGGTGAGCTATGCCAGTTGTCTCTGTTAGCTAAGATAAACCCCAGTGGAACAGCCCTTAAGATTTCATCTATTTTTTAGAAGACCTGCTGTTTGCACTTATGTCTAAGAGAGCCTGTTTAACATGGTACATACAGACAACATCGGCTTTGGACCAAACATTAGTGGAGGGCCTCTTTCTTCACATATAAGTCCTGAGATAGCCTAACCTCTGATTCTCAATGTACCTTCATTTCTCAAGAAACTGCCTGTTCTCAAACATCTGAAGAAAAGATCTATTATATAAACTTTTGTTGTAACCAAATTTATTAAAATCTGTCTGTCCATTCTGATGCTATTTGAGCAAATATAAAAATTGTTAATTTTATTCACCCGTGTGTATGTAATTTCTATATTGAATAATATCTGTATTTGTAGTAGTTAGAATCATAACAGCCAAAACTAAAAGAATTCGAAGTCATTTCAATTTATCAAATTTTATGGGTATTTTTATTTGCTTTCTTCTATGGGTTAATTAAGATCCTTTGCAAGAAATTGACAATTTGTTTCTTGTAATCTTGAATATTTTATTTTATTTATTAATTTTTTAGTCTGAAACTATTATTTAATTTAAAGACAGATTTTGTATATTGTCTTTATTTTAACTAATTTACTTTTTATGTAACTGCAAGCTTTATAGACTAATATATACTTAAAATTGCATTTTGCATTTGATTTGATGCTCAAGCCATCTAGGTAAAAAAGTATAAAACATTTTTCTACATAGAAATTTCAGGTTTGAGTGTTCTATCTATATAGTAGTATTCTAATTCATTAGGAAAACAGTATACAGTTTTATGAAAACAAATAATTCATTAAATTGTAATTAAGAAGAAAAACACATTTCTTAATTACAAGCTAATTTTTTCACACTTTTAACTCTTCTATTTCTCTTGTTCTCTTCAAGCTACATTCAATTTGAATTTTATTTTAGGTAATAAGGCTAAAAATTATTGGAAGTATTTTTGGAAATTCAGCAAGATTATTTAGAGATTATTGTTCTCTGATTGCTTAGTGTTATTATTTTTCTTATCATTTTAATTGTATGGTTCCTTATTCAGAAATTCATTTCCTCTTCAGAAAATCTTACGAATTAAATGTTAAATTAAAAATAAGATTAGAATCCAACCCCTTTATTTTGTAAGTTTTATTGCAACTAATGTATTTTATTTTATTTATTTATTAACTAATTTGTTTTTGTGTTTAAGGTGGAGAATGGATCTGCCATGGAACTCTCTCATAAAGCATCGGGTAATATTTACTAAACTATGATCTTCATGTTTTTATGTGTTGTATGAAATGAACATGTGGACTAATTTAAGCATTGATATGAATATCTTAGATATAAATAGATTCATAATATAATTTTATGTAAATATTTCTAATTAATCTACCTATGTATAGAACCGGATCTTAGGCTGTGGAAAAAAATGTGATTGATCTGAAAAAAACATGTAAGCTAGCACTTATGGATTAAATAATTCAAGCATAGGTATAGCTGATAAAATCTATCAGATGTTATTTCAGATTTTATCTGGCTCATATTTGGCTGTTTTTTGTTAATTGGATGACATACTGAATATGAAAGGGTATTTCTTAATGATTCGAGAATTTTTTTTTTTTTTAAAGAATGTTTTTAATATAACTATTCCTCTTCATGTCCCCTTGCCAAATTAAATAAAAGTAAAGTGCAGAAGCTTTGCAGTTGGTTTTTATCTAAGTCTGTCTATGGACTGCAATTTTACTGAGTTCAAGTTGACAGTGATTTTCAACCCATATTCAGTGAGCAAGTTGCAAATCTCTTGTGTCATTTGCATTCAGAAGAGGTGAAATTTTGGCTGCTGTGATCCTGTATTTTGAAACTAAAATTATAGTTTGTTAAATAGAAACAAACCACTGTTTTAGACTTTTGTTGTTGTTGTGACTTATCTCACTTGTCTGACAGTAACATCGGACAAGCTCACGAAATTCATCATGGCAAGGGGAGCCAGGCTGTACCTGTCATTGGCAAGACCATTGAGCAACAAACAGGTGACAGTACAACTTTGCTCAGTTCTGTTCCCAGTTTTGATGGAGAGCACCCCGGGGACGGGTCCGAGGGTCTCTTCCCTTACTACCAACCTCTTGAGAGGACTTTTGGTTTGACACATATTTAGAGTACCCCCATACCACAAAGACTCTGTACATTTACACACAATTTGAAATTTACTGTACATATACAATCCATGCCTTCTCTGGAATTCGAACCCAGACCCTTTAGCACCACAGTTGGCTTCCCTAACCACTATACTATCTGGACGGTGTTCTTGATTTCTACTCGAAATTTTTAGCTGTCCCTCCATTTATAAAAACTATGAGCACTTAGAATTGCAGTAAAGGTGGGCCATTTATAATCAAGGTATCTATGTAAACAATTAACATGCAACAGTATTATGTTTCTGGTGCATAAATTCTTAAAATCCTGTAAAATTTAAGACTGTCAAAATTCAGTCTATTTTTGTGATTTTCAGTTTTCAAAAATAAAATTTAAGCACAAATTTTGTATGTTTTAATACAGGAGACACAAGATTAAACAATAAATACTTATTTTAAAAATATAGCTTTCACAAATTTTATTAATAACTATTAGTCAGCTGTAATTTGTTTTTCCAAATTGCTTGTCATATAATATTTCATAAATATTTAAAATGGAAGATTCTGAAGTTAATATTGGAAATGGATTAAGACAAACTATCAACCATATACAAAAACAATTAGCATTACTTTTTATCTTTAATTAGAGTATTTCAAGTTAAAATTTTAAAATTATTTGGCCACAGGATCAAATTAAGCTTATAAGGAATTTCACTATAATGCTAAAAAGTTCATAGGTAATCATTAGAAATGCAGTCTTTCATATATAAGCTTTTTAATGATATAAAATAAATAACATTCCATTGATTTTTTGGAATTTAACAAATCTGGAGACAAATGTATAATTATAATCTTGTTTTCAAAAGTTTGTGTATGTTTCATTAAATGTAAAACATTTTGCAATGTATGAGCTAAATCTGACATTTAAAGAATTAATTTTTCAAGAATAGTGATTATATAAATTTAAGTTGTATTAATCTTTTATTTTTACATAGAAAAATCTGTTTCCTCTGCAAAGAAAGGAAAAAAGAAAAGGGATAGTACATCATCTGGACAGCCAACAATTTCCAATTTGTTTAAAAACATGTAAGAATAGTTCTTATTTTTTATGAGTACAACCTTGTTGTAACCTGATTTATTCCAGATTTAAATTTCTGAGATTCCAGGCTTCAACCGAAGCAACAATATATGTGAATACAGTAGTTTCTGTTACACAAGATTTTGAATTATTGGTGCATTAATATTTGAAACATAATATTTTTGTATAATTTATCTGTTAAAAATTATTTTAACATTTAAGTTAGTAATTTTTAAGAAAAGCAAAGAAAAATTATTTTTCAAAATGATAGAATAAAGGCTTGGATGACATCAGGAACTGAAAATTAGAACTGGTGTTGTATGACATTTATTCTAGGCTTTTAAGGTTCTGATAAATTATATGACCGTAGAAACTGTCTTCTTTCTACACAAGTGTTATTTACATTCATTATTACTAAATCTATCCCTATTATCATAAACAGTAGCCTTGTAACAGATTTTGCTGTTAGTGTTACTAATTGGCATTATCAAGTCAGCTTCATTCAGCTTTCTGTTTTTAACTGTATTATATGAGTACTCTTTTTCTGTAAATATTGGTACTAATTTATCGGGATAAGTATAGTTCTTAATCATAGATTTATATTTACATTATATACGTATATTATTCCCTGTTTTACTTAATTAATGAAATTAACCTGAAAGATAGGTTTAAAATTTTTAATTAATGAATGATTTATATGGGTAACATAATTTGCTTTTAATTGTAGCATTTTACATTTTGGACATTTCTAAAACTCGAAATCCTTGCCACTTACAATCTATCTGATGGATGCTGAGAATCACTTATTTAAATTTTAAGTCTTGATTTAATACTATAGTTTCATTAAAATGTTGGAACCATCTATTTAAGAGAACAGAATGATGACTGATTATTTCCTCCATTTGTGATTTACATGAAATACAAAAACAGAACAGCTGTAAGTTGAAGAGAGGAAACCAACACATACTACATACTGTTACGTGCGTACGGTTTCGTTATATATTGAATGCACAAGTCGTAAAAAGTTAACAAAAATTTATTCTTTCCACAAGAAATAAATTAAAATTCTGAAATATTTCTTCACAGATATTCGCACAATATCACAATATGTCAAACGTTTAGCAAAAACTCAGTTCAAAACAGATAAAATAATTCTATCTCACAGCGAAATCGCTACAATCAATAACAGCATTAAGTAAACAAACAGCAGTTCGCTTTTTACAGCTACAACTACAACAACAACAACTAAGATGAGGCGTTTCAATTCGGCTTTTATAAAATTTTTAATTACCAATAGAACAATCTCGATTTTTCTGGATGGCAACAGTAATTACGAGATATTTATTTATTAAGCATTAAATGCATTAGTGCTCTTTTATTTTTTTTTCGACGTAGCTTTCTCTTCAAAAATCGTCTGCGTTGCACGGGGAAATAAAAAGGAATTTTAATTATAATTCTAAATAAATAGCCAAATAAATGTGAAATTCGTAACATTGCCCCCTTCCCAAGGACTGCACGTCCCGGGCAGTACAATCCTTGGACAGGAAGCCAAACTTACATCTAACGCATCAGTGCTATAATAAACATTACTTTATAATAACAAAATAAACAATAATTGCAATAATAACTTTCAGCAAATTAAATTCTATCCAACACTAAATACAATTCAAATACTATCAAATACTAAGTACAAATGCTATCAAATACAAATGCTATCAAGTGCAAATACTTATCAAATACTAATACTTAACAAATACAAATTAAATACTAAATACAAGTAGGACCATGGTCTTATACTATTTACAATTATATACACTACGTACTATGGCCATAGTAATGAACTAAACTGTCGTAATGAACAACTTTAGGTTTAGAGTTTGATGACTTACGGATCTGAACCACGTCGTCGTTCAGCCTGTTTAGGACAGTGTAAGGACCATTCCAAGGTGACTGTAGTTTCGGAGAAAGTCTATTCCGTCGAGTCGGACTCCATAACCACACCTTGTCTCCTTCGTTGAAACGATGACCAGTAGCTCTCGTGTCGTAGCGGGTCTTCATCTTGCAGTCCTCATCTTTCGTGCAGAATGGTGCTTTACTTCAAACTGGGCCTGGACATCTTGGATGTATTCCTCAGGCGATGATGGTGCATCTGCAGGATGGTCAGATAAGAAATCACAAGGCAGACAAAGATAACGACCGATGAGCATCTGGGATGAAGAATTGCTGGTAGTCTTGGGTTTCTCTTCAACCCTAGTATAATTTCGGCAGCTTTCTGAGCAGGGTCTTTCAGAAATTTTGGCGTTTGCAATTGAGGGTCCCTTCTGTTGATTGATAGTCATGTCCTCAGATGCTAAAAGCAGTTTGTTGTTTTTAAAGTCTAAGGAAAAATTGTATTTCCTTAAAAAGTCCAATCCGAGTATACAAGGATCTGTAATATCCGCTACATATGCTGTGTGATGATAGGCGGCACTTCCAAAGCTGATGTTCATGTTTAACTTTCCTTTTATGTTGATTTTCTCACCGGACGCTGTCTCGAGGGTAACACAGCATGGCGTCCAAATCAGTTTATCCTTAAATTTTTGAGCTAAATCTCTTCGAATAATAGTAACATTAGCTCCTGTGTCAATGATCATACTGCAAGGAACTTCATGGGTATGCCCATTGATGGATAATCCATTACTCTTGCCACACACTGCAGAAATCTTCAGTGCTTTAAAACGGGGTTGTTCACTATCGCTCAAACTCTGCTCCGCGATATGATCATTAATTTGCTTCTTGCGTCGTTGCTGGGAAATGATCTTACTTTCCGTGCTCTGGGGTGTCCTGCAGTTACTTTGTAGGTGGCCTTCAGCTCCGCAGTTCCAGCACTTTCGTTTCTTGTCACACGTTTTCCATCTCATGGCATTTAATTGTCTGTTTATATCGTCTGTCTTATTTTCCGAGCTCTTTAATATTCTGCAGTTCCTTCGCATGTGCCCTAAAGCACCGCAGTTCCAGCACTTTACTGTCGTTTTCTTATCACCAATATTCTGCTGCAAGGCATTCAGCCATTCGCAGTGCTTTCTTTATTTCAGGATCCTGGATGCCGTCGATGAAGTACTGCAGAGACAGGATTTCTCTTGTTTCTGTCGGGCACTCCGAAAAGGCGAGATGGGACAGCCTTTCAACATCTTTCACAAGAAATAAATTAAAATGCTGAAATATTTCTTCACAGATATTCGTACAATATCTCAAACGTTTAGCAAAAACTCAGTTCAAAACAGATAAAATAATTCTATCTCACAACGAAATCGCTATAGTCAGTAACAGCATAAAAGTAAACAAACAGCAGTTCACTTTTTACAGCTACAACTACAACAGCAGCAACTAAGATGAGGTGTTACAATTCGGCTTTTATAAGCTTTTTAATTACCAATAGAACAATCTAGATTTTTCTGTATGGCAACAGTAATTACGAGATATTTATTTATTAAGCATTAAATGCACGTGCTCTTTTATTTTTATTTTTTATTTTTTTCGACGTAGCTTTCTCTTCAAAAATCGTCTGCGTTGCACGGGGAAATAAAATGGAATTTTAATTACAATTCTAAATAAATAGCCAAATAAATGTGAAATTCGTAACAATATACTTTTAATTGCTTATCCCTGTATTAGATAAAAGAGCTTTTTGATGTGCTGAAAGAAAACTGCTTTTAAAATTATTAATTTCCAACTTCATTATGAGGGAAGGAGAAAAATGTTTGAGCCTCATGATGAAGTGAATGTTTGAGTTGCAGCTTGTGATTTCGCTAATGCACTTAAGCATTCTGTGCTGTGATTTATTGTAATTGTTCTGAGGTAAGATTTCTGGGAGTCTATTAAGCCTACACTTTGTTCATAAATAGTTCTTAATGGATGATATGTTACATATATTCAGTCAAGATCTGCAAACTTTGTGATAGTATTTTCAGTCATTCAGCAATCATCTATAATCATATCATGTACAGTTGTAAAATTTTCTTGTGCTATTGCCATCATTGGATGTTCTTATGGTTTATCCGAAGATTTTGCTTTTACTTTAAAATTGGGGATCCATCATTTTAATATTGCAAATGATGAGGCTTCATTTCTCAATGTCTGCAGCCTATTTTGGTGAATTTGTGTTGTAGTGAGGTCTTTCTGACAGAATTGCTGAATCATGGTCTTGTCAGCCCCTGAAAAAAAAAAAAAGAGAGAGAGAGAGAGAGACAAGGAAACACATCAGTTTCATAAAATTTTTCAGTGCATGTCAGGAACACCAATCTAACATCTTACAAAATTTTAAATATTTAGCACTACTCCTTCCCTCTGAGACTCAAAACTTTTCATCCTTTCTATATATTCCATAGGCATTTTAATGTCATTAATTTTTTAAAAGTAAATTCTAAATTATAATATTGTCTATTTTGCATTATTATTGATATTAATTCGAAGAATCTTAATTGTGAGTTGATAATTTAAATAGCATTTATGCTTTAGAGGATGTAGAATGCTTAGGAAAAAGTCTGTTGAGTGGAATCAGTTTATATAAACGTCGGTACTCTTCTATTGTTGAGACTGGATTCAGAAATGAACACTGCACAAAAAAGGGGGGGTCAGTTCTATATTTTCCATTCTACTGGGTCGATTGACGAAATACAAATTTCGTTTTTCATGTCTCGAAAGCGCGATTTATATATAGCATTGTTCTAACATAGGTATTTTGATACAAAATTGGACTTTTTTGAAGTAGCATACCAATTTTTTCCCATATTTCGATTCTGCAACTCAAATTATGCGTAAATATTAAATTTTGTAAAATTTGGTGAGAAATTTTCATAGAAATTCAAAAATTTACCTTAGTGCATTTTTTCAGTTTGCGCCAAGACTAATTCATTTGGCGAACTTCTTAATATATGGCAACCTACTTTTCTTTCCCTTCCATTGTGCAGGAGTGGAAAAAAGTCACATCGTTCCTATCTTATTTACACTGTGCATGAGCAGAAAAAAAGTCACATCATTCCTATTTTCAAATAATTTTAACAAAGTGCCTAAACCACATTTGATGTTATTATTGCTTTCAACAAATATGCCAAATTTCAAAACGCACCAATATGTAAATTCACATATATCTTCGGAATTTTGAATAAAAATTTGAATTTTTTGCAGGTATGCTTAGAAATACATCTACTTTAAGATGATGTTAAAAACTTTTAGATTGTAATTCAAAATTTTTTTCGAAAAATTTATAAAAATTATTTAAAAATACAATTTTAAAAATAAATCATAAGAATTGGGCAAATTTTATTTGGAATGAAACTAAATTTCGAAATGTGAAAGGAAGAATCAAGTAAGTTTAATAAAAAAAAGGGATATTAATAAATATTCCGTAATTTCCAGAAGAAACACCACAGCATTTACGTGTTTAAAACTTAAATTTTCAGCGGGTGTAGCATTTATACCTATGCAGTGCTTAGGTGCACTAAAAGAATATATTTCCTATGATGTCATTGTGCATAGTTTGAATGACCTTGTTATTGAACATAGTTTGGATGATCTTGTCATTGTACATAGATTGGTGCTGTTCCCACACAAAAGACCACTCAGTTGCTTTCTGCAAACTTTATTTTGTTTACATTCTTTCCCTTGAACGGACCTATGTGCCTTATTCACCCTAAATGGGATCTCAGAACAATAGCATTCTTCCTTGTTTCAAATCAGCATTCTCATTAGTTTGAATAGTCTCTCTTCTCTGCCATTCGATGAATCTTCCAGGACCCATCCTCTCCCCAACCCTGGCTTTTCCATTCTAAATCTACTGCAATTTTTTTCAAATGTGGACATCACCTACGTGGCAATAACAAATTCTGACGTATTTCCCTTTCAGCATGAATCCATTTTCATTCTGTCAGATACAGATCCCATCAGTTTGGGTACAAGTACTTGTTGGATAGTTTTTAAGTAAGAAGGGAGCAGAAAATTTTTTAAAATGGCACCTAAATGGCACAGAAGATATACTGCTGGTTTTAAGTTTAATATAATTTCACGTGCTGAACAAATTGGAAATAGAACAACAGCTCGAGAGTTTGAATTGAACGAGAGATGCATTTGATGTTGGAGAACTGAAAAAGAACTTAAAAATATGCCACAACAGAAAAGAGCCAAGAAAAGTGGTACTGTAAGGTGGTCAAATCTAGAGGATGGCCTTTCAAGCTGGATAAAGGAGCAATGAAGAAAGGGAATGGCAATTTCGACTGTAAAAATTCGCTTACAAGCAAAAATTAATGGCAAAACAAATGAATATGAATGGTTTGAAAGGAGGGCCTTGCTGGTGTAGCAGATTTATGAAAAGAAAAAATATTTCTGTGTGTACTAGAACAACAGTTGGGCAACAATTACCAATGGACTGGCAGGATAAAAAGTCATCTTTCTAAAATATGTGACACATATTATTGATAAAAAAACTTCTTCCATCATAGATAATAAATATGGATGAAACACCTTTATCTTTTGGCTCTTCTGCAAACAGAACTGTTGATGAAACTGGTGACAAAACTGTATCCGTGCTTACAATGGGGCATGAAAGAACGCCATTTACATATGTGTTAGCTTATGCCTCAAACAATGACAAGCTAAAGTTGATTATAATTTTTAGAAGAAAAACTATTCCGTAGGGAGATTTTCCTAATGATGTAATTATTTTTGCAAACGAGAATGGATGGTTGTGCAAAACAATCATGCATGAGTGGCTGCAAAAAATTTTGGCAGTGTCGTAAGGGATCTTTTTCCCAAACAAAAGGGTTGTTCATAATGGATTTCATGCATGCTCATTTATTTGAGTCAGTGAAAACCAGATGTCAAAAACTGTCTACGACTGTAGTAATAATTCTTGGTGGTTTGACAAAAATCTTACAACCATTAGATTTGTCAGGTAATAATTCATTCAAAGCTGAAGTCTGAAAGCGGTGAGAATGTTGGATGGGTGAAGGATTGCATATGTATACCAAAAGCGGCAAAACGCATAGAGCATCTTATGAAAAAGTTGCGAAGTGCGTAGGAAGTGCATGGAAATCGGTGAAAACATCGACAATAATAGCAACGTTCAAAGAAGCTGAAATTAGTATATCCTCAGATAAAGAGACGTAAACCAAGAGGATGAATGTGACGATCTGGAAGACTTGGGCTTAGATTAGGATTTACTAAACCTTTTTAATTCGAATAGTGAAGAATCAGATATTGATGGCTTCATTTGATGTACAGTTTGCTGTAATTCCTTTGTAAGTAAAATTAAAAACTTTCTTTTGTCATCCAAATTTAATATCTCGTTGTTGCAACATTTTTTATAATGTAGTATGAATATGACAAATATGCATTTCTTTAGTGGGTAAATATAAGTATATTCGTGAATGTAAATATATTTTCAACATTTTTTACCTTTAATTTATTTTTTGAGTTATAGTTTCATGTCATGCGTTTTTGACTGATATGTCATATATCAGGACATAAGTCAAGATTTTGCGTCCATACGGTCCACGATGATGTCACGTGCGATTTACTCTATTCTGGTGTTTATGCTGATGCACCGTTTCTGTGTGATTTTAATTTTTTTCCACCATTTTTCTTGAGTGTGGCGTTTACGCTGATGTGGCCTTTCTTCCGGAAATTATGGTATGTCAAATTCAATTAACATTGAGGAGCTAAAAATTTGAGAGCTAATATTTTAAAAACTACTCATGAGATTTTCATAAAACTTGGCAGTTTGGCATACTTTGAGTCGTAGAATCAAAATATGGGAAAAAATTGGCATTTCATTTCAGAAAAGGCCCAATTTTTTGTCAAAATACCTACATTAGAACAATGCTATATATAAATCTAAAACATATAAGTCATGCTTTCGAGACATGTAAAACGCAAGTTGAATTTCGTCAATCAGCCCAGTAAAATGGGAGATATAGAACTGTCCCCCCTTTTTTTTCTTTCTTTCTCTCCCCCATTTTTTTTGTGCAGTGTACATATGTATGTATGTGCATATATATGTGTACGTGTACACACACATAATTTCATATGTACATAATACATGTATGTATGAACACATACCGTATATACCCACATATAAGTTGAGATATTTTGGACAAAAAAAAGACTTCAAAGTGGGGAGGGGGGGGTCGACTTATACGCGGGGCCATAAAAAATTAAAAGAATCGGGAGTTCAAAAATTTATTTCTTCCCGCAGTCAAATTGGACGATTTATCAAATAAGTCACTTACTTGAAGTAATTTCATGACTTAAATTATGTGATGAACTAATCACAGAGTTTCATTAACTAGAGTAAGTTTTCACTTTAACTAGAGTAAGTTTCGATTAAATCAAAGAATTTTCCGCCCCCGAACAACCGATCACTATCGAGCAATAAAAAAGTTGGCGATATGTTGGCAATACTTTTGCCTGCTGGATGCTGATTGGTTGTTTGGGGACAGAAAACTCTTCGGTTTAACGTCCAGATTCGACGGATTCTTTGCTAGAATCACGTGCCCCACTGTTAAATCTTACTCGCTCTTGTCAGTACGTTTTTGTTTCCCTTCTTGTTTCTGTTGATATGTCTGATTTATTGGTAGTTAAACAGAAATGTCAGTCATACGCTGCTGGATTTAAGTTAAAAGTTATTTCTTTCGCGGAAGAGACTAATAACTGTGCTGCTTCTCGTCAGTTTGGGGTTGACGAAAAATTGATTCGCGATTGGCGCATGAATAAAGTAAAGTTACAGAAAATCCCAAAATCGAAAAAGGCGTTGCGACATGGAAAAGCTCCTTTTCCAGAACTTGAAAATGACTTGTATGCTTGGGTTTTAGAGTGCCGGCAGAATGGTTTCATTGTCACTAGAACTGGCATATGTTTACGAGCAATGAAGCTTGCAAAAGAAGAAAAGTATGGTGTTCCAAACACGTTTCGTGCATCAACACATTGGTGCACTAAATTTATGAATCGCCATGGTTTGTGTTTACGCCAACGTACCAAACTGGCGCAAAAGTTATTCTGTTACCATCTGATTTAGAAGCAAAGGTTATAGAGTTTCAAAAATACATTATCGATGTAAGAAAAAGGACTTTTGAAAAAGGTTTGAACTTTCCCAAATAGGGAATATGGACGAAACTCCCATGTGTTTCGATCTACCAGAAAATAAAACAGTTGACTGCAAGGGGGAAAAAAGCATTTTGATAAAAACGACCGGGCATGAAAAAACCCATTTTACAGTCATTCTTTCGTGCTTGGCTGACGGCAGTAAGCTTTGTCCGTTGATCATTTTTAAAAGAAAAACTTTACCGAAAAACGTTGTGTTTCCATCAGGTGTGCTGGTTCGCGCTCATGAAAAGGGATGGATGGATGCTAACGGAATAGTCGATGGGTTTAAAAATGTGTGGGATAAAAGACCGGGAGCAGCTTTCAAAAAACCTTCTCTTTTAGTATATGATTCTTTTCATGGACACTTTTCTGAAGAAGTGACAAAACACTTAAAAATGACTGTGGCTGTAATTCCGGGAGGATTGACACCCATCATTCAACCCCTAGATGTCTGCCTCAATAAGCCCTTCAAAGTAAATGTTAGAAAATATTGGGCGGAGTGGATTAGTTCCGGTCGACCAACATTTACAAAGGGAGGCTACATTAATTGCTCTGTGGTTAAAGATGCTTGGAACGAAATACCCTCTGAAATGATTATAAAATCATTTAAAAAGTGTTGTATTAGCAACGAACTAGACAGCACGGAAGGTGATGCTGTTTTTGAAAGTGAAAATGACGACGAAGGCTTTAGTAGTGATTGTAACAATACAGAGTTCGAGACTGAAAATATGTATGATGATGAGCCAATGACAACAGAAGAGTTCTATGAAATGTTTGGCGAATCTGACCATGACTCGGACGTTGAAGGATTTTGATTTTGTTTATTTACCAAGGTATTTTTTATCGTATATTTACCTTTTTTCCACCCCTCAGATGATTTTGAATAAATGTAGTACTTAAAAAAAATTTTTTCGAAGTTTCTCAATCGATTTTGGAAGTGGGGGTCGACTTATATGCGGGTTTCTTATTTTCTACAAATTTTTTATGTCCAAGTGGGGGGGGGTCAACTTATACGCGGGTATATACGGTACATACATTTTTTAATCCAGTCCCAATAACAAAAGAGTACCTAAAGGTCTAACATTAATTAAAATTCATCAATTTTTAAGAAGATTGATTTATGTTACTGTTTTGCATACCAAATATCTTAGTAGCTATTAATTTAGCATAAAATACCTATAAAACAGCAAAATAATCAATGCCATTGCCATAATCTATGCTTTATTTTATAATAGTTAAAATACTTACCGTATTTTCCAGCATATAATGTGCTTCAGTGTATAACGTGCATCTATAATTTCCAGTATACAGCATACAGTCGTCCACTCATATGTAATCTTCAGCGTACAGTAGCTGCAGATATCGCCTTACCAATGGATGCTGTAACCATAGATGTCACGCGTGTGGAAGTCGTTCTGCGATTTCGTTTGGCTACAATAGCACTATATCGATCTTCCGCGGGGGTTATAACCGCTGGGCGACCGGCTACTGGCCTTCGGACAACTGTCTGTGTGGTTTGGAATTGTTTCAATAAACGTGAAATTACAGAATGATAAACGCCAAAGAAAAGAGCAACATCTGTGATCGACTGTCCTGCTTCAATGCGCCCACAGCACGCCAGCGCTCGGAATCTTCCATTCGCCTTCTGGAAGTGATAGAAACGTGTATATCTTGAAAACAAATTGTACGAAAGTTTTAAACACCTTCTATTAGCACTTACAATCAACTCTTCTATCAGCACTTACAATCAACTTCTGTAACCCTTCATAAAGCTGGCTTCTTATAAGACTGGCTTTTTTGCAAATTTCTTGACATGAAAGCGCAATTGGCTGTTACCTAACATATTTGCATACTTCCATCTACCTCTGCAGCGAATTGCATCCTCTTCAATTCTGATAGACTTCCGGAAATTAGCATTTTTCTCACCGTGCTTAACTTTTGGAAGTGAGTGTATGTAAAAGCTTTGATCATTTGAAGCTGTGATTTTGAAGTGAACATCAAAGGTGTTAGTACGTAGATTAAATATAGCTTCTGCCAAAAGAAATTACACAGTGCTGATTTTAAATGCAAAGTTGTCCAGTTTGCAAAAGAAAATGGATATCTGCTGCAGCAAGGATATTTGGTGTTGGTGAAAGATGGAATCGATGATGCTTATTTATTTATGGATCAGAGTAACAATGATGCTGGAAGATAAAACAGAAATCGATGATGTGGCTGAAGATAATGGAAGACGAACATGATTAACTTTTCATGTTATCCGATAATGCAAAGTTTTCAAGTTCAAAAGTATATCATTTCTTTTAAATAAGCAGCATTTTACACACAAAATCTGACTTTTGTATACTGACTTTGTCCTTACTTTTAATCTATCATTTTTATATCCGGCGTATATCGCACACCATTAAATTTCGATCATATTTTTGGTGTTAAAAGTAGGCATTATATGCCGGAAAATACGGTATTTGATTAATCTTCAGGATAATATATTGGTTACTTTCAATGTAAGAATTAGTTTGAATGTTGCCGGATGAAAATGCATTAATCTATAAACTACTCAAAATACTCTTGACAGAAATACTCTTCAGTCATTTGTTCATGCTCAAATTATAAAAATAAGTATTCTAAACTTATAACATTTAAGTAAAAGAAATGCTAATGGTTTAAAATGCTCGTAAAATCACCATTTTAAAGTATACTCATTTTTTAATGTATTTTTGTAAATAGTTGAATAATGTTTTCCTTGTATTATTACCATATACAAATCATTATGTATAAATCAGAAATTTATTTACATTTGTGCAAAATACTTTCATTAAAATTAATTTATATATATTATTGAAGTATTTTAATGAATTTCGAATGTGCAGCATTCTAATCATTAACTTAATGTTATGGCAAATATGCTAGTAATAATAATATGGGCAAAACACATTAAGTGATCTTAAATTATGCTAAAAATATTACAGCACTTAGCATATAATGTGAATGTTCAATATATACTTAATATCAGCAATCTAATCCTTATCTTTATCATTAATTTGCCAACTTTTGCTTTATGCTTTACCATTTGTTTACTTCCACACTGAAGAGAAAAAATGATAAAAAATAAGATACTTAAAACAGAGTACTTCTGAGGCACTGTTTTGATAATAAATGCTGTACGTTTGGTTATGAAATGGTATATTTTTAGCAGATAGAGGAAAAATTGCATTTTTATAACTATCATAACTAATAGTGTAGGCAGTGACTTTTTAAATGAGTTCATTATATGAGAGTTTAAAAAGTACAGTATTTCTATTGGTTAATGAGATTAAAGTCATTTAATAAGTAAGCAATTGAATGAAAGTTGAAAAGATTTTATATTATGGGCAATTCCAAAGTTAATCTCCACGAATAATTTAAAAATGGATTATTTAGAACAGATTTTTCATTTCTTTCTGAATTTGATTTTGCATTTCTAAATAACTCTTTTTGTAGGACTGCAAATAAAAGAAAACATGAAGATGAAAATGGAGTTGATGATTTTGGAAATAACTTTAAGAAAAGAAAGTAAGTTGTGTAATTACACTCATGGACAAAAAAATTAGCGCACCAAGAAATAATTGCGGGATCGTAACGAAACTTGCAATGAAGGGAGATATGCAAATGATTAGAAATGCAGCCTGATTGCGCATTACGTATAGCCGGTAGAGGGCGTTGAACGTCGTACTCTGTCTAGTATAAAACAGGTAACCAAAGCTTTGTTTGAGAGTGCTGAATAATTTACAAAGGAAGAGCTGAGGTAGACATTCCATTACGCCGTGTTTGAAGACAATATGAGCAGTTGTCGCAGTTTGAGAGGGGGAGAATCGTTGGGATGATGGAAGCTGGGTGGTCAGCTAGGCGAGTAGCTCGTCAATTAGGCCGCTCTGATTATGTTGTGAGGAGGTGTTGGGACCAGCGGACCCGAGAGGTGTCATGTACACGAAGACCAGGCTCAGGACGCCCTCGACAGACCAGTCATTGAGAAGACCGCCACATTGTAAGAAATGCACGCGTACAGCCAACTGCTTCATCAGCCGCTATCCAGGCACAGGTAGCGCCTTCACTAGGGGCCCCTGTGTCTTCTCAAACCATACGAAGGGGTCTGGCGGAAGGACAATTGGTATTGTGGCACCCATTACGTGTACTGTCCTTGATGCCCACCCATCGACACCTTCGTTTGGAGTGGTGTCAAGCACGAGGAAACTGGAATGCAGTGGAATGGAACCAGGTTGTCTTTAGCGACGAATTCAGATTCAGTCTCGGCAGTGATGACAATCGTGTTCGTGTGTAGAGAGCCCGTGGTGAACGTCTCAATCCTGCCTTTGCTGTACAACGACACATCGCTCCCACAGCTGGTGTGATGGTATGGGGTGCCATTGCTTACAATACACGGTCACTCCTAGTATTGTTCCGTGGCAATATGACAGCCCAGAGATATGTTCATGAAATCCTGCAACCACATGTGTTGCCACTCATGCAACGGCTCCCAGGAGCCATTTTTCAACAAGACAATGCTCGCCCTCATACGGCAAGGGTGTCACAAGACTGTCTCCGCACTGTTACTACCCTTCCTTGGCCTGCCCGATCCCCAGATTTGTCTCCAATCAAGCATATCTGGGATCATTTGGGACGACGAGTTGGTCATCCCACGAGTTTGAACGAACTAGAGGCAAGGTTACAGCAAATATGGAACGAAATGTCTCAAGACATCATACAGAACTTGTATGACTCAATGCCCGATCGTATCGCATCGTGCACTCGCGCTAGAGGGGGTCCAACGGAGTATTAACTCCTCCGTTCTTTTGCCTTTTTCTCTGAAATAAATTATCCTTTTTCTTTGATTTCCTTATCATTTACTTATATCAAAGCAGTCATTACGTATGTAAAATTTCGTTTCATTTTGACGACTCCTTCTTGGTGCGCTAATTTTTTTGTCCATGAGTGTATATGGATTTTAGTGCTGTCTTTGTTGTACACTAATTACCTTTTATTTACTCTAATTATAAAAGCTACTTTTCTGAAACAAGATCATTACTTATATCAGCTAAATCTGTTGCAAGTTTATTTTAAATTGTAAATAAACCTATGTATTTATTGTGCAATAAATATACTGCACAATTTCTTGTTGAAATTGTTATATTTTATCTCTCCCCCCTTCTTTTCCATTGATATCACATTTCAAAGGTGTGCACTTCAAAGGTTTTCTTGTCTGACCTCTGATAATGCAAATTCTAGATGAAGAGTTGTGTTTGTAACTATTTGCATGTTCTTATCACAGTGCAAAGTTTAAAAATGGAATAATGCAAGCATATGCTTACATAAAATTGCCACCTGTATGTATGTATAATTATGTTGTTAGACTAAATTATCAACAACAATAGTGTCTGAGCTCATATTGATTTGGCTCTTGTGTGAGGAGAGATCATATTATGTAATTTTTAAAGTGTTAAAATATGAATAACTTATTGGAGAAATTGCACTTTGTATTCAGTAACAGCAAAGATATTATTATTAATGCCCAAAGCCATTATTTGGAGATATAATCTTTAGGTGAATGAGACAACATTGCACCATTTTAAACAAAGAGAATGATGTAGGGCATTATATCAGACCATCTTTATGATACTAAAGTCAGTGTAGTGGTCCTTGTTTCTCAATAAAGAATGATCAAAGTAACAGAGATGAAAGAGATGTAACAAAGGCGTGTTTAATCTTTAGGTATAAGACATCCACTCAGAAAGTTTGATGTATGCTTCTGTGAGAAATCATTCTGTATATGTACTATGAATTGATTCTGCCTATCATATATAGCAGGGTGGCAAAAATTTGTTGCAATAGGAGCCACTTGTTAGGATATAGAAAATTTCGAGAGCTACAATGCCATATTTATAAAGATAATGAAACTTTTTTCCTGAAACGAAATATCTGAAGTAAATTAATGAGTATTTCCTTTTCTCATTTAAGCTTTTGATGGTCATCAATGAGTATTTCCTTTTCTCATTTAAGCTTTTGATGGTCATCAATGAGCTTACCTTGCATTCCAGTTACACACTGCTGTTGGCGCAAATGAATTCATCTCACATTACAAATTCACGACTGAGAGATACTGTGCATATTTGGGAAGAAAGAATTGCTTTATCTCGCAGACGCTAGTGTTAATTATGAAATATTGGACCTACTGCAAATGAAGAATTTCTGTTTAAAAATGCATTTGTATTTCAAAAATGAAACTCTTATTAGTCACAAGCAAATCGCATGTAAAGGGTCAAATAATCTCATGTGGCTAGGCTGCAGTTAAGAGGCCTGAGAGCCACAGTTTTATCCTTGCCTGATATGTAGGAATGGGATAGCTATGGTAGTAGATTTAAACTAGTTTTGGTACTTACATAATGGCACAAAATCTTGGCACAGTCTGGCAACTTTTTACAAATGAAAATGTAGAAGTTACTTATCGGGTACAAGATGATAGTTTTCACACCTTCTTTTTAGGAAGATTCCCAAACTGTCAATGTTTATTGTAAATTGGTAAACTTTATTAACATACAAAAAGAAAATATACTCTAGCAAATACAAATTTATGAATTTTAAATAATAAATACTTAATAATACTTTAAATAATAAATTGAAAAAAATATAAATTTTAATTATTAAAAAAGAATTTTGGGATACATTAAAAAACTAAAACACCTACATTCTTCTTCTGAAGTACACAATGATGTATTTTTGCTTAAGAAAACATCAGAGAATTACGGGGAATCAGCTTCATGTAAACCTCAGCAACACTGGTTGTCTAGGAAATATATTTCCTTATTATTCTCGCTAGAAAATTTTCAGGCAAATATTGTGTTCCTGCAGAAGTTTTACTGCAGTTTCTTTCATTGCTGAAAACAAGTTCATATTTTAAAACTAAGGTAAAAAATATCACAATGCGTTTATAATCATTCAAACTTCAAAATACAACAAAAAAGATTGGATATGAAATTGATGGCATTGCTTGGTTGAAGGATTGTAATGAGTATGGTTGCTGGAAGAATGGTTATGCACATGGCTACCAGAGCTTGGTACATTCTGAAAGTTTGGCAGTTTCTGCTAAGGTGGTTGCGATAATATGTAAGTACCCTAGTTTCTGTTTAAGAATGCATGGGAAACAAAAGTGGTACTTACGGAAAATCCCGTCGACCACAAGAGACGGCGCTAATCACACCAAACCCTCGAACCACGTTCCCTTTCAAATTGACACTCGCTTTGCAGAAGCCTTAATGTTGCAACAGCGTTGCTTCTCAGTTTTTAAATAAAGCGCCATATTGTGGCCATTAACACATTTTTTTGAGGCTGGTAAGCTTCCATAACTTTGGAAATATTCAACAGCATGCTCTTCTGTAGTAGGCAGGACCCAAATTTTAATCTCTATCTCTCTCTCTCTCTCTTTTTTTTTTTTTTTTTTTTTTTTTTTTTTTGGGGGGTAGGATGAATAATAACTAACACATGTAATCAAGGTTACACCAAACCCAGTGTGTTTGAAGAAGACTTTTCCTTTTTTGGGGAAAAATCGTGTAGTGTGGCATCTTTTTTTTAATAGGCAAATATGGTCGACAGGTTTTTATGTAAGTACCAACAAAGCAATCCCTTCATAGCAAAATTAAGCAAAAAGTAAAGATTATGACAAACTCTGTCTAGCAAATTGATCTCTTTGGGAGAACTTTCCAATGATCATGGACAGTGGCCTGATATGTTAAAAGTTTCATTACATGACATACATATTAACATGTTGTGGTGGTCATGGGTAACTGACTGATATGTTGAACCTTGTGAAATTAGTTATGTGTAAATAATCCCAAAATTTTAGAATTATATGAATAAATAAATAATTAAATTGAATTTGGTCATTTAATTATGTGACAGTTTACACTGTTCCATTTACTTCATTAAATACATTATCTTATTTCACAACACAATTAAAAACAAATTATAACATTTTATATTTTTGCTATTCGTATACTAGCAATTAAACTTGTTGTTTAATTTAATTTTTGCAGATTTTTCTTTTCTATTGTTTTGGAAAAAATTAATGATATAGTAAAAGAGTTAATATAGCAACATAAGCTGCTTATTGTTTAATTTTTTACTAATAGGATGCATAGAATTACTTTTTGTAAAACATATGTTTTATTTATTTCACTGTTATAACTATGATGGGTTAAGGATATTGAAGATCTGAGTATACTGTTAATTTTCTATTTCCTGATAATTTTCAGATTGGAAAAATCTAGTTCATCTAAAGGTTTGTCATTGCCAAAAAAGTGTCCTGATTGTCGACAGTATTTGAATAGTGAAGATCTAAAACTGTTCTTAGGAGATCCTGAAAATGCAGTATGTACTTAATGAATTATAAATATGATAACCTTTGTAGAAATCTCTAACAATTTTGATTTGATTCCAGTTTTGTATCCAGTGACACAGTATATTACAAAAGTGTACTTTTCTTTATACTAAAAAGATACTTTCTGATTATTTCTCTATGAAAAGTTGGCAACGTATTGGTGAATTTGTAGAAGTTTGACTACATTTGTAGTTCATGGGTATTTTCTGTTTGTAAATAATAGTAAGTATTTTATAGAGGATGAGAAATTTTATGAAGGAGGGGGGAAAATATATATAAATTCGATATTTACATTTTTAAACTGTTGGATTTCACGGAAGTGAAATAACAGTTAAGTATAAAGCCAGTAAATCCACCTGCACTGTAAAATGTATGTGGATTGTTGCATGTGCTGGTTAGTTATTGTTGTTGCTTGTATACTCGAAGTTATGCCAGAAACACAGAGCTTCTAATTAATGTCGAAACTGGGGTTATGGGTAATTCAGGGTTCGTACGATCCTTAAGAGTCCTTAAAAGTCCTTAGGTTTTTTAGAATCGATTTTAGGTCCTTAAAAGTCCTTAATTTCGTCCAAAATCAGTAGAAGGTCCTTAATTTTAATCATTTAAAATTTCTGTCAATTTTTACAACTGTCATTTCAAGTGAAAATTAGCATTTTCGAGAAATATTTTTGGTGATTCACTGACAAATATGGTTATTGTTTGAGTTTGTTCCTGTTTCTAATATAAATTGTGCGATACTCGAGTTTCTAGGCAAGAAATGAAAAATGGGCATTTTGAAATTGTTTCTTTTTTCTAGTGAAGAGCTCTTAAACAACTTTTCCTTTTTGGGGATGTAAATTCTTTAATTAAACTTTTCTAAATTTGGCTACTTATCAACATTTTGGCGATTTTAAGATCAATTTCTATACAAAATTTTTAATTCGGAGATCTATGAATTTTTCAACACTTTTGTTTAGAACATTGTAACATTAATAAATTTCATTAAAATAATGGTAATATATTGAAGTTATATTTAAGAACTAACATTGAATTAAAACATTTTTGTTTTTCCCTGTTAAATTATAAAGTGATGTTTCTTTTCATTTTGGCAACTTATTATTACAATATTTTGAATCCGAAAATAAACAAGCTAATAAATGCTAAAAAGCATAATTTACAAAACAGTTCTTAGCAAAAGCAAAATAGCTGTGTAATTATTTTAAAATGTCTTCTTTTTATTTTTTCGTAGTTAGAGTTTTTCCCCATGTAATTGTCTCTGAATTTTCAGAATGTGCATCCGTTTTCTCTATAAAATTACTTAAATTTTTTTTTTTTTTTTTGTGTGTGAATTTTTTTTCAAATACTTCTGACTTTTCGCTGTTGCAGAATTGGTAGTGGTAGTCTTTCTTTTGGTTTTAAACATTGAACCTTGGAAAGTTTAGAAGGATTTGAATGCAAGATTTATAGCTCTAAGATTCTAGAAGATCCCAAAAAAATGTGATAAAATGAAAAATGTTTTCATAGTATTAACTTGTAATGGATGTATTTTACAGAATGTCTGTGATAAATTGCTTACTCTTTCAAGAATTTTTCGGAGAACAATGAAAACCTAATATTTGAATGTTTTATTTCTGATCCTAGAAATCTTTTTCTTAACATGATTATTCTCCTCTCCCTTTTATTCTTTCTCCTAAGCAGACACATGGAAAATGTCAATAATGCTTCTAATGTTGGCACATGGACATGTATCCATAGAAAGGAATTTTCTTTTAAAAAGGAATTGAAAATTAACAATTTAAAAGATTATCATGTGTATCTTATATATCTCAATGCATGACACGCAGGGTTGGTGTTAGGCATTTTGGTACTTGATGCAGTCTCTGTGGGTCCTAAATTTTGCTCCCAGCGTCTGTCCTAAATTCTAAAAGTTTTGCTATTTCTATATTTTATTGCTCTGTGCATCACTAAATTTCTAAAAATTCTGCCACACCGGCTTTAACCATATGTCATTTCATATTTACTCTCAGGGTTCATATTATTTAAGGAATAAAATTAGCAGCTTCTTTGATATATTTTAAATACATGTAGTTTTTAGAATAACAGAAATCTTTAAATAAATCCAAAAATTCTGAAATGCAGAGGAAAATTATTGAGAAAAGAAACTGTATGCATAAAGAAAATGATTCTTTAGATATATGTACAGTTAGTATTATGTAAATTAGCCAGTTGTTTATAATTTCAGCCTGTACTATAATAGCTTCTTCCTTATTTTCCTCATCAGAATGCAAATCGTTTAGGTAGTATTTAAACTGAGGTTTTTGTATTGTAAGACAGAAAGTGTTTCTGGCTTCTGCTTGCACACTGCATTAGTTCCTGCCAGCTGTGATAATTTGTAATTATTCGGCTTTGCATTATCACTACTGATATTTGAATATGTTATGATTATGAGTTACTGAGCCAGCTTAGATTAAAATTAAATTGTGCTGTCTTTGACTACTAGCCCACAATTTTAATTTTAATTTGACTCTTCCTGTTTAGTTACATCGCCATGAGCTGTAGTTCATTCTGCTAACATAAGAACACACACTTATAAGTTCTGTTTAAATAAAGATGTTTATTCTAACCTTTTATCTGACTTTATAGTTACTTTCAGACATGATGATAACTTGCTTCATGCCTGTCAAGAGTTTTGGACTATTTAACTTTTACCAGATCATATAAAACCTCATAGGTATAATGTCGAGACATTGACAAGTTAGGAAATGAAGCAGAAACTAATACGAACATTGGTTTGCTTATTGAAACAAATTTCTCAATGTTAGAAAAGGTGCTTAAAGAGAAGGAAATTGATATGAATTAGCCGTAATGTCTGGGAAGGCTTCAAATTAAAAAGATGCATAAATATTTTGTTGAGTATTGCTGCTGCAAAACATAAACGTGTTGTAGTTTTTAATTTATTATTATCCTGATGTCGTTTAAGAATCAGTGTCATAAATTACATGTATTTTGAACTGTGAAATGTTATTAGACTGGTGATTTTCATCAAATATTTTTAAAAAATAAATAAAATTTAATAGTGGCTAGGTAAATCTATAATATCTACTACCTACTTAACTACCTAAGTCAATTATTGGTAACTAATTGCTCACCTTTAAAAGTTATCTCTACATTGAGTCTTTCATTTATCCTTACCATGGCCACAAGATACAACACAAAAAATGTAAAAATTATTATAAAACCTATTCCTTACAGCTAGTAAGACTTAAAATAATACAAAACAACTTATCACCTCTGGTGCTTTAGAGGCTTATTGGAACCTTAAAGTATGTTAATTGTATTGCAACTCCAGAAACTCTGCACGAAGCTACGACACTAACTGCGTCAAACAGACAGAGCATAACTTTCCAAAACCCTGCCAACATCAGGCATTCAGGTCTGTTCTGATCGGCAAGTCTCTCTCTAGGCGAGCAACAGCAGTGACAACGGCCAGTCTTCTGTTATGGAATTTAGTTTTCATTTTAACCTATGCCGTTTGATATAAAATAGGCCTATTTACAAAATCTCTAGACTGAGCAAGTACTTAAATGAGACATAAAAGAAAAAAATCGTCATAAAGCTAACCACTAGTAAAACGTAAATAAAATGTCACTAATCTTCTTGAAAATATATCCAACTACACTCACGTTTGTGAAAATTGCAACACCAAGAAGGAATCGTCATAATTGAATGCAATTTAATACACAGTTGAGTGGTAGTGGTACAAATAAATGATTAAATGTTCAAAGCAAACAAACAAGAACAAGAGATCAGAATCAGTATTTTGTGTGGCCACCACGCGCCGCAATAAGTGCTGCTACACGACGTGGCATGGAGTCAAACAAAGTTTGAATGTCTGACTGAGGAAGAGCATTCCATATCGTTTGTACGCGTACCCAAAGTTCGTCTGCAGACGCAACAGGACGAGGATCACGAGCAAGACGCCGACCAATGACATCCCACACATGTTCAATTGGCGACATATCCGGGGAACACGCAGGCCAAGGAAGAAGCTGTACCTGCTGCGCTGCAAAGAAGGATTTAACAATCCGAGCAGTATGAGGGCGGGCATTGTCCTGTTGAAATACAGCGCCTGGCAAGCTTTGAAGGAAGGGAACAGCTTCGGGCTGTAGAACTTCACGGATATACCGGTTGCTGTTCAGATTGCCCACAATTCGTAGCAATTGAGATCGTCTATGATATGCTATGGCGCCCCAGACCATAACTCCGGGTGTTCGTCCACTGTGGCGTTCGATAATGCACTCCGGAAGGTGGCGTTCACCGGCATAGCGTCTGACACGAATGCGGCCATCATGGTACCACAAATTAAAGCGGGATTCGTCAGAAAACACGACATGCTGCCAATCAGCACGCCAGTCTCTATGCTGATTGGCCCATTGTAGCCGCAGGCGGCGATGGTCGTGCGTTAGGGGGATCCTGTATAAAGGAGTCCGTGCGCGCAGTCCACACTGCAGCAGACGTCTACGAATTGATGAAGCACACAATGAAACACCTGTAGCTATTGACCACAGTGCTGCCAATTGTCTAGAGGAAGCTGTACGGTCCGTCCGCGCCATGCGGACCAGGTGTCTATCATCGCGAGCTGACGTCACATTTCGGGGTCCACTCCCGGATTTCCGAGTTGTCCGACACTCGTCCCTCCACTGCTTCCAAACGCGCATCACTGTGCTGCTGTTACCCTGCACACGAGAGGCTACTGCACGATACGACAATCCAGCTTCACGAAGGCCGATGATTCTCCCTCGTTCAAACTCTGTAAGTTGTTCAAATCTCGCTCTCTTAAGTGTAAAATGTTTAATACTTATTTGACAAATTTTACAAAAATGATTTTATTCTCGAATTTATTTTATAATTTTGCTTAATAATAGTGCATCCTACTTACGAATCTGTTTTTTATTAGGTTGGTATAACGAAAGTGAAGTTCAGGCATAGACTTTAATTGAATTTATGCAATTCCGATTTGCTGATAGGTCCTTAATTTTTTTCTTTAATGGCCCTTAAAAGTCCTTAATAGTACTTAATTTTCATGTACAGAAATGTGTACGAACCCTGTAATTTAAAAGTACAAATTTCTCATTAGTTTTATTAGATTTACATAGTTGATGCTGAATAATTATATAATTTGAATCAGTAACTTGTGTTTTGAAACTCCTATGCTGAAGTGCACATGCATTTAAAAAGCATACAAATGGAATATAGTCTATGGAATGCAAAACATTGTTTTCAAGACCTGATTAAATCCTTGAAAATCATTAGCAAACTTGTAAAGTATTAAAACTTTTCATCAGATTTGGAACTGTAAAAGGTATTTGCATAGTATAGTTATCAGGCTCTTTCTGTCTATTTTTTACTCTTTCCTTAGGGAAGGGGTAAATATCTATCCGTGCATGTGTTTTTATTTTTTAAGTGGTGCAAAATATATTTTTACCAATAATAATAAGTTGGAAAATTTGGATTTATCCCCTTTCTTATTAGTTTCTGTAGCTTGATGTCTTTTTCATTTATTTATATTTAAAAGTTGTCATTATATGCATATTCAAATAAAAAAGGCAAGTAACATGTACATAATGAAAAAATAATTATTAATTATTTAGATATTGAACTGTAAAATAAACAGATTCAGTTTTATGCATATAATATTTAGAATAAATTTCTTGAGAAATGCTAGGCGTCAAAGCAAAATAATTTTCTCTCGAGAAATGAAAACATTTGAAACTTTAAAATCAGCAAGTTTCAACTCATTTTGTCTGTATTCAAAAGTTTCTATTGTTTTGTAAAAATAGAACATTCTTATAAAACCTTGCATAAGCCAAAATGGTGTAAAGCAGCGGTTCTCAACCTTCTTTTTGCCTGATGCACCCATTTCACCATTTCTAGATGATCATCCCCCCTTCCTTTCCAAAACCTGAAAAATATATACACATTTTTTTGAAATTTGGATTATTTTTTAATTAAATGAGAAAAATTATAGAAAATGTTGATAAATACCAAAACTTGAATAATAATAGCTTTTTATATTTGTTAATTTCAATTATATTAAATACTTGGCAGATAAATAAAAGGTTGACTGCATTCTCCCCTGAAACTAAAAAATAATCTTCTAGTTGAGAACCTCTGCTGTAAAGCAAAGAAGCAGTTAGCATTAATTTACATGAAAGGAGGGAATCATTCCCAGTTCTAGAAAATTATCAAATTATATCAAGTATTTCCTTAAATGTAAAATATAAAGGAATACCATAAAAATCCTGAAATAGAAAGGATGATCTTAAGAAAATACTTGTCTTTTATAGATCACCTATAATCTTTCTTTCTTTCTTTTTTAAATTTAACCTATGCACTGACTACCAATAAATATTTGGACACCTGTGATAGAAAAGAAAAACTCACTTTATTCAAAATCAGTAGTTGGTAGAGCCTCCACGAGAGCTAATTATAGCGTGGACCCTCCGGGGCATACTTTCCACAAGTCTTTGTATGACAGCTAGTGGTATTTTCTTCCACTCGGCTTGGAGAAGACATAAAAGTTCCTTCACCGATTTTGCACGGGTAGTGCACCCCTGAATTCGGCGATGCAACTTGTCCCAGAGGTTCTCAATAGGGTTCAGGTCTGGACTCTGGGCAGGCCAGTCCATTCGATGAACTCCATTGGCACCATACCAAGCCTTGGTTAACGTCAAAACATTACAACTGGCATTGTCGTCCTGAAAGTAACAGGGGTCCAACGCGTAAAACTGCCACAACATAGGAAGCACATTGTCATCCAATATAGTGCAGTAGGCATCAGAGTTGAGCTTACCATGAATGGGGACCAAGGGTCCCAGCTCATACCAGGAGAAACACCTCCAGACCATAATTCCACCTCTGCCGAACTTGACTGTTGGCACAATGCATTCTGGCAGGAGACATTCTCCAGGTAGACGCCAGACCCAGACCCTGCATCTGAACGGTAAAGGGTGAACCTTGATTCGTCACTCCAAAGAACCTGTTCCACTGATCTATGGTCCAATTTCGATTTGCTTTGCACCATATTAACCAAGCAGCGCGGTTGGACTTTGTGATCAAAGGCTTATGGGCAGCAGCACGACCATGAAAACGAAGCAGATGTGTTTCTTTACGAATGATATTCATTGAAACAATACTCCCGGATGCCTGTTGAAACTCCTCGCGGATGAGGGCCATCGGTTGGGTGCGGTTCTTCCGAATTTCTCTGGACAGCACTTGTCGGTCTCTATCTCCCATTTTCTTTGGTCTGCCGACTCAGGGCACATTCCGACAATCACCGCTCACCTTCCACTTCTTAATCACATAGGCCACGGTCGATTTTGGGTACTTCAGATCACTAGATATGTCCCTTAAGGATCGGCCACATTTGTGATACCCGATAATTATACCTTTCTCGAAATCAGAGAGCTCCGAACTGTGAGGCATCTTGCATGCGACTAAAGCCGATGCTGTTTCCTACACGATATATACCTGTGGAGTCCGTGATGTACCTTAGGACTGCAGGTATCGTCATTTGCATAGGTGTCCAAATACTTATTAGTAGTCAGTGTATTTAATAATCAGGGAAGTAGATATTTTGATAGAAGTTCAGGTCTATTCCAATAACAACTGTCTTCAAGCACAATATGTTTGTTAGTAGATTTGTAGGAACAAGTAGCTTCATAGTTCACAATGCTTGCTTGTGAAGTGAAGTTTTTAGTGCAGACATCTCTAGCTAGCCATAGACATTATTATTTATTTTATTGTTGAATATTACGTACAAAGTATAAATGTTTACCCTTTATTTTTGGTCAAAGAATTTATGAAAATCTTATTTGTTTATTTTCTGAAAATATTAAAATCTGAGAAATATTAATCGCACTGCTTATGAAGAATAAAAATATTGAATCTTTGAATGAAATCTAACCCAAGTATCTATATCAAATAGTGAAAGCAATGTTAAGTACAGCTTGTTTCTTTTTCTTCTCGGAATTGTGACTCAGATGACTACTTGTGACATCACACTCCAGTATTCTGGGTTTGTTCTGTTAGGAGGTGTTGAATTATCCACTATGGAGGCTGACCACGATAATGTTTTGGTTTAGGTTAGAAAGGTTTCAGTTTTCAAAATTTTGAGTTCAAGTTCTGAGTTAACTATGTTATGAGTGTTACGCAAGCCATGCGAGATGGACTCATCTAGAAATGATGCAGTCAAGAAAAGTTATTACAATTTTTAGAACAGAAAAGCAGAATTAAGAACTATTGCTAATTTAAATACATTTTTTTAATCTTACATACATACAGTACAGTCAAGGAAATCAAAATACCTTGAAAAACTTCTTAAACCATTTTCTATATCATTTTTAGTCATGCTTTACTACAGTCATTGCATAAAACAAATGCTAAACACACTTATACTTTTTTTTGGGGGGGGGGAGAGGTTTAAAAAAGCTCTCTTTCAAATTATTTCTGTTCCCCCTTCTCACCCGCTCAAGAAAAAGAAGAAATGTGAATTTAGGTCTTTTGTAAAAGCTAAATTTTGTGGAATGAATGTTATAAAATGTCGTACATCTATATGTATATTATTTATTGTGGATTTATTTTTCTGCAAGAAGAGCTCACTAGTGAAATGGAATGAACCAGCTTAAGATTCTATTCTGAATATTCTGTTATATTAATTTTGTCTTAATTTTGTATACTTACTTTATTATTACTTATTTATCTGTTGTTTATTTACATATTATTATGTATGTTAAACCAATATAATGGTGGATACTTTTGACATAAAATGGTAATTGCATTTTAAGAAAATTATGTAATCCCTTCCCCTTTGTGTCTAAAATTATTTTACTACTAACAAAGAGGGACCAAATTTTTGTCTAATTGTGTATCTGAGATTTTTACAGTGCAATTAATGCCACTGTAATGTTGAAATAATTGCTGTTTTTTAAAATCTTTAGTAAATAATTTAATTTTTAGGTTGAAGAATTCATAATGTTAACTGATCCAAAACTTTCTGTTCACACTGATGGTGAATATGAATCTGCAGATGTTTGTGAAAGACCTCAACATAAAATTACAGACTTCACTGTTTACGATCGCAACACTCATCTTTGTCCGTTTGATGCAGGCCTTATTGAGAGAAATATTGAGTTATATTTGAGTGGAGTTGTTAAACCTATATATGATGATGATCCTTCTCCTGAAGGTAAAATTCAATTGTTACATTTTCATTAAATCATTTTGAAATTCAACCTGATTTCAGTGTACACGAAAAATATTAGAAAATTCAAATTAATCATCAAATTTTCTGAGAATTTATGATACATTCTTTAAAGGTAGTTATTCTCTTTAGCATAATAATCTTTAATTTTTCATCTGAATCAGCATTTATTGAACTTTCTATCTTGTAGGATCCTTTTCAGGTTGCAGAACACCTTTGTATATAAACAGCATCTGTGATACATTAACCTGAGCAGTAAATTGTGTATATAATAATGCAAGTCATTTCTTTTGAGCAGTTCAAAATATTAGTTTAATTTTCATGCATCTGCTTCTTTTTGTAAAGGATCATGCATTGTTAACTTATTTATTTTGACTCCAGGTACATGCCACGTAGCTGCTACATGATTTAGATATTTGAAATTTTGTATTATGAGCATTAACATAAAATATACCTCCCATCAAACCTCACAACAAGTTTTTACTGTTTTTACAGTGATGTTCAGCTGTTTGAATGTATGTGTGTGACGGTTTTTCCATCCATGATAACTTCCAAAAATTTTCAGCTTTCCATATTTAAGCATTCTATATTCATATAAAGAGTTGATTAGATTTTGGTTAAAATTGGACATTCGAAAGTGATACTGTACAGGAAGCCCATTACAGATTTTATTGGACAACCAGAAGTGGTGCTTTATTGGAAGCCATAGCAGTTTTTAATAAAACCTACATTAAAATATAACCCCAAACTTTTCAATTTTAGTATTTAAGACTTTTTATATTAATGAAAACAATATATTAGATTTTGGCTAAAATTGATAAACTAGAAGTGATACTTTCCCTGAAGTTCATAACAGACTTTTGTGAAAAATATATGAGATAATCCAAAACTTATATTTAGTATTTAAAATAGGTATGTAATTGAAAGCAATATATTTCATTTATAAACATTGAATGCGTTCTTGGAATTATGCTGCGATGAAAACAAGCTCTTATGAAACAAGCCTTTTCTGAATTTTTCGTTCAATTTTGTGTCAAATTACTCTTCAAATAAAAAGATGCTGCCGCCAAATGTTATCACTGTGTATCATAGTTAAAGAAATAATGTAGCAAATATAAAAAGAAGTGTATAGCAACACTTAACACTCTACCGGGAATTCTAAAGGTATGCTGCTTTAAAAATTTTATATGATTTTTAATTCATTGATTTGTGAATCAGAAACACTATATGACCAGAGGGTAGACTATGATTAGTATAATATTTTCAAATCAAGCATGGAATCTTATGTGAATATGAGCACATAAAGTTATCATTATATGGGAGACTAGAATAATTTAAAAAATAGTAGTATTTATAATTAACATTGAGCCATTAAGTTTATAAACAATCAGATTTTGCTTACAACTGATCAAATGGAAGCAATAGTTTACTTAAAGCAGATAGAAGGTTGGTGTTATCTGTGAAAATTTCAAGATGGTATTATACCAAGATTTTTTGATGTGGGAATTTGAAACTATAAGAGATGCAATTATTTAAAAAAAAAAAAAAATCTAAATTATGTTAAAGATTTCACATAAATTTCATTTTGTAAATAGTAAAATTAGGCACTTATTAGTTTGTCTGTTAAGTAAAGATGTGTGTGAAGCACCCCCCCCCAAAAAAAATAATTTCTTCATAAAATTAAAAAAAAAAATTCTAATTTTGAAAAATAACTTTGAGGTGCATGCATGCATTCACTGTCAGACAGCATATATGCCAGATTATGTAGTACTGCTCTATGCAACACACAGACAAGCAAATTTTGTCCTGTTATAGGTGGTTTTTATTTAATAGAAAATATTTTCTTCAGGTGGTGTCCCAGCTAGGTCTTTAGGTCCTATCATTGAATGGTGGGTCTCGGGCTTTGATGGTGGTGAAAAAGCATTAATTGGCTTTGGTACTGGTAAGTAATAATTTCATTTTATAAAATTTTCATTATTTGAATTATATCTTTAATATTAAAGTAGAGATTGAATTTGTTTATGTGTATTTTACATAAAATTTTTGTGCTTTTAAAGGATTTGCTGAGTATATTTTGATGAAACCTAGTGAACAGTATCGTAGCTTCATGGATACTGTTGAGGAAAAAATTTATATAAGTAAAGCAGTTATTGAACTTCTGACATCCAACAGTGAGGCAACATATGAGGATCTTCTCAACAAATTAGATGTAATAATATTAGTTATTTTCTTTGAGATATAGTTTTTAAAAATTTTTAAAATATCTCCAATTCTTTTTTTAAATTATTATCATTATTATTATTATTGTTATTTATTTTGGAGTTATTGCTGTTATCTGTGCTATTCATGTATGATAAATCTAATTGTTATGTTGGATTTCAACTAATTTCAAATTCTTTATAACGACTTAAGGTTAAGATTGATTTAAAATGTAAAAATATATTTTTATATGCTTAAGAGAAAAAAGGCACTTTTCTGTATTTGAGCACCACTGAGTGCCAAACATAAACATTGGCTAAAAACCTAACTAAATGGCATCAGTCCCAAGAACATGTAAAACTTCATGAAAAGAATAATTGTTTTATATGTAAGAATGTAATACATATAATGTTTAATATGCACCAAGGCTCTGCATGATACTGAATTTGTGCAAATTTTTAAACAAAAATTGCTTGAAAATGTTTTCATTTAAAAAAAAAATAGGGAATTGCACTTATTTGACAATGCATACAGCTTTAGCATTGCATGAATAAATATTATATATATTATCCTTGTATAGATGCTCATGATACAATTTAAATAGGCTGCCACATTTGACAACTGGCTGCTGTTAACTTAAAAAATAAAGCTGAAGTATAGTGAGTGAATTGTGCACTCAGGATAGCATTTAAGTGAAGTATGTTTACCCAATGCAAACTTATTAAAGTAAATTTATAGAAAATTTCCATTTCAATGTGCATTACCATGTATTACATTTTACATGCTTAATTCTTGCATGTATTTAGCTCAGGTCTATAAGAAATTTTGATCATTTTACCCCTTAATGCACTCAGCTAACTTAAGTTAAATACACTGAACTAAATTATTTTTGTACATCCGAGTAAATACATATAAGAAGGATTTTTTTCAGGTATGGATACAACAGAATATATTTGCTACAGTTTTGAGTTAAAATTAAGAAAAAGGTTGAGTTAAAGAATAAAAAAAGTTGGCAGAAAAACCACTTTCTGAATTTTTATTGGTGCATCAAGGGGTTCAATGAATTAGTTTAGTCCGTGAGACTTAAATATAAAAAAAATGTCACTTTCTGTATTGTATTTCAAATTAGATATAGCTTGGGTTTTGATTGTTTCAGTGTAGATGCAATCTCTAATATGAGTGATTTTTAATAAGCATAATAATGATGGGAAATTGCATCAGTTTTGTGCCATATGATTTTTGCTTTATTTCTTTGCACTTACCAAGATATAAACTTTCAGGTTAAAAATAAGTTGAATATTGAAGTCAGGTTAATTTGAAGTTATCAGCATTAAAATTGGTTTCCCTGAGAATTTTGTTGTTCTTCCGGGTGAAGCCTTCATGGATGTGCTACTGCTTTGCTATAATAGACCTATTATAATTACTGTGGCTGCATAAATATTGAATATTTTATCAAATATTATTTTATAAACACATTTTTTTTTCTTCTTTAATGGGTTAATTTCTTGCTTAAACCAGTTTTACTTCACTTTGCAGATAATTCAGGTATGTCTAACTTTAAGTAATCTTTTGATTATAATAATTTTAAGAGCCTTCACCTATTTAGTCGTTTGAGGCATTAAATTATTTGTTTTGCTCATATATCTTGCATAGAATAATACTTCTCCTCAAATGATCATCAGTGAAGGAGATATTTATAATTTGAACCTTAAATCACTAATAAAGGTGTAACATTAAATTAATGTTCTAATCCCACACTGATGTACAAATCTAAACATTTTATTCTGCCTAAAATATTAAACTGAAAAATGTAATATTTAAGTACTGTTAAATTTGAATAAAATATGTACTTTATGTGTGTCTGCTCTTATCAATGCCAAAAATGCATTTGCCTGCTTGTCTAGAGCCACTGCAACCTATTGTGAAATTTATCATAATTAATATAAATATAAATAAATATATATGTGTATGTATGATATAATTTAGTTCCTTCCAATAATTTGATATGAGATGAGTGCTTGACTAGGGAAGATATTATTTTGCAATCGCAGTTAGATCACTGCAAATATCAATTACGTAGTAGAAGATGTGGAGAACTTTTGAAGAATCACAAAAATCACTTGATAATCCAAATATCTCTTTATTACTTGTTGATTGCCTTGTGGCATAACACATCGCAGTGGGGTCAATCTAGCAAAAGTGATTTATTAGTTTGTATTCAAATATCATTTGTGATGAAACGTGATAATCCCCCAATTATTCTGCACATGGTAAAGGAAAATCATTTCCTCTTGAAAAGTCGATTCTCCGCAACAATTCGAAACAATAATCTTATTTTAATTTTTACATTTTGTTTCTATTGTAAAATTTTTTTAACATTCTATTTCATTTGCATAATATTATAATAAGTTCAGGTAAACTTTAATAGTATATTTAATGGTTACTATTTATCAGCCAGTTTTGACTTTTATGTTTCACACTTCTAAATTAGTTAAGTTGCATATTTATTTATTTTATTTAAGTTACAATAATATTTAAATCTGTTCCTAGGAAGTAATAGTTAAATTCTAATATAAAATATAAATTGATAATCTTAACAGCAATAAAGCTGGATTCTTAATTTAAAGTCCTTCTTCCATTTGTTTTTTTAATTTTGTCTTTGAATTATATATATATATATATATGAACAAATTTTTCTTAATGTAACTGGATCTATAATAACAATGTTAATTGAGTCATCATTTAAAGCTGCTTATAAATCTGTAGATTATCAAAAATAAATTAAAGTATGTCTTATTATTAATTATTTGGCTAAGAATTGTACATATAATTTTATTTGATTAATCTGCTCTTTAGTGGTTAAAAAAAGGGAAGGAAAACGTTCAATGCTTTGTTAATTTGCTGCTTTCTATGTGAAAAAAAAATATGATTCTATTGTATCAGATTTTTAAGTTCATGTATTTGATTTTTAAAAAATGTGCTTTATTGATGTTGGATTTTTTTTTCTTCCATTTTCCTTTACAGACTACAGTTCCTCCTTTAGGTTTAGCAAAATTTGCTGAAGAGTCACTATTACGTCATGCTGAGTTTGTTGTTAATCAAGTTCAGAATTTTGACAATTCATCTACTGATGAGAATGATCCTATTCTGATTGTTTCCCCGTGTATTAGATCACTGATAGGATTGGCTGGAGTAACAGTTGGTGGAAAGTATGTTCTTTCTTTATAAATATATTGGAAAAGATTAAGGTTAAGAAATAGAATTTTTAACTGTTTATTTTATGATTTTGTGATATAAATTTATCTTTAGCTTTAATATTAATACATTGCATGTAAGGAATATCCATGATTATATCTGATATTGAAAAAGTGTAATGTATTAACTTTAGGAAACATGTTAAATTATATTCCAAACATAAAATTTATTTTGGCTTACCAAATTGCCATTTATATTTCTTTTGTGATTTAATTATTTGTATTATATTGAAAATTTTTAATGATAAATAATACTGTATTTGTGAGATATAATGCTGACATGGGCATGAAGAAGCATTTGTTATTGCCTGAGAGACCTGTATCCACAGCCTCTGAAAATGCACAGAACATTTCACTAAAATTAATTCAAGCTAAGATTAAAATTTTCCTTATTTTAAAAAATTGAAAGTTAACTATCTTATAAAATGTTAATGCCATTCTGTGCTGTATGTATAAAAAGCTCAAAAATTCCATTTTGAAAATCCTTTACTCATTCTTACAGATTAATTATCACGAGTGAAAAAATTCAAATTTAATTGCATTTGATTTTTGATGATGTTAAGAATCCACAAATCAGTTCAAATTATTAAATCAAGCAGTTGGCTTAAGAATTATCCATCTGATATTTTAAATATATTATGCTTCAAAGAAGAATAGTTTGATTATTTTTTAGAGAAAGTGAAACGAGTGCTTAAGAAATGACCAATTTGTTATTTAAATAACAATTTTATCTTCTTCATGTTCAAAGACATGATAATTTTATCATAATTTATAGTGTGTTTGGTAATTAATTAATTAACATTAATAAATGTTAGATTCTCAAAAGTAAGTGAATTTTGATGCACTTTTAATGATGATTTAGGATTCCATCTTAATCTTTAAGCATATGCACACATAGATATTTGTGAAGTTTTAGTACATTTGAGGTAAATATTTATTCCAAGTTAAAATGCCATACAAATCAGGCTATACCTTGATTACAAATGAAAAAGAAATTTGACAAGAGGAAAGAATCTACTTAAATATTTAGGTTGGAAATAACTAAGAATTTTCTATGTTCTTTGAGTCAACATATATTTTCTGAGACTTTTGAGAGTATTCTTTTGAAACAATGTAATCAACAAGAAATATATATAGTTCAACATAAATATTTATTTTATTGTGTGCATTATGTTTTGAAAATTATTGTGCTTATTATTCTTATTATTCTCTTTATACTGAAAAATATTCACCACAAGATGTAAGTTTTTCCACATCAATAAATCACATTCAAGGAAGACATATAAAAAAGTAACTTTGAAATAATTTTCATTTACATACCAAGTAAATGGTCTTAAAAGACACTTGACAGCTAGAGGCACTGAATAACATATATTTACCAATATTCGGAATTCTTTCTAATTGGGTTAGTTTTGCCAGTGTATGCTTACAGGTTATTATTATTATTTATATTTTTATTGTTGTTATTGTAGTCAACTAAGAGGAGTAAGTTATAATATAAAATAAATGTTTGTAATTTATTATGAAATGAAATATTTAATTTAACAGTTTATTTAAAATATCATCTAACAGGATTACTCATTTTTAGGATCTCGCCTAATAAGAGCTCAATGACTGTCTGATTTATTTATTGCTGTTATCATTTGTAGGCAATCTCTACGTAAAGCTGTGAAATACCGCCCTGTTAAAGAAAAGAAAAAGGCAGGACATTCATTGGCTACAACAACACCATTAGTTCGCATGATATTTGAAAATTTTTTCACTGAACAGTTAGAGGCATCTTTAAACAATACTCCTAGGCGAAAGCGATGTGGTGTGTGTGAGGTAAGGCCCAGATGTTACTTATAATAAACTATTTAGGGATCATAAATACACTGAAATAAAATTTATAAAGCAAATTTATATGCTATTAAGTGTGTTCCCCCCCCTCAGAAATACTCTTTTAGATATACAGTGAAACCTTTCTAAGATGACTGCCAGTCTTCCAGATGATTTTAGTTTTTTGTTGTCTTCTTAGGGAAATAATGTTCATTCCTAAAATTTACATTTTTAGAAATATTAATCAATTTCAGAGATGATCATCTAAAAGATGCAGTTTCTTGAGAGTATCTCTGTAATCATTTTATTGCTAGTTTCTTATGAAGTGTAATACTAAAGCACTTCTAATGTACCATAAATGATGCTAATGTAATACAAAAGTAATAAAAAAGTTAACATTCTTCAAATAAAGAATATTAAAACTAAATTAAGTTACCATATGTATCAATTCTAATTTCTTTTAATTTCAATCAAGGTAAAGCATATATTGATTATGTTTATTAAATGCTGGATACCAAACCCATTATTTCATTAATAATTTTGACACTAATAAAATATTACAGTTAAATTTGAAATAATATTATCTTACTTATTTCACTTTGTGGGAAATATGGTGACATTATGAATTTGTTGAAAGTGGTTACCATTTATGTACACTGCGCAAAAAAAGGGGGGGCAGTTCTATTTCTCGTGTTCTACTGGGCCGACTAATGAAACCCAACTTACATTACTCATGTCTCGAAAGCGCGACTTAGGATACATAATAGATTTATATATAGCATTATTCTAACATAGGTAGTTTGACACAAAATCGGACTTTTCCTGAAATAACATACCAATTTTTTTACATATTTCAATTCTACAACTCAAATTATGCCAAACTGCCAAGTTTTGTAAAAATTGCACAAGTAGTTTTTAAAATATTAGCTCTCAAAATTTTAGCTTCTCTATGTTAATTGAATTTGATATATATTTATTAATATATCTTTTTTTTATTAAAATTACTTAATTCCTTCTTTTAGAATTAGAAATTTAGGGTCATTCCAAATAAAATTCACCTATTTTTTATGATTTATTTTTAAAATTTGTATTTTTAAATAATTTTTATATATTTTTCGAAAAAAATTTTGAATTATAACCTATGAAATTTTTAACATCATCTTAAAGTAGATGTATAAGCTACCTGCAAAAAGTTAGAGTTTTTTATTCAAAATTTTCTAAGATATACATGAATTTACATATTGGAGCGTTTTGAAATTTGGCATCTTTTTTTTGAGCGATTATAATGCCAAATGTGGTTTATGGATTTTGTTACAGTGAATTGCCACAGCTATTTTTAACCTTACATTTCAAATAATTTTTATGGAGAATTAATTATATGGAATTTTCCCCCCTCAATGATGCGTAATAAATATGTATTAATATACTATATGAAAAGCTACTTATTAAAAATTATACATGATTTTGTTATGCTTTTTAATTTTTAAAAAAAATATTTGTAATTGTAAAATTTTACATTTGCCGTGTTATTGTCTGCTAGCTTACTTTAACTTAATTTAAATTGAATTGTCTAAAACTGAAAACTTTCATTTCATGTTTCATGAAGTGTTTTATTTCTTTGTTATTTAGCAAAAAATCTTTTAATTAAAATATTTATCCTTTGGACTTTGCTTTAAACTTTGTTTATAGTTAAAATGCCTAGAAAATGAAAAGCTGTCTTCAGCTGAAGTGCAACTAATGCAATTGATATTTTAAAAAATTTGACAAAAATGCAAAATTTATAGAAGTGTGACAATCGAAAAATCTGAATTTTCTTGTGTGAGCATTGAAAATAAATGTAGAAGAAAATTAGGGAGAAAAGTAAGCAAAAGTTTGAAGGGGAATTTGGCTGTTAGAAATACTAAGAGGTTTCAAAAATTTGGATGCTTTTGAATATACTTTCAGAATACTTCAAGGAATTTGGGTGTTCAAAGAGATAACACGTGTAACAACTTGGACATCTAACGACAGCAAATACCATCAATCGAGCTTGTGCTGACAGAAAAGACAAAAACGATATCATTGCAGGTTAACGCAAAGAGCGACTGGTTTTCGACTATATGGTTGGTATAAATTTAAATTACGTCATAGAACATCATATTGTATCATAAACGGAGAATTCCATGATTTCTCAGTCAAATTATTTGAAGATTCAGGAATTTATCCAGTGATGTATATGGATGTCATCTAAAGACCTTTTTTCCTCTTGATGAAACCAGTCTTTCCTTTCATCTTATGCCTTCAAAATGCCTAGCCTCTGAAAACTGATAAAGGCTCTGACCAAATACTGATGAAATGGATTGAATTGGATTATTAAGTTATGGCAAAACAGGGCTATCTGCCTAAAAGGAGGGATGCCTTCGTGAAGAACTTTCTAAGGGAAACGAACTCGTATGCACGTTATACATGAGAAAAACCATGAAAATGCCTATGC
Source organism: Stegodyphus mimosarum (assembly GCA_000611955.2). NCBI lineage: Eukaryota > Metazoa > Arthropoda > Arachnida > Araneae > Eresidae > Stegodyphus > Stegodyphus mimosarum. Next base: position 136,878 of record KK122088.1, on the reverse strand, counting down.
AACCAGCTGGGATACGAACCCTGGAGCGAACTACCAGTGTTCAGCAACTTTGCCGCTCGGCGGTTTGGGGCCCTTATGAAATGGAAGGTGATAACTTTATTTATAATGAACATCAGAAATACCAAGGTGTTTCGAAAAGTTGAATGCTTTTTAATATACTTGCAGAATGCCTGAAGAAAAAGAGCAAGCCATTAAGAAGAAAAAATAAATTTTTGCATAAAATTTAGTATTTAATTTAAAACTTTTTAAATTTTATGATATTTAATTCTTGCGATTTCAAAAACAAAATATTTGACTAAAATATGAATAAAATTTTAAGAAACTAAATGTAGGATGATAAAATTGTGTAAAGCAATGGACACAATGGTAAAACTGTTTAAAGCAATGTATGAATGTTATCCTAAGTTAAAATGTTGGTTATATTTATTTGTTTATTTATTATTATTCCTCCTGCTTCACCTCTCAATGGGCATTACAGGTCAGTCATGTTATCCTGATCGTTGCACCAGCAACCTGAGTCGGTTATATATCTCTCTTATATTTTTTCTGAACTGCCCATTGAAAGGCGTGTCAACTGTGCTTTACTATATTTTCCCTTTTAATATATGCAGTTTTCAAATGCATCGTAGTCTGGGTCACAAAGTATGCTTTCGAAAGAAACGCAATTCAAATAAATAAAATCGAATGCTGGAAAATTTTTTATTAATAAATATATTTAAAATGCGCAGTACAAATGAATGAATACAAAATTTTAAAACAATTATTTAAAGAGACAATGCAGCACAGACAATGAAAATAAAATTCTGAAAATTTAAAAATGACCTAAAATAGTAAGTATGACTAAAAAATGTAATATAAAGAAAACTATTTGAAAAAAATTAACGATGCACCTTTTATTTAAACTGCGCAGTTTGAATGAGTAAATAGAAAATTTTAAATCAGTTCTTTGATAGAAATCATGCAACTTAAACAATTAAAATAAAATTCGAAAAAGAAAAAAAATCCTTAAAATAATACCAATTATAATTAAAAATACTATATAAAGAAAAATATTATTTGAAAGTAGGCAAAGATTGTGATTTTTTCCGCTCACGCCCATGTAAAAAAAGGAAGGGAAAATAGGTTGCCATATATTAAGAAGTTTGCCAAGTGAACTATTCTTGGCGCAAACTGAAAAAAGTGTGCTAGATTAAAATTTTGAATTTCTCTGTAAATTCCGCACCCAATTTTACAAAATTTAATATCTAGGCATAATTTGAGTCATAGGATCGAAATATGTAAAAAAATTGGTATGCTACTTCAGAAAAAGAGTCGATTTTGTGTCAAAATACCCATTTTAGAACAGTGCTATATACATGTGTAATATATATCCTAAGTCGCATTTTCGAAACATGAAGAACGCAATTTGAATTCCGTCAATGAACCCAGTAGAACGGAAGATACAGAACTGTCCTTCCCCCTTTTTTTGCCTAGTGTACAAACATTAGTGCATGATATTTTGGAATATCCTTACCAATACATTCACTGTTGCAGACTAAATTGCTTTGTTGATGCTTGCTTTCAAAGCATCTAATTCATAATATGGTTATGTGAACTCAGCTTTTTAAATATTTCCATAAAGTTTAAAGTTGTTTAAATTCCAGTTGTTTAAATGCAGCTAAGCTTAATTTTTCTTTACTATAGCAGCCATATTTGTTTACATTTGAAACTTAGCAATATAGTCTTTCTACACCTTCAGTGTCTTTTTGCCGAGGGGGACCAGAAGGAAATTCTTAGTTTTGTGCACCGAAAAATCTGCCTGCTTGCCGAATTGCTTGTTTTTGCGTAGAAACTGTAATTTTAATTGTAAAAATTGTTTTTTTAATTGTTTTAACTATGCTTTATGTTTTTCTATATCTTTCAATTTTTAATATAGATATTTTGAGTTTTTATGTATTTTTGCCTTGCCACGAAATAACTGAATTAATTGAGTGAGAAATTTATCTCTAATGAAATTTGAGGAAATAAGTTTAAATGAAATACAGGGGAAAAAAAAAAAAAAAAAAAAAGGAAGTCATGTGGTGTACACATCAAATTCTTTTACTTGCCCTCCAGCATTCTTTTCTAATAAAAGCCTCTTTGCTTGTAAGTTTCTGTAACAGGGTTCAGTTGTTCAATTGAAATATTTGCTTTGAAATTTTCTTCTGGAAATTACCAATGACTTGTGTTTTTTTGATTTTGTTTCCTGTTAAATTTGAGCAGTACAAATTCATAGCTCCTAACTATATTGATGCATTTTCTTTCCACATCCACACATACATAACACTTACTAAAAACTGCAGGGTTGCCACGCTACGGGGAAAACCGAGAAAAGTCAGGGAATTCGAGAATTGACCAAAAAATTCAGGGAAAAGTCTGGGAATTAAAATATTTTAGTCAAAATCTGGAAAAGTCAGGGAATTTCATACAGCGCTCCACCTCCCCCCCCAAAAATTTTGCCCCGACTTGGAAGCGGTCACTGTCTTGGCGAATTTTGTATCGCGTGAGCACCATTCAGGCAGCTGGCATAGAGCCAATTTTCGCAGCTCCAGTCAGATTGTCTTTTAGAAAGGCAAAGCAAGTTTCCAGCAACTTTGGTTTTGAGTAACCTCGAGAATTGAAAGACTCGCATACGCATGTGCAGTGCATGTTAAACTAAAGAAAATAACGTATTCTCGTATAAAACAAAATCAGTTTAATCCTAGTATACGGTACCATGGAGGTTAGGATAACCTTAATGTATTCTATTCTAACCTCCATGTATGGTACATATGGGATTTGGCGACATGATGATGAGCAGTAAACGGGTCATTTTGGTGTTGGCGGCAGTTTTCAAAATCATGCCAAGGCCATAGCATATAGTAGGATTTTACCGCAAAAATCTTTTAAACCTTTTTTTTTTTCTTTAAATTTTTAATAAATACCTTATTTTTCATTTTGCTGTAAAATAAAAAAAAATAGTAATCAGTCATCTAGGCTAACCATTTAATATAACTATATTCTCCAAAATATCGTTGATTATTGTAATTCAATTTTTAATTATTTTAATGTGATTCGTATTACTTAATGTTGCTTCTTCCCTCTAAATTTATTTACTATTAGTAAATAATACTTTCAAATTTCAGGAAATATTCTCTTGCATAATCCTGATACTAATTCTAGCAATATGATGACATACCATCACTAAATTTAAATGCACATATTTTTTGCTTATATATGTTGCAAAATAAATACAAAATACCTGGATTTATTTAAAAATATTATTAAATAGATTTCTTTTTGTCGTTAAGCTGCGAAATATCGGCAAAGTAAGACACTTTTTAATCCAGTTTGGGCATATTCTAAGTTCAATCTGTAATGGTGAAAACAACTCCTATTGTAGTTACAATAGTAATGCTTTGGGGATTATATATTATATATGTATAAGTCATATGTAGTTGGCAAATTTTTGTTTTCAAGCAGTACCATAATTTAGGTCTTAGCACAGCCAATGTGCATTATGCGGATAGACTGGAATTTTCTTAAAACACACGTGGATAAGTCAGGGAATTTTATTCTCCTGTTTGAGTGGCAACCCTAAAACTATCTCTGTCAAAAAGCAGAAGCAAAAGGAGCCCATTCATACAGGAGGGACCATTCAAACAGGAGGTACTTTTATTGTCACATATTCAAAGGCACCATGTTTTTCTAATTGTTGTTTAGAAGATATTCTGAAAAGGCGTGCTTAGAAATTGTTCTGCTCTTTTTTTATTCTCCATGAATATGAAATCTAATACAGAAGACAATCTCATTTCTCTTTTAGTAAATGAAATAATTTATTTTATCAGGATAATCTGATTTGAAAATTAAGAGTAAATATATTGTAATAATAAATAGTAAATATATTGTAGTAATATAAGCTCCTAAGTTCTCATTATGAGAAACTTGGCTGTCATCTGGAGTTTAGAATAAGCATTTTTTAGTAAACTGAGAAATCTGATTCTAAATTTATGGGAAATATTCTGAAAGTTTCAGAATCAATGGATGATTTAATTTCATTGAAGTTTGTATTGAGGATTCTTGAAAACAGTTCAGATTAACATTGAGTAGCAACACTTTGAAAAATTTTTAAAAGGGGAAGGGCAAAGGATTGTTAGACCATACTTACATGCAATTCCATTTACGCTTCTGGTTTCTCTTATCCTTCGTCATATCCAAATCAAATTTGCTACATAAGTAATGTGCATTTGTAAATCCTAATGATCATTATATGACAGAGGATTATCACAATTTTAATTCCGTTCATATTGTTGCGTGCATACGGTTTCGTAATAGATTAAATGCACAAGTACAATAAGAGGTTAATCAAATTTATTCTGATCGAAAGAGATATAACAGAATACTGGAATTTTCCTCAGAGATATTTGTACAAGTGTTCACAATATCACACAATATGATCAGTAGTTATACTTTAAAATACTAAAAATGTTAAAATTCAATGCAAAGAGAAAGCTAATCCGATCTCACGCTGAACTCGCAACAATAACAACAGCAGCTATTTAACCCCCCGAGCGTTATGGGTTTAGCCCTGAAATTTCAAAGTTCCTCAAAATGTCATGAATAAGTGGTATTTTCTTGATTTTAATTAAAATGTGTCTCTCTCCTTTTGTAACTTGATTCCTTTTCTTTCAATATACATTCAAACCAAAATCAGATACATTAAAAACTAGCAGAAATTTTGATGTGTAATGAACATAGAATGCAGCCTCTTAGACGGAATTTTCCAGCCATAACGCTGAGAGGGTTAAACAACTGAGCTAAGATGTTCTCTCTCTGGCTTTTTATAGTTTCAGTTACTTGCGACAAATTTCTAGTAATTTCTGCTTCTCAAGATTTCTTGAAAGCAATAAGAGGATGTAATTACGGTTACAACTAACACAGTAGTCAATTACATTTATTCAATGTTAAATGCACACGCTCCTGTATTTTTACTTTGTCTCCATAGCTTTCTCTTAAAATTTGTCTCCTACTGCATTGCACGCGAAATACTTATTTATTTTCATTATAATTCTACTAAAATTATTCAAGTACAAAATCCATAGCAATATTGATATCTTAGTGAAGTACAAATACTTTTTTTTCTGTGTATGTATGAATAAAAATTAATTGAGTGGTACAAATATCCTTATTTTAACTATGCCCAGCGAATATGAAAGGGGCCCAACTTGCCTGAATTCTTGGGGCTCCTCTTCTTAAGACACAGAGTTTGTTTTCTATATTTTTTAATAAATTAGCCTAAATATAGGTTTCTTTTGCAGTTGCGATCATGTGAACTCAAATTCATCTATGATTATGTTATAGAAAAATCTGTATTGACTTACATTGTTGTTCAAGAGCACATTGCTGCATAATTTGAGGCAGTATTATATTAAAACAGTTGTTATAGGAATTTGAATCTTAATTCATTAATTTAATAAATAAAATATTACCAACATGAACAGAATCATTTTCTTGTAAATGTGTTCTTACAAAAAGGTTAAAATATTCATTCATTCATTTATTTTTTAAAGGCATGCCAGCTTCCTGATTGTGGTAAATGCTCATTTTGTCGCGACATGATCAAATTTGGAGGCACAGGAAGAGGTAAACAAGCCTGTAAACAGCGTCGGTATGTTCCTCCACTTTTTTTAACTATTTTATTTATTTATTTTTAATTTAGGTGCGAATATTGTATTTTTCATATATGACAGTTATTTTCCATTTATTTTCACTTATCCTGTATTTATATTTACAAAACAAAATGTGTAGTGCTATTTCCGTTTTAGCTTTTTATTGTTCAAATAAGAAGCTATAAACACTGAATAATTAATTTGTTGCTTATATATGTTGATGCCCAAAATTAAAGTTACTACTACATATTTTGCAATAGTTCTGAAGAGCTATCACTAATATTTTAAACAATTCTCCCTGCCGATTCTCCCTTTGCAGCTCACTGTTTTGACTGTGTTTTTGTTTCTGGGCTGTAATGATTCATCTACAGTGATTAATAGTCGAAAAAACTCCAATTTATTGAGCCAACGAAATGGTGCAAATGTTCTTTCAAACACGTTTTCGATCCAAAGTGAGCAAATGCAGCACCCGACATGCAGCCATCTTGCACATATCTAAATCTTCAGTGTGTGGCAAACATGTTCTTTCCGCATGCTAATAACCTCTGATATCTCCCTAACCTTGATTCAATGGTCGCCAGCACCATTTGGTAGAGTTTAGCAATGTTTTCTTCAGTGATTGCAGTTTTTGGCGGTTTTGAATGTTCATCATCATCCAAGCTGGTATGCCCATGTTTAAATTTAGCTGCCTAAAATTTCACAGTAGTAAATGATGGTGTAGAATCTCCGTACACTGTGTCCAAGTCCTCTTTAATCTGAGTAAGCGTATTACATTTCAAAAACAGGTATCTAATGACAGCACGATACTTGTTTTTTTCCATTTTTGCAAAAACGGTCACATCAACTTACAAAAGTAATTTTCAAACAAAAAATTTTCATTTGAAATAGCTGAAATTTTGATTGGTAGTTATCAAATGATGCCCAAACAAGTCCCTTCCCCACTTCAGTTGATTTGAGTTGCTACCTATATACATAGAGGTCGGAAATTTTTCAGACAGCCGTCATATAATGCTAAAAATACTGAAAATGAAAAAGTTAGACAGAGACAGCTTGATATAGAAAACGAAAACACAGTTCCTATAAACAGCATAAATTCCAGTGAGGTAGAAATAAGAAACTGCCCATAATGGTCCAAGTGAATGTAGAAAGAAACTGGTAGCTACGAACTGGACACAGGGGTGCAGTATCAGTAATAAGTTTTAAAAGTTTCTGACCAATTTCAAAAAATAAAATTTAAAATACAAGTCTAGTATTTAAAACATATAATGGAGAAAAACTTATACCTTAAAGGATTTACTAAAGTTAATGTAGAATATAAAGATCAAAATAAAAACTTAAATCTTTATATTGTTAAAGAATCTTTATATTGTTCCTGATACAATATTTGATCGCGAATGACTTCAGATATAAATTTCGATTGGACTTCAATAAAGTCAATTTCTGTCTCTCAAAAAAGTAGTTTAAATAAATTATTAGAACAACATGAAGAGTTTTTTGACAGAAAATTGGGGGAGATCTGACGTTTAACTAGAATTAAGAGCAAATGCGCCACCAATATTTTGTAGAGCTAGGCAAGTACCATTTGGGTTAAAAGGCCAGATAGATTGGTTGTTTGGAAAATTATAATCGAAAAGTTTGATACATTGGAATGGGCAACTCCGGTAGTACTCACAGTTAAGTTGGATGGCTCTATATGACTGTATGCTGACTACTTGGTAATAGTAAACCCAGATATCGTTACACATCAGCATGGTTTGCTGGCCGCAGAGGAAATATTTTCATGTTTGAGTGAGGGAAAGCATTTTCAAAAATTGATTTTAAGCATGCTTACTTACAAATGAAAGTATGCCCAGAGATTCAAAAATTGACACAATAAACACACCATGGTATTATATAGGTGTAAGAGATTAATATTCCAGCTAAATGCAGTGCCGGCAATCTACCAACATTACACTGACGGACATCGTTACATTAATGCAGTCTGGCAACATTACATTTTTCAAAAACAGATTTTAAATATGCTTACTTACAAATGAAAGTACACCCAGAGATTCAAAAAGTGCTTACAATAAACATATACATGGGATTATATAAGTGTAAGAGATTAATGTTTGGGCTAAATGCAGCCCCGGCAATCTGTCAACGTTACATTGAGGGCTTGTTCCAAGTAATGGAAGGATTTATAGATGATGCATGAATAACAGGATTTGATGACGATCCACATTTAAATACTTTAAAAATTTCTTCCAAAAATGTAAAACTCATGGACTAAAATTAAATTTGGAGAAAAGTAAAAATTTTCAGAATCACAGACAATTTTTAGGTCACGAAGTTGATTCAAAGTTGATGGTGTACATAAAACCAATAAAAAATATCAGCTAATGCCAGAGCCCAAGAGCCAGAAATGTCTAGGAAATTAAAAATTTTTTTGGTATTAGTTAATTTTCATGGTAAATTTTGCCCAAATTTAGCGAATTCACAAATCTCTTATAGCATTTAACTAAGAAAGACTCAAAATGGGTTTGGATGAGGGATTGTCAGGAGGCTTTTCTGAACATTAAGAAAGAACAGTGTTCACAAAAAGTTTTGATGCATTATGACCCAAAATTACCCTTAACATTGGCGACTGATGCGTCACCAATGGGGTTGCTTCCCCACAAACTCCCTGATGGAAATGAAAGGCCAATTGCATGTGCCTCTAGAACACTCACTGAAATGGAGAAAAACTATTCTCAAGCTGATAAAAAAAGCCTTGTCAATTATGTGGGAAATGAAAAAAAATTTTTTTTCTCTACTTAAAAGGCAAGAAATTTACATTAATTACAGGTCTTAAAACCTCTTATTGCAATTATTGAATGAAAGAAAGGTATGCCAGTTTTGGCAGCAACAAGACTCCTGCACTACATGTTGGCCTTGCAGTCTTTTGAGTTTGACATTATTTATCGTAAAACAAACGAGCTTAACAATGCTTACATTCTTTTATGACCACCAACAAACTCAGGCCAACTTTGTATTCATGATAATGTAAATATTTTTCAATTACAGCAAATTCAAACTCTGCAAGTCACTGCCAAAGGCTTGGCTGGTTCTTTGCTGTGAATACTTGAAAGCGACGGTGAATTGAAAGGAAGGGAGATTGAGTGTAGTCATCAAGATAGCTGTATTGTTGCGTTTATACGGGTTCGTGGATTTGAGAGTATCCGATGAAAACACGATGCAGAACAATAAAAAGCACAATTTATTTACAGGAATCACTATTTACAGCACAGTTCCAAAATCACCTTTAAAAGCGTCGAAAATCTACAATAAATACGCTGAAACAATCAGCAACACAGATTCAGGCTGTATCTGTAAAGGTAGCTTCACGTCGTGGAACAATCACCAATACACTGTCAAGCTATACTGTAAAGGTAGCTTCACGGCAAAGCACTATCTCGATCGCTTTCCGTTCACAAAACTCTCGCGTAGCTTAGCACTCACAGTAAGCAGCTATTCTCACAATAATCACAACTCTCGCAATGCCGGCTCTCCGAAACGCAAGGGTTTATATAGTTTTTCTTTAGGTTCCACACGTTTCGAGAAATATCTCGACAGGAAGTTATTCTAGAAGCTTCCCGATTGGACCATGGGATATCGCCGATTTGGTCGCCAAATGGGCGATAAAGTCGCCAATCTGGCAACCCTACCATACATTATTTTATGGCAACCCTAGTGCTATGCCGGAAAGCTTACATACAGGCGCAACCGCCGAATTTTTCGTAACAGTATAATGTATAGCCAATGCAATTTGTATTCCAAAATAATACATAAGAATGTGTTAAAAGAATTGCACTACGGGCACTTAGGTATTGTAAAGGTAAAAGGAGTTGCTAGATTCTATGCATTTTGGAATGGTATAGGTAAGGATATCAAAAAATACTTTCAAAAACTGTTTAGAATGTTCAAAACATAAATTAGATCCTTCGAAGGTAAAGGTCCATTATTTGAGAGTGCCCCAGCACTCCAATATAATGCATTCACATTGATTATGCAGGACCTATTTTTGAGTAAATTTTTTTGATAATTATCAAATTATTATTAATTTTTGATAATCAATGCTCACTCAAAATGACTAGAAGCCCAATGAAATCCAGCTCGCCTTTCAAAGCAATAGAGTGCTTGTGGGACATTTTTACACGATTCGGATTGCCAGTATTATTAGTGAGTGATAACAGGCCACAGTTCACTTCACATGAGTGAGTAACATATTCCTACAGAGTAATGAATCACAAAAGTACAGCACCTTTTAAAACATCTAGTAATGGACTGGCTGAGCGAATGATATAGATAAGGATATCAAAAATACTTTCAAAAACTGTTTTGAATGTGCAAAATATAAATCAGATCCTTCGAAGGTAAAGGTCCATCACTGGGAGTGCACAAGCACTCCAATAGAATGCATTCACATTGATTATGCAGGACCTGTTTTTGATAATCGTTGATGCTCACTCAAAATGGCTAGAAGCCTACCCAATGAAATCAACCTTGGCTTTCAAAACAAAAGGATGCTTACGAGACTTTTTTGCACTATTCGGATTGCCGGTATTGTTAGTGAGTGGTAACAGGTCATAGTTCACTTCACATGAGTGAGTAATCTATTCCTACAGAGTAATGGATCACAAAACCACATCACCTTTTAAATCATTTAGTAATGGGCTGGCTGAGCAGTATGTATTTACAGTAAAACAATCCTTAAGAACAATGCAAAATTATCTGGGAATTCTGAGACAAAAACTCAGTACATTTTTAATGCAATACAGAAAGGTTCCGAACTTAACTACTGTACAGAGCTCTGCAATGCTAATACTGAAGAGGAAAATTTGAACAAAAATTGACATATTAAGACCAGATCTCAAAAGGAGGGTGGGAGAGAGAGTTTGAAAAGGAATCTGGGAGTTTGCTGACCGGAGATTTAGTGTTGGCAATAAAATGGCAGTAAGAAATTATTGCCAGGGTGGCAGGCAATGGGCCACCATCCAAACCAAGATGGGCAGCTACACTACATTACAATTGAGACCATCCAAACCAAGGATGGGCAGCTACATTACACTATAAATGTAGATCAGCTATGGTGGCGACATGTCAACGAGAAGCGGGATGGAGGAACCATAAGTGATGATGGCTAAATATGTCATCCTTCAGGTCTTGCAATTTCCGAAGAAGGTGATAAGAGTGGAGTCCCAGAACCATCCAAAGATAATAACCACCAGACAGATGAGTTTGTGTCATCTTCTGAGCCCAGTGTTTTACTAGAAATTCCATCCACTGGACTTGCTGATACAACCAGGTCACCAAAGACACCAACTGTGCGACAACCTTTACATTGGTCCATCAACACAAAGGTTGTCGCAGAATTTGACAACTCCCCAAACAGACTAACTTGTGATAAAGGGGGAGGGATGTGATGTATTGAGATTGCAGAACTTAATCATAATTGGAAGACACAACTGGCGCATGCCAACCTAGTGTGAGCCAGGAGGCAGGCTCGTCGGCTAGGGAGTTGTATGCGTTTAGGTGCAAAGAGGATGTTTTCTTGTATAAATAATGTATCTTGTGAAGTGAATAAAGTGTCTTGTAAAATGAACATATGATGATAACACAACAGTATAATGACTACAGAGCTGTCTTAGAACATGGGAGCTGTTCCTGGAGCAACAGTTTTTCAAGGAAATTGTATGCATATGTCTAGCATAGAAGGGCCTTTATACCTGGTGACCAGTAGTATGTGTTCCTCTCAACAAATTGCAAGATAGAACCCGTCTGTAGTAAGAAGTCAGCACACCATTTTTTGACAGAGTAAAACTGGAGCTATTAACCTTCAATGATGAGTCAAGATGAAGTATGCAGAATGATTCTCAGTGAATCTTCATTTGGGAAAAACCTAGGGTCTACTATCATCTTTCCAACATAAGAAAATCAACTACTTTGGTGTAAAAGTCCTTGTATAAGGAGGCACCATGCTGGAGAGCCATATGCTATTGCATGTTCAATGCAGGCACTGGAATGCAGGGCCCTTTATAGGCATGGGATTCTTGAAATAAGGCATTTATGAAAAGCTGTTGTAGAGAAACCATTTATGAAGAGCTTTTATTTTTATAAATGATAATGCATTTGTGTTCAACTAATTGACAATTCTTGGAAAAGAGAGGGTATTCCTTGTACAGCAGGTGTGTCAAACTCATATGCTGCATGCAGTCCTTAACTCATTTTTCTGCAGTTGCTGGTTTGCTGAAATAATGAAAAAAAAATTATTTGTCATATATTAATAAAAATTGAAATCCCACCAAATATTGAGATGTGTAAAACCTTGGGTGCTAAAATGATTGTTTTCTTTACTCAAAGAAATTTCATTTCTCAATAATATTTTCTAAACCAACACTAAGAATGTGCTAGCCCCTTTACAGATGCAATTAATAGAAATTCAGTAGAGTGGGCATCCCTAAATTTTAAAATACTTACCAGTGTAGTTCCCAGAAAGCCAGAAATTTGCATCTGGCTATATGTGATTATCACATTCAGTAATATGTATTACTTTCACATAGTATTAGTTGTATTTTCTCACTTCTGAAAAAGAAGAAGTTCTAAATGAGATCTAGATTATGTGTATACATCTGACTTCTGTTCTGAGAATCTCTAGTGTGAGTAGCATGTCTTCAGAATTCAAAAGCTAGTTGTAAAAAAAGGTTCAAGGTGTTGGGAAAGAAACTATAGGTATTTATCTACTACTAGGATTTTCATTTTGTAGTATTAGATCAAATTTTATGAGACTTTTTTAAATACATCATCAAGTATGAAAATGGCCTTTTATTTTCTTTGCAGCCCACAGTATTGTATGCTGATTGAAATTGTAGATCTAAATCTTATGTTTGAAAGTCTGTAGGAAGAGTCATTGTATGACATCAGTACCCTCACAGGACTCTAGACATATAAATCTTTTTTTAGAAGAATGGATTTGTTGCAATAAGCTATGATCAGCAACCTTATATACAGTATGAGGCCCATTTATGAAGTGTTTAAACTATCCAAAGTGGCCATATTCCTTCTTAGTTGGACCATTCTAGAAATCTGGAGTAATATTATGTCTATTTACTTCCATTCTTCTCTTCTTCATATATATATATATATATATATAATGTGTTTCTATTGTCTGTCTCATGTATATGTATCTCATGTCTATTGTCATGTATATGTATATAAAATTTTATTACATTAAAAACAATTATTTAGATATCACACTGTTTTGGCTTATAATTTTAATTTTGAACATTAGTGTGTATGTACATATGTGTGTATATATATATATACACACACATCTACACTAATGTTTTAGAAGTTGCAGTTCAGAAGGAGGAAAACATGGATTAATTAAATTAAAAATTTGAGAAATAGGTATTGTATTAAAAATTTACAAAGTTTGCTCTCTGTTCTAGGCGAAAGACAAATATGAAACATGATATAAATGATAAATTAGGTATTAAAATATACAGTGAAGTGAATTCTTAAAAATGTAGTAAATGGCATACAGGAACCTGGAGAAAAACAGTGGAGAATTAATTGGCTAATTTACTTGATCAGAAAGATAGAAATCTTATGGTTCAGGATATGAATTTTGGTTTCTTTTCTTTGTTACTATTTTAGAATTCAGAATCACAGTAACATATACTTTTTTTAATACTATTGATTTGAAATTAAAAGAATGTGACACTTGAATTTACAGGTGTCCCAACATGGCTGTTCAAGAAGCTGATGATAATGATATATTAGATGATGAGTTAGATGATGCAATGGACAAAGTAAGTATTTTATTTCTTTTTAGATGGGGAAGAATTTAAAATTTTTATTTGTGTCAGTTTTTAAATCCAGTATACATTGACTTGATTTGCCATTTTTTTATTTTGAGCCAAAATAAATATCTCAGAATGGCATATATCTGATCTAATAAATAAATTTCAGCAAAACAGATAAAATTTAATAAATACTTTGTTTAGAACTATAATAATATACAAATTATTTTGCAGAAAGTAATGACAAATGTTGACTACAAGAGCCTGATATTTAGTGTCATCTTGTTTAAAATTTTAATATAATCTCTTATACTGTATGCATTGCCCCCTAAATTTACTGAAATATTTAACTTACCACTGTGCTTTGAATAGGTTGCTACTTTGGAAAGTCCATAAGTCTATAAAATCTTTAAAAATTTAAAATCAGTCAAATAAATGAGTATAACAGAGTACAGTTTGTATGGGAAATGAAGGGAGGAATCTTTGGGCATTGACTAAATGCTTACTTGAAATCTTCACCACTATTATTACAACTTATCAACACTTATCACAATAGTATTGAGAGTGGCTTTTTCTCATGTAAAAACTCCTTTATTATCACATTAAATAATGTGGCTACCAGTGATAAAATGAAATAGACTGACAAACTCTGGTAATTCAAGATTAATATTTACCAAATGAGATGGCTGCATGAAGTTTTTATGATCTTTCCCTTTAGAAAATTTTCCATAAAGTCATATAGCCCTTTTGGAGTCAAACTCAAATTGGTCAGTGGGTCAGCGGTCTCAAATTCAAACAGCATGAGGGCCAAATACATCATCTGAAAAAGCTGATGGAACAGAATTTTTTTTTAACAAAAAAAAAAAAAAAAAAGTATTTTAAATTCTGGTTGCTAAATATTTGTCAAAGCATAAATAAACAATAATAATAATACTGCAAAGGAAAATAATTCAAGTTTATGTTTATTTATTTATTTATTTTATCTGAAATCTAAAGTTTGGTACATACAAGACACTTTTATTGGTTTCACTTTGTAATTCAAATATATTGTCAGCCTTCAAATAGTTCTAACATGTTTAACTAATCATTAAATAAATTACATTAATTTTCTAAGTGTAACAAAATTTGAGAAAAAATAACAAACTAGTCATTTTCTATTATTTATTATATTTTTTTTAATCATCAATAAATACATATGTTTATATAAATAATTATAAACTTTTATTTTTTATTACAATTTGCTACTTAATGAAGTTTACAGTTTTGATTCTGATAAAGTTGGTAGCCTTGGAGAGAAATTACCAAAAAATTATCTTCATCACCTATTGTAAATGTTCATTGGTCAGTCATGTTTTTTTCCTCAGACTTGTTAATTTCCAAGTGTGAAATACACTTCCACATATAAATGTGCTCTTAAATAAAGCAATTATTCTTATTGCAAAAATTCAGAGCTGAGCGTATTTATTTTTTCACAGATGTGCAAACAAAAATTAATGAATGAAAGTTTTTTTTTTTTAAAGATTATCTTCAAATCTTTTTTTCACCCTGTAAATTAATTACCTCCATTTTTAGCTTTTCTGCTGCATTCATGTTTGTTTTTAATTATAATGAAAATTATGTAAATTCTGATTTTAAATAATTAAAATCTTGATATATTTACAACAAATACATATTTAAAATGTATTAGCAGGCTACATGAAATTGCTTGAGGGTCCACATGCAGGCTGCTAGTTTTAGACCACTGTCCTAGGCAGCTCTGATATTCTTTGTCATTAAACAAATTATCACAAAGATAATTTTTTGGAATTTGTTTTATATCGATTTTATATTTTGTAAAACTTTAACGAATTTTTGATTAACAAACTCAAGGATTTCAAAGTGAGCAATGGCAACGTTGTACAGAAAAAACATTTTTATCTCCATCGCATGAGACTGTGTATAGGAAATTCTACAGATATGCTCAGTTTAAAATTATTTTCCGATATTGTTCTTTAACTGAATTCTATGGTTTAGGTTCGAAGAACATAATATTTAATAAATAAAGGTAACACACAAAATGTTAAAAAAATGCCCCTTTGGACGTAATTTAAAATCTGAAACCTTTCAGATTTTCTTTTCTTTTCTCTGTCTCTTTTTTTTATTACCTTGTTTAAAAATATTCAACTTATTTTTTGTTATCCATTCTAGTTTTTTGTTCGTCATATTTATTTTATTGTGTTTTCTTATGTTCTTGTGCTTTACTTTTTTGTATATCAATGAGATCTCGATTATGTTGATCATTTGCCGGTGTTTATTCAGATATCAAACCCAGATGATAACTGACTCCCTTTAAAATTTCATTGACCTCCAGGGTGTCAATACTGATACCATTCGTAACTCTTACTACAAAGTGTTTCTTATTAAACAAGGATAAATGCTTGCAAGAATTTATTGTGTTTCAAATATACAGTACCGATATCAGATTGCTAGTTTTTAATGTAAATGTTTTATAATTAAGGTAAAATAACATGGCGAACAAATATTAATTTCAAAGTCAAACAACCAAAAATCAGCATTTTATTTGCAAACTTTCGATTATTTTTACCAAACCATCAGCCTCAGCTGCCAAAGCGCAAATGGAGATGAGATATAGTGATAAGATAAAACTTATCTATCTTATCTTTTAAAACTTATCATGTTTTCAGCACTTAAAGGTAACCAAATATTAATTTCGAAGTCAAACAACCAAAAATCAGCATTATATTTGCAAATTTTCACAAGACTAGTTTTGATTGTTTTTGCTGAACCAGCACCCTCAGCTGCCAAAGCGCAAATGAAGGAGATAAGATATAGTCATAAGATGATAAGATAAGTTTTACAAGATAGGATAGATGAGTTTTAGCTTATCTTGTTCATTTGCGCTTTGGCAGCTGAGGATGATGGTCTGGTAAAAACAATCGAAACTTGTTCCTGTGAAAATTTGCAAATATAACACTGATTTTTGGTTTTTGATTTCAAAACTAATAATTAAACGTTTTATGCTGTTGTTGGAACATTACAAGTATCTTATCAATACCGCTAATTTTCTTGTCAATGTTCTGCTTCAAATAATCCGCATAACATACATCATTAATAAAGTATATAGCATAGGTTTCCAATGACGTAGGGCAGGTAATATACAATTTAAAGTACAGCAATATTAATCAAGTAAAGGAGATTGATAGGATAATGTTTAAACCGATGGCCAGATACATGGAATGATGTATTCAAGTGTGTATTCAGAAAGAATCAATGTTTTCAGCACTTAAAGGTAACCTCCTGTATATACATATGAACTATAATAAATTGCTCCTGGCTGTTTTCTTTTCAAATAAATAGGCAATAAAGCACAAGTTTTATATGCATTCCTTTATATTAAAGCACTACTACAGGAAGCATACTTTTTTTTTAATGGAGCAGAAAATGTATTAAATATGATGTACAAGAAAAAATTGTCTAATTTTGTGTAATATTTTCTGTTATAAAATAATGTATTTGCACCAATGCAGCATATAGATGAAGAATTAAGTTTATGAATGAAAGTGACTTTTGATCAACTTACAAAGGATTTATGTGATAGTGCTTGACATGAAAGATATGAAGTCTTTGTTATAGTTGAATTTTATTTACTTTTGCACTTATGCATATTATTTACATGTATTTCATTTGTTTCTGATTTCCTTTTGAATGTTTTGCAGAAAGTGCAGTCTTTTAAAAGTAATTCTTCAGCCAGACATGCTAAAAAGACAAAGGAAAAGGTGAGCATTTGCTTTTCTATAATGTTTGATGCCCATCATAACATATTTGCTGTTATCTTAAATACCATATTTGCTTATTACGTATCTATATTTCTAGATTGTGATTTCTTGGATTGGAGAGCCAGTAAAGAAAGAAGAGGAATCTTCTAAGACATTTTATGAAAAAGCATCTATCAATGGAGATCTAGTAAGCAAAACTTTATAAAGATTAATTTTATTGTTTAAAATTCATTCCTTCTTTCGAAGGAAAAAGATTGATTGGAAATTGATTGCCTGAGAATTAATTATTTATACTGATTTTTTATATAGTATGTATCTTTTTTAAAAAAATATTTTTAGGTCATTCAGTGTTTTGATTATGTTTTGGTTTCACCAGCTGACCCTAGTACACCGATGTATATTGCCCAGATCATGTCTATGTTTGAAACATCCAATGGCAAAAAGATGTATCATGCTCTATGGTTTAGGTTGGTTTTACTCATATAGTTTTGTATAAATGTCTTATTTGTTTTTTTATATTGTAATTATGTATTAGCATTCATGAGTAGAAGTTTACATTCTAGTATATCTTTTTTTATAAAATTAATATTCTTGAATGTTATGTGACACAAATGCTAACACTTTCAAACTAACAACTACATGAAACAACACACAGGTTTCATGCTACTTCACACTTTTAAGGCCTTGTTTTATTACATTCCATGTTTTAAAACTTTTCATAAAAGTAAAAGATGTAGTCATTATGACACACCAGTAAATAAAGCATGTGTATCCATGTCATATCTGAAGCTCTAATGAGCTTTCTTTTAGGATGGACTTAAGGTTGTCCCATGTAATTTATCGAAGGAGGAGCAAATTCAATCTGTTCAGTCATCACAAAAAAAATATGTATCAATTCAGAAGAAAAATGTAACTTTGATGAAAACAAAAGTATTTCATGGTAGGAATTACTAAAAAATTTTAGTAGAATTTTCTGCATATTTCTTTATGCGACCAGATATTCATGTACTCCACTTTCCTGGTGACATATATATATGAAATCACGTAGAAAATATTTAAAATACTAATTATAACTGTAGATTAAGCAAATACTTTACAGATTAAACAAAAACTTTTTAGCATTTTCCTGATTGATTTCGTTTTGAAAAATTTATAGCTAATGGTGTTAAAAATTTCATTTTCATTATATTTGTCTTATATTAAAAGTGAGTGAATGAAAACACAAAACCCTAGTGCATTAATGTATATTGCAAATATTGTGTAAAGATGAGATTATGTTGCATGCCATTGTAATGATTCTGCTTTTTATTTTCATATTGCTGGCACACAAGTTTCATTATAGAACCTATTATTTTTATTGCATCGCCATTCCCTCCCTTCTTTTTGTCAAGAATATTTTCATAATTTACCTGAAAG
This sequence comes from Stegodyphus mimosarum, assembly GCA_000611955.2. Classification (NCBI taxonomy): domain Eukaryota; kingdom Metazoa; phylum Arthropoda; class Arachnida; order Araneae; family Eresidae; genus Stegodyphus; species Stegodyphus mimosarum. Next base: position 118,197 of record KK122088.1, on the reverse strand, counting down.
ATAGATTTTAATGAGGTAGATAAACAATACTCATTTGTATTTTTTTAGTCGTGGGTCTGAAACTGTTCTGGGGGAAACATCTGATCCCAATGAAGTTTTTGGTACATTTGAATGTGATGAAGAAGAGATAATTTCAATAAGCAGTTTATGTGAGGTAAGTTTGGTAAATTTTAATAGATTCATAAAAAGAATCACATAAAAATCTATCTTTTGTGAACATGTCTTTGGGAACATTTGTATAGTAAAGGGTATTAAATGATTCATATATGTTATTAGAGCCTTATAAGTTATCAATAACCATTCAATAAAATGTTTAATAGTTTAATTTAATTTCTTATATTTCTGCCTAGAATCTCAGTTGTATCTTATTCAATTTGTTTTAGGTTAAGTATCAAGCTATACCTGAAAACTGGTCTCAGCTTGGAGGAACTGAAGAATCACTGTCAATGTATGAAATATACGATGAAACTGATGAAAAATCATTTTACTGTAAAAAATGGTAAATACTTTTAAGCATATTTCTGTATGACACTTTAAAAATTTTTTTTCAACATTTTGTTGTTGTTGTTGTTGTTGTTGTTGTAAATAATTGAGATTGGAAGTACAATTAAAAAAATGTACTTCCAATCTCAATTCAAACTGTGTCAAATATCTACAAATATTTTGTAGATATTTGACACAGTATCTGGGTAGACATATAACAATCAAAAATAAAAGTTGGTTTTGTAAATTGGATGGCCACTGTGCAGTTCAAGTTTTATAATAGCACTTCTAGATTTGGCCAACAGAAACTGGGCACAATTATAAATTATCTTTATTTGCTTTTAAGCATTTTCAATACATTGATAGTATTAGTGAATGAAAGATATACTCACAGTTTAATAGTGTAATTTTTAAAAGGCGCGTTTCCTGTTTTTAGTATTGAAAGAGAAATTTTTATTATAATTTCTTTGCATTGCCTCTGCCCAAAAAGAATGAAAGAAAAATGTATTTCCCAAATCATTTATAATTAAATAACCTATTTTAATGTATAATTGAAAAATCACTTATAACAGGTAAACTATGGTAAACTTAATGATGTGTTTTGAACTTTACCAGAATCAGACAGTAAAGAAACATCTGCACTGTCTTTCAAAAAATTTTTAAGTACTATATTATTCTACCGAGCATTGATCATCAACTTGCTTTTGGCAATTGTTGCTAGTTGGCACTGCACTAAGTAATTTAATGCCATTTACCAGTGTCTGTCGACTCATAGGTCACTGATGTGCTACAACTGAGTTTAATTTTAATTAAATGTACCTAAATTTATTCCATTGCCTTATACTGGTGACCTATGGGTCAACTATGGGACCTATGTCAGCATTCATAGGTCATTGATGACCTTTGACTCGTAGGTCAGTTGCTTTGCTGACAATAAGTTTAGTTTAATTTTTTTAAATCTTTCTGAATTACTATATCTTTCTGAATTTACTATATCTCTGAATATTAATAGTCTCTGATCTTGACTGTCAACCTATAAGCCACCATTTAACAGCCTACAAATTGACAGTCAACCCACAGATCATTGGTCACTTAAAATTAAATCAAAGGCTAAAGTTTATTGTTGAGATTACTGGTCACTGGAGATTTACCATTTATAACACTTACAATCAAACCCTAGGTCACTATATATATATATAGCACAATGCAGTAAATAGATAGCCTTCTTAAAATAAAGGACACTATTGACATATTGACATTGCTAGTGAACCCATAGGTTGCTGGTGTAGAGTGATACAGTAAATGAATTAGATAAAATTAAATAAATTGAATTAAACCAGAGGACACCTGTAACCACCATAGCTATTAATCACTGATGATTTAGAGGTGGACAGTCACCAGTTGGGAAACTGCAGTGTTTGTTACAGTAACAAAAATTACCAGAGCAAGTGAATGAGTACAATGATAGCATGATATAATTCTAAAAAACTTTCAGGAAGACTGTGCTAAGGGTGTTTCTACTATTAAAACACATCACAGTTTTGAGATCATCATATATTGCTTTAAGTAATTTTTGCGTTTTTGAGAAGCACACCTGTTTCTTTATTTTATTTTTTGCAGCACAGAGGAACCGCTATAGAGATTTATTTATGTTTGTATGCTAACAATGCTACTAATGATAAAAATGTAGCTTTAAGAATTTACCTTTAAATATTAATTGTATCCTGTCAAGAACATCAGATTTGTGAAAAATTTTAGAAGTGACATAAACATATTTTCTAACTTTGGGATGCTTCTCTTTGCCAAATAAAGAAGTACCCAGTTAAAGATGGCTGCCTCTAGATCAGATATTAAATAATATTGAACTGTTGTTTATTTCAAAGTTTTTTCTTTGAGGTTAAGTGGCTGTCTTAACTTAGGCCGTAGCATATTAAATGCAGTTAATTAGTGATATTTTTTAAATATTAGGTGCAAATATGATGTAACATTTTAAGATATAGATGTTCTCTGCTTTTGCAGCAGATTAGAACCATTGAAATCTGAAAATCTTTAAAATATGAATCCAGTCTTTTTAACTTACCATAGTTAAAATCTTACCATGGTAAAACTATGGAGATACCATAGTTAGATAGCCTAAACAAATAGCAATAAGAAAATTATTCAATCTAATTTTTAGAAATTGTTTTGTGACTTTCTACAAAAAAAATTTGTTCTTTGTAAGTTAAAAGTAGTTTATTTATTTTGATTGTTACAAGATTTTTTCTGACTACAAATAATTACAAAAAGAGTGAAAGTTTATCAATTTTTTTTCTGTTCTGGGCTACTTATGCCAGATTCTCTTGAAATTGTCAAAGCTTTGTTATAATGTTAACATCATTCTGAAATTAAATTTTGCCTAATTTTAAATATCATTTGTAATATTACGTAATGAAAATTCATTAAAATTCTTTTTATGATAATTATATGAATAAATTATATAAATGAAGTTAAACTTTTTTATTTTTTAGCATTATATATGCATATACTACTGCATTTGAACTCTTATTGTTTCATATAAATTAATTTTTATTTCGAGACTCTTAGTTGTAAACTCATGCCAAGAAATAGGAAAAACATTATGTGTGACTTTTCTTTTCGTTAATATTGCCGCGGACCACACAGAGATAAGTAAATTTTGTGTGGGGTCCCTGCTATTCCCAGCCTTTACGACATGACACATGACATGTTTTTGACATCGCAGAGATATAACTTCATGACTAGTGTCAGGAGATTTCAACGTTCTGTACCGTGTCTGTCGTCAAAGCCTCTCGATTTCAGAAGGAGTGACGAAACAGTGATCTGATTTTTCCTCTGATATTGTTCCAGATGTAAAGAATTGGAGGATGTAAAATGCTACTGTAAAATTAAGGAGTCGTGGCTAATTCAGTCTGAAGATTTTCACCATCGGAGTTACATCAGAAGAACGCTCGACTAGAGAAACCTGCAATGTCCTTGATCTCTCAATTAGAGAGACCTTCGTTAGCAGACTCTTCACACTAAGAGGGCTATAATCCATTTAAATACCTATCTATGAATTATGTATATATGTGTAAAGAGCTTCTTGTAATTGTATTAAATGTGTTTTGAGTTTCAAATGCAATAAGAATTATGTAACCTCTCAACATTACCTAATCATTATAAGGAGTCGGATACGCTACCTGCAGCCACTCAACTCAGGGTAACCTGACTGTCACTCCCACCGCAGTAACCCAAAGCTTCCCCCAATATAAATTTATAATATTTTGTTAAAAGTAATGCATCCATTAAACAGTATAAGTAAAATAAATTAATTGATAAACTAACTTAAATTTCCCTTATGTATTCGATTTATTTTGTGGTTTAAATTTTCAAAAGGTGTTCTTTATTGAAAAGACAATGCATTATTATAGAAATAAAAAGCAATTGTATTTTAGTAATCTTTTTATTGTATTTAAACCACCTTTGGATCAGCTTACAATTAGATTCCCCCCCCCCGTAATTATTTATGCAAAATGCAGTTTTATTTTGATATAAGTATATTGTTATCTTAAATTTTAAATGGTTTGTTTTATAATAGTCTGTTTTTTAAAATAAGTATTAACAAATTTGTATAAAGCTTCTATTAATTTTTTACAAATGGGAAATGGAGTTGTAACATCTTTGTTGATAGCAGTTCATTGTAGTGAAAAATATTGATGAAATATATTTTGTAGAATTATGTAGCATTCATTAATTTTCATTCATAATTCATAAATCTTCAGGAAATATTGTTGTTAACTTGTAGTATAAGAAAAGAATTAACACTAAACTAAAGAGCAGCGGAATTTTATGAGTTTTAACCCTTTCTCCCCATTTTAAAATCTTACATTATCTGATGACTAAATTCAGTATGTTCTCCCCCTTCTTATTATGATGACTAAACTTCAGTATGGCTGATTATTTTAAATAGGTATGAATCTGAGACTTGCCGCTTTGTTGATGCTCCACCGCCAGAAAAACGGCACAGTTGCTTAGGTTGTTTACGAGCGAAAGAGGAAGAAAAGGTAAGTGTCTGAAACACCTTTACATTAACCCAATTTAAAATTACATGTGTGTGCATATAGTATGCCACTATGTTTCCTTTTACCTGTTTAATAGAAAACAAACTACATTTTCTAGCTGAAGGGAGAAACAAGAGAAAATTTAAATTCAAATGAAATGCTCTACAATATAACTTAACAACCAAACAGATAAAACAGGCAAATCGACAACCTTGTGTTCAGCGTAAATTTTGTAAAATCCCTCGTGGGATTTTACAAAATTTATGCATTTAGCATTTTAGCAAAAGATCTGTCTCTCCTCCAAATTCATTTTTAAATTTCCTAATTTTGTTTTCATTCTAGCTATTCTAGGAATTTCAGAAGCTAAAACGTTAATAAAAGTCCTGTCAAACAAACAAAGAAAATTTTTATTAAAAAAAATTTACAGAAATTTCATTAAAAGCTTGCTTAATCTGTTTAAACACATATATGAGTATAATTTGATTTGTATAAGAAAGGCTGACATGCACAAGAGGAAGGGGATATTAAAGATTATCATTACCATATATATTATTTTTGTGTGTGTAATTTGATATAATTTCCCCTCTGAAATACAGGAAATTCATTGTTTTTATCTAATTGTAATTTTATTTTGTTATCTCATGCAATTTCAACTTTTCTTTTTTAATGGGACTTGTAGTATGATTTACTGCTGAGCAAAAATAAGAAAAATTTTGATAGCTGGGGATAAATTTCTTTGTTTTTACAATTTCACTAAAATAATTTTTAATTAGAAACTTTCTTAAAAGACACTTAAATAGTCGCCACTTTCAAGAGAAAGAGTTCTGATTTTTTTATACATCTCTGAAACGTCCATTTTTGAATTTTTTAGCAATAAAATTAAATTATGCAAGAGAATTTAATTTGTGCAACTGAAGTTTGCATAGTTTGCTTCATTATTGAATTAATGAAATTTAAGTTGTACAAATTTTAATCCCCTGACCCCTACCGATTTTCAGTGTAATTTTTTTTTGTTACATTTTATTTGATCTGAATTGTCTAAATATGTTGTAGACATTTGTAGAACTTTTTATGAAGATTCAACCAAATGTTTAATCTGTGAATATTTGTATTTAATTTTGTTTTTCATCTATTTGTAGTACATTGCTAAGTTTATCCATACAATAGTATGTATGTTAATTATTAATTGTATTTTTGCCGTGTTTAAAAGTATTTTGCCAAATTAAAGCTTTCCTTCCCTACTTAGAATTTTCTCAAAATAAAAAAGTATGATAATTATTAATCAAAATTAGCCAGAGAGCATAAAGTTCAGAATATGTGATTAAATATTAATATAATTTATATCAGAATCATACTATAAATACTTGAGTAAACTGAATCATGGAGAATAAAGCAAAGTTAAAATCAATTTTGAGTTCTTTGATTGTGAAAACATTCTGGAAACTCCCAATTTTTTTTCCACTAGAACCTCCAATTTTTTTCATATTTTGAGGTGAGCAGTTATTCTGTAACAATAAATGAAATTTGTTAGAATTTTTCAGTTATCTTCAAAATATTGTTTCCCTCCCCCCCCAGTTTATTACTGATTTCTGATCATTTACTGTTTTCCTTTAGGAAAAGTGTGTAGAACTGGATATATTAGAAACTGATGAGGTCAAGAAAAGAACATATTTTAAATCTGCTGTTTACCTTGGCCATGTGGTATGTCCTGGAGATTGTGTATTTATCAATCCAAATGCTATTGATTTTCCTTTTCCTTCAAAGAAAGAACAAGAAAATTGCAAAAATGACACATCACAGCAAGAGGTTAGTACAATCAAGTGTTTCAAAATTTATCTGAAAATCATATTTCTGTACATAGCTTTGGATAATGACTAAGACAAAAGTACTAATGTTGTGCATAACTAGTTATCCTGTGCTAATATACTGGAAAATATCTTTTCTTTATTTTATATGTTAAATATTGTTAGAAAAGAATTAAAAACCCTTTTTTTCCCTACCACTTTCATTTATTTTTTGTAGGAAACCTTTTTTAAAAATAATTATACTTCTCATCAAATGTATTATTATTATTATTTTTACTATTGCAAAAAATTCAAGAAACATTTCACTTGTATAGTTAATTCATTATTCATGTGAACACACAGGTAATATAGTTATTCATGTGATGTAGTAATGTTCCACTATAAATTTCTTCTGCAAAGAACTTTTAAACTACCTTTTTAAGTTATATTAAGAAACTGTGCTATCAGTTCTCAAATTTGTTGCACTCCTAATTTATTTATAATGATAGCTTTGCTTTGTAAAAAAATAAATTCAGAAAACATTAAAATATAAGCTATAAATACAGTAAGAAAAGTGGACAATTTTTAATTTAGTTTTCTCCATAATTATTAAAAATAATTAATTTAAAAAACATTTTTTAAAATTTGATTTAAATTGCATAATTTCAAAGGGATTGAAATTTGAAAAGGATCAATTTCCCTTTTTGGATTTTAAAAGGAAATTGATTCATGAAAAATAGTCACCTCCATATCCCAATATCTATTCTAGTGGTATAACAGCTTTTCTCTTTCTTAAATATAATATCAATTTTAATGTGTTGATAATGTCAGTTTGGGAATTGTCAATTTGTGTATAGGCCAGAAGACATGATGTTCGAGGGATATTCCTGGGATAATGTAGATCTTCCAGTTAAGTCTGGTAACCATTTCCTTACTTCCTATTCCACTATGTGGTCTCATGAAAGAGATCTCTCACTGTATTAGCCAGAGCTTTTGGGTTATCTGAAAACTGTTGCAACTGTATTAAGTACATTTCAGATGACATGGTTTCTTCATGTGGTAGAAGACCAAGGTGAATAGTCCTAGTGGTGATCTTCTAAACACAAATTAGCACTTTCTTTTGGGAGGGGAGTGTCCTGGAATTTGCTGTCAATGGCTTTAAATCATTTGCTGAAAATCTTTAGTGAGAACACTTTATATTCTTTTATCGCATGCACTTTTCATTGCTTGTAAATATGCTGTCTATAAATGATTTGTTTTGCAGTTTTAGAACAAAGAAGAGTAAATAGTTAATAACACAATAGAATTTGTTGGCTGTACACTCAGTCTATAAAGAATCTACTCTCTAAGCTTCTGCGCTATTCCAAGCCAGTGAATAATAAGGGTTTCATTATTCATATTTTATTATTTCGCAGTTCTTAATAATTTAATCTGAGTGGGTGGGGTCCTTAAGCTGAATTTCATTAATCTGCTAGGGTGGGAGTATTTTTAATAGTTTCATTTACAAATGCAAATTTCTAGAACTTTTGTCTACAGTGTTTGCTCATTCTATATCACTCAGGGTAAAGAATACTTTTTTGAGCAATCTAAAGACATGATGTCCAATCTGGATTAAAAAAAAAACTTAAGTGACTGTGTTATATCCATGTTGAGATCATTTTTCAGATCTGAAGGATTAGTTTTTTAAGCGTAAATTGCCTGTTAAATGTTTTATTGAAACATATGTAATGAGGCTTTTGACTAGCAGTGTACATTTTCAGTTTCCCAGTAAATAGTGTAGTGTTACCTTTGAATGCTTTTTTTATTTTTATAAAAGGGAAACACCATTATTAGGCTAAGGAAATGTAATGTATGATAGCATATGTGTGTAATTATCATTGATAAAATTTTTTATTTTGTTTCAGCTAACAAATATTATTAATTTTCTCAGTTATGCACTGCAAAATGTGTTTAGAATCTGCATGTTTAAGAATGTTACAAGATTAAAGTTTAAAAGTAACTTTGAATTAATATCATTTCCTTTTTTATGCTTATTAATTATGCTGATGTCCATAGTTACCATTTTCATGTATTTAAGTAATTAACAAGTAATTCTGTTTGAAAAACTATATGCAATTTAATTTTTATCCACTTCTTTGGTTAGGTTTTGAGGTGGTTAAAACAGAAATATATATATATATCTTATTATTTTTTAAATGATTTTTCAAAAATTATGTTCCATTTTCTTTTTAAAATTCTATATCAAATTAAGATTTACAGTAGTACCCTATAGAGAAAGAAAGAAATACAATCTAATATCAGTTGAAAATTCATATAATTGTTATATATTAGGAATTTATTCCTAAGCTCTAATTGTTAGATTCTGTAATTCTGTTCCCTTTGATCATTTCCTAATATTATCTAAATGTTAACAAGATCAATCTAGTAATTGTATAATATACAGTGTTTACTTATGTTATAGTCGTACCCCGTTTTGAAGCAGAAAAAATATCATCAAATGTGTACATTATTGTGTAGTAGATTTCTCCACATAATAGTCGCACCTAGACTTTCACAATGAAAAACTGGAAAAAAAAAAAAAAAAAACGACTATTATGCGAGTAAACGTGGTAGTTTTTTACAGTTTGTCTCAATAATGAAAAACACGCTATTTTAATCTAATTGATTGGCTTGTATAATGTTTTTTTAAAAACTGTATATCATTGCATGACCTTTTTCTGTAATGATTCATTGTCTGTTTTATACCTATCCTTTATACCAGAGGTTCCCAATATTTTTGTCTCTAAGAGTATATTCTAGAATATCTGTTGGGTTGTGGGTGCCATTTACTTTTGCTAGCTGAATTTATAGTTGCAAACTCTCCCGATTTAGGCAGGAGACTCCCGATTTTTGGCCATTCTCCTGCCAACCTGATTTACAATATACTTCTACAGACTTTCTTTTATTCTTAAAATTTCACTTGATTTTTATGTAGCTTGGCGTAATATTTCGTTATTTGCATCTCCAAAAATTGATTTGGGGTGTTTGAAAGAATCCGATTTTTCTCTAGACTACGTAGAAAACCAAAGTAGTTTCATGAGTGAAAAATTATGACGAATTTCTGCTTTGTGAATGAGAACACGCGTCCAGAAACGTCATGCTCCATTTCTCCAGTGAGCACTGAGTGCCACTGTGTGTCATCTGGCACATATTAGCCAATGAGCACAAAGCAAGAACGAGGTTGTTATTTCGTTCATCTTGTTGCTAACCTGTGTGAATATACTTGCTTTCGAGAAATAGTTTAAGAAATTACGATATTTCTTATTAGTTATGTCTTTGAAAAAGGTAAAATACTCAAGTACTTTCAAAACTTATACACAGATTACTTTTCTTCTAATATTTCCTCAAGGAAATGTAATGCATTTGCAATGTGTACCATTTGTCAATTGTGATTTTTCGATTTTGCACGGTGGAAGCACCAATATTCTCAAATATGTTCGTACACAAAACCACAAGGACAACATGAGTTCTATTGAAAAAAAAAGACGAAAAGTCACTTTTTTCTATGGAAACAAATAACCAAAAAGTTATTTATGCAGAATGTATTGTTTTCATTTAAGAATTAGTAACTGAACTTTCAGATATTAATTAGTAATGATTTGAAGTTAATTCATTATTAAAAAATATATTTTTATCATTTAAAAATCTTTTTATCATTGAAAATAAATCTCCCGATTTCTAAAAACACTCTCCTGATTTTTGAGTGTTGTAGGTTGACAAGTATGTAATTGAATTGAGTTAATAATACATGCACATAAAAAAAGAAATTGGTCGCATTTCGCTTTGTGCTAGTATCTGTGTTGGATGCAATTTGTATTTCATTAAAAAATGAGAAAACTTTCACATGGAATTTTATTGAAAACTAAAAAATTTTTATTGTGATGCACAGTGGCAGGCACAAGTTAAACGACTGGCAGGCACTATGGTGCCCGCGGGCATAGTGTTGGCAACCCCTGCTCTATATTATAGATTTTCACATGTAATTACTCCCCTCAGAATTTGACCATGGTAAAGGTTGCATAAAAATTCTAGATGACTTCATGTTCCTTGTGATTTAATGAAATGCCTCCTTAAGTATTTCTTTGTTATTTATGCATTATTTTTCATGAATTAATTAACTATGTATTTATATGTAGCTTGATCCAGACATGTATCCAGAAGCCTACCGAAAAAGTGGTTATATCAAGGGCTCAAATCTGGATGTACCTGAACCCTTTAAAATTGGATACGTTAAGAGCATATATCAAAATAAAGGCAAATCTTCTATGCCACATGTCCTAGTAAATCTGTTTTATCGCCCTGAAAATACTAATAAAAAAGCTTCTTTGAGCATTCAGTCTGACTTAAATCTACTTTATTGGAGTGATGAAGGTATGTAAATTTTTAATGTCTTCCTTTTTGAATGTCTTACACATGAAATGTACTAATATTAAAAAAGAATTTTCAAGAGACTATGCAATGCTTATTATTATTTTAGTTAATTGTTATGTCTGAATAGAAATATTTTAAAATATAGACAAAGCCATTTTTTACTGTGTCAGGTATCTGGCCAGACCTGACTTTTATGGCATGTGCTGCATCAAAGTTCTGTAACATGAAATATTGTTAATGCAGGGCAATTTCTATGGTGAGGAGAACATACAAATGAAAATTATCAGGGCACTATCAAGAAATTCTATTTTGTGTATAGAAAAAAACATGAACTTTAAACATTTAACATTTAAGTTATACCTAGGATAGTAATTTTATTGCAAGCAGAGGAGCAAAATATGGAGCGGTTTTGAGAAGAGGTTAATAGCAAAAATTTTGCAGTGTATTATTAACTCCAATTTTTTTTTTAAATCGATAGTGTAGGATTTGTAAACAATTTCATGAAATTTTTATGGCTGAAGAATTAAAATAACCCTAGCGTATAGGAAGGGCTAATGCAAATAATTAGAATATAATTTGGTCAGTATTATAATAATTCCTTAAATTAATGTTTATATTTTCAAATTGTTCCAATTCTGACAATATTACCAACACTGCTCTGTGACTTTATGTTTTCCATTTAAGTAGACATTGTTTTGATAATTCACATGCTGCAAATACGTAACATCTGTTGTAACACACTACATTCTGTAGCATATTTTTTAATTTAGGAAAAGAAAGTTTTGTGTCATTACTATTTGCAGGTTGATGACATTTTGCAGCTTAAGAAAGCAGTTGCCTTTCATATTACAGAGATATAACAAACTTTCTTGGTATGAAATTGCTTTACATTAATTTTACATGAATGAAATTTGCATGCTAGTTTTTCTTCATCTTTGAACATAACAAAGCAACTGAAAACAAGATCAAGCATAATACATAACTACATAAATTTGTGGCTGACCTTTTGTGTGCCATATTGTTAGTTTTCAAGAAATAATGCCGAATTTTTTCCACAACAATATTCCAAACAGCTTGTTTAGAATACAAGTACTCTGATTCAAGCTTCAGTGATCTGGCTTGCATTTTGGTGTACGGATGATTTGCAATAAATTTTTGGTAGATGTTATAATGAGATATTTATTTCACTATTTAATTAGTTCAATTTATATAAACATTAAAATTATTTAAATGAGGAAAGGAAGAGCAGTTATGATGGCACTAAGAAAATAATTGGTAAAACATATGAAATATTTTGGTAATTGCAGAAACAAAAGGCTATTTATGAAATCCTCTAATATTCACAAAATTCTTGACAGAATTCATGCCATGATAAAATTACTTTCTTAATCATGCATGATTTAATATTTCCTGACAAGTTTTAGTTTGGATATTTAATACGTGATATTGCATTTTGAAATCATTATTTTGTTAAAATACAAGATTTGGAATTTTGTGTGATTATTATTTTGATGTTTTATTTTAGAATTTTCAGTAGAATTTTCAAATATTGAAGGGAAATGCTATGTAGTTTATAGTGAAAATCTATTAGAATCACCAGAAGAATATTCTAAAAAAGGCCCGCATCGATTCTATTTTACAGAAGTAAATATTCATTTTATAATTTTTGATTAGATAATAATTTTCTCAGTTTTTATTTTAAATATTTTGATATATTTTAATCTGTAAGGAATATGTTTTGATTGCTCATAATGAAAGCAAATAATATATTAATTTGTAACTTTTGGTAGCAGTAATAGTAGATTTTAAATTTCTTTTTGTCATTAAATATCTAAAATCTTATTAATGTTTAGATATTAATGTAATAAACTGTTTCTCATTGGTTAAGTTTCCAACATAAATTCTTTATATAATTATTCATTATAATTTCTTAACTATTTTAAGTTCTTTTATAAGAATGGCCATATAAATTATGGTAAAAATTAATTATTAGATTATTTATTAATGTATTTACTTGGGAACATACGTAAGTACTAACTAATAAGTGATAAAATTAATTATTAATTGGTACTTACATATTTTCTCTTCACCTTTGAAATCTGGCATCAAAAACTGCATCAAACATTCCAATGAAGATTTGAAAAAACAGATCGCCTTTTATTTATTTAGGTAATCAAAAGATATAAGTTATGAATACTATAAAAATGAATAGCATATGGACAGCATGTAAAAAATAAATAAATACATGAGGTCAAGCTTTGAAATTATCTGTCAAAAAATTAAAAAATTTCATTAAAACTTGCTCCACAGCAATGAAAGTTTCTAAAGATATTCAAAATAGCCATCGTCTTTATTTATACTGTGCCACATAAATCTGCTTAAATGCGAATCTTCCTGGTATTGTGAAATTATAGTGTGTTTTTTAGGTCATTTTGCCAAACCTCAAAGTCTTTCAATGTTTTATTATGCGCACAAATGTAAGTGATCTCATGACTTGAAAATACTCCACCGCCTCCTCTTCAGTAGAAGGCAGGACCCAAATATTAATAATTCTTTCAAAATGCTTGAGAAAAACACATAAATAGCAGCTAACATATCCTTCTTTCTGAAAACTAAATTAGCTTATTAAGATCAATATTATATAAAAGCCAAACCAAAGAGTTTGTTGTGATGTTATATTTATTTATTATTGGTGGTAAATCACACAGTTTGGAGAAAGTTTTTGTTTGTCAAAAATGGCCCACTGGAAAACACGTCAGAATCTATAATTTTTATTTGCAAAAATCACATTTGAAAGATTGTTTTTAAACTTCAATTTTTTAAACATTGTTTTATTTGCAAAAATCTTGAATTATGGTATGTTTTAGTTTTTTTCTTTTAATAAAAACTATCACAGAACTCCTCCAATTTCTGTGCTGTTTTCACCAAAATAACTAATTGAATCCATTGCTAGTGAGTTTCTTTATAGATCAGAAAATCAGGTTCTAAGCTAACTTTTGCATCAAGAATATTTGCACATTCAAAAGCTTATAATGCAATTCATCTCTCCCATTATTATTTTTGCAGCTTTAAAATCAGTACCAACTATTCAAATTATGAATTTTCAATTTCTAACTGATAACAGCTATTTCTGTTATATCAGCATCAAAGAATACCTGGACGTAGACAGCAAAAGCTTATGGTGTTTCTGTGATTATGTCACAAGAATCTTATCATTTGCCTAGCATCTAGTGTAATAATTTTAGTGTTAATAGTATCATCTGAAGGTTTAATGAACTCTTATATCATTCCTTATGATAATAATAGTACATTGATCTAGGATCTGTTAGTGAGAGGCAATTCAATTTCAGAGAGATTTGTAGAAGATGGAAAGTGCAGTTATTGAGAAAAAATCTTTTGAATTCTGCTGAAAACATTTCTTGTCAAGTTTCCTCGTGATATGTTTGAAAATTCCTTTATTTTCTACATGTTAATTATCAATATAATCAACAAGTGAAATTCTGATATTTTCAGTATTGATGCTTAGATGTTCCTTCAGCAGGTGGTTGAATCATTTCTTTGTTAAAAAAAAAAAAAAAAAAAAAAAAAAAATGCTAATCATAATATTCCCCCTTTTCATTGCTGAAACTTCCTTCTTTAAAAATCATTGCCTTTGTGGTATGCAAAAGAAATTGTCATGTTTTATCACAATTAAGAATATTGCATTTCCCCCCTTCTAGTAATTCTATGTAACAGTGACCTTGACAAAAAAACAATTGTTTACTGATACACAAGCAATTAATTCAATATATGCAGTATGCAGTTTATTTAATGTATGTTTGCAGAAGCAATTTAACAGAAATTTATATTAATTATTTTATTTGATAAAATAATTAACGTGCAGAAGCATATGCAGAATTTATTTTAAAGACACATTCTGGTGTCCATAGTTTAGCAGTTGCTGCTAAACACACTATCGTAGTCAATGCGTTGCCTAAGCATAAACTCTGCTAAGTAGGATTGTTGTTAACCCTTTCGCAATGAGAAGCACAAACGCGGGCTTATCGCTGAGGCTGGCAGTCACTTTCGCGAGTGTCTGTCCAGTGCTGGAGGGTTTTTCGCTATTGAGCCTAAATCCATGAAATTACTGAAATATCAACGAATTGTTTAGTAATGTTCTGTAGAGTATTAACACAGACATTTACATGTATCTGAAACTACACAGTCCAGTCACATTAATGTGACCACCACGTACTTTCCATGTCAGAGTTAAATAACCAATCACAGAAGGCAGCTGGCAGCACAGTGCAGTTGAGCGTATATAAAGGGTGTGTGAGGGCTTCGGAAAACATTTCAATCGTTGGCGTAATGCAGAAACGAAGCGATTTATCCGACTTCCAAAAGGGCATGATCATTGGCTTTCGGGCCAAGGGTGGAAGCATTTCCGAAACGGCTGAGTTTGTGAACTGTTCGCGTGCCGCCGTGGTAAAAGTGTACCGTGCATGGCAAAATGGGACTGTCCAAAATCAGCGACGTGGCAAATGTGGTGCACCACGGGCCATAGATGACAGAGGCGAACGACGGTTGCGGAGATGCGTTCGGGCAGATAGACGGGCTACCGTTGAGCAACTGACCACCAAAATGAACCAAGGGGCTACCAAAAGTGTCTCCCAAAGTACTATTCAGCGAACATTGCTGCGTCTGGGCCTCCGAAGCAGACGCCTGGTTCGTGCACCTATGCTGACTGCTGTTCATCGACGGCGAAGGCTAGAATTTGCACGCCAGTACAGCAGCTGGACGTCCACTGAGTGGCGACAGGTTGCGTTTTCGGATGAATCGCGTTTTATGCTCCATCGGACAGATGGACGTTGGCGTATAAGGCGTGAAACCTCTGAAAGGAACCACCCTGCAACCATTGCCGGAACGGTCCAAGCTGGAGGCGGGAGCATTATGGTCTGGGGAATGTTTTCCTGGCATTCTCTAGGTTCACTGATCATTGTGGAAGGCACAATGGATCAATACAAGTACGCATCTGTCCTTGCGGACCATGTTCACCCCTACATGCGCATTGTTTTTCCTCAGGATGATGGCATCTTCCAGCAGGACAATGCGAGGTGCCATACAGCTGCCAGTGTACGTGCGTGGTTCGAAGAGCACCAGGATGAGTTTACCGTCCTCCCCTGGCCAGCAAACTCACCTGACTTAAACCCAATCGAGCATCTGTGGGACCATCTCGATCGAGTTGTTCACGCCATGGATCCTCAACCGCGTAATCTAGCGCAGCTGGCCACGGCATTAGAGTCGGCATGGTTCAACATCCCAGAGAACACCTTCAGGGACCTATGTGACTCTCTTCCTGCACGTCTCGCAGCAGTCCGCTCTGCGAAAGGTGGTTATTCTGGTTTTTGGCAGATGGTCACATTAATGTGACTGGACTGTGTATATGGACTATGACTCATATGTTACTCATACGAGTCATGCTACTCTCATTATGAGTAGAAGGCCAAATCTACATGTATCTGAAACAATATCGACTATGAGTCATGCTACTCACATTTTGAGTAGAAGATCAAATCTACATGTATCTGAAACCATATGGACATACAGTGCCATCTTGTGCCAAAAGTTATAGTTTTTAAAATGTTCCAGGACACTGGCACAAATGTTTGACGGCCGGGAATGAACGAGAAACCGCTCTGGCATGTCAGCTTGTTGGCCAGGAAATGAGTGCGTTTCTTGCTGGCACGTAAGGTTTAATGGAGAGTGCCCTTGCACTTTTGGTCCTGCCATTTGCTGATCCCTCTGAGATGAAGATTAAAAATAGCTAGCATATAAAATATTTAGCAAGGAAAAATTGAAAAAAATTCCAGTAGCTGAAGATGTGCACTATGGGCATATGTGCAGATAGAACATTATTTGTTTTTCAACAAGAGGGAAATGCACCAGTTCTCATTTTTAGCCATGACCATTGTGATATAGAAGTTACCATTTTTCTTTTAAAATATTTAATTTATAATGTGGCACAATTTTCCGAGAAACTGTCAGTTTCTCACAATATATTGAACTAAAGCTTATGTTATGGTGATGCTTAAAATAATCTAACCAATCACTACTTTTCATAAACTCGTTTACTCCAGTTTTAGAGCCACCAGTTGGCATATGAATAAAACTACCTGAACATTGATAATTCATCCCAGGTTCATCTGCCAGTGAATTGTCGGACACATGGAATGTTGTTGTTTTCTCTATGCGATGTAAATGCCATTCAATTTCCTTTAGGAAGTCGTTTGCAGAGACATTACTATTTCTTTCTGTATCAGATTCAAATATTTTCAAAAAAAATTTTTTTTCATTTATTAATTTTGTTATTATTTCATTAACATGCTATAATGCTTAAGATTTTAATATATGTGTTCACAGA
>KK122088.1:90482-101015 GCA_000611955.2 Stegodyphus mimosarum | reverse complement strand
CCTATATTTGAAAATCATTTGTGTAATTTAGTTTTTACTTTCTAGATTTATATGTTATGGTTTAGAGGGAAAAAGACTGCAAATTTCTAAATTTTAATTTTATAACATTAATATCATTTTATAGTTTGAAAAATCCCCCCTCCTGAACCTGAGGAATTTTTTGAAGAAAAAAATATTTAGATTGTGGAGAATCTACATATAATTTCTATTTGGCACCCATATGACATCACCCCTTTCTGTTTTTAAATCAACAGTGCCATTGTTCAGTCATTGCAGTAATTTTCTCTTTCTATGATGGATTAGGAAAGATTTTCCTTTTAGTAACTCCTTGTTAGACATTAAGATATTGCATGTTGCGTTTCTTCAGTCTTCTTTTATGAAATGATATTTAGAATTTATTATTTTATTTATAGATTTGAATTAGAATTTTGGAATGTGATCTTTCACTTAAATTTGTGTTTACTGAAGTGTTTAAATATTGATAGTAGATCTAATATACGTTTGATCTAGTGTTAGGGCAAGTAAAATTAACTGATAAGAATTTTCTCTCTTCAGAGTTACAACCGATTGTCTGGTTCATTTGAAGAGCCTCCAGCATTAGCCCAACGCATTGGTAGAGTTGGAAAGGTACTGATTTCTTTTCATAATACAGTAATACCTGAAAATGATATAATGTACTTTTATTTATTTGCAGTTCTAAAAATTTTTCAAATTAGCATTTTATGTGCTTTTAAATGTAAAAGATATATGAAATAATTTAACTGTTTTTTTTTTATTGAAACTTGTTGTTGATACTATATTGTAAATTAAGTTTCTGCTTGAAGCAATTTTTTTAGGCTAAGTAAATAAAGTGAGAAATTTAAACTAACTGTGGTTAAGAAATTATGCAATTTTTTGGAAATATTTATTGAAACAGAAATAACAGAATAAACAGAAATAAGCTTGTTTTTAGTGCTAAGTATAAACATACTTTTGCATTCATATGGTAAATAAAGTCTAATATAAAATGAAAATGTCAGGTAAAATTTCAGATATCTAAAGCTGTGTAATGCGTTTTAAAAAAAGGTCTGATAAAATTTCTTAAAAAGGTGTATAAGAAAGAGGCTTAAAGTGATTTGAATTTTTTACGTTTTAAAAGAATTATATTAAAAGTAAAAAAAAAAAAAAAAAGGCATTGTAGTAAAAAAACATTTGCATTCAAAATATAATGTTACTTTCTAATAATAACCTGTATGATAATATGTTATTTGTAAAATACTGTAAATATGACATAGCAAAAATAAGTTTGCGAAATATAAAGTTTATAAATGAGAATTCACAAACATCTCCTTAAAATGTCCTAAAATCTTTGGCAGCAATGCCACAGTTCATAAAATAATGAAGTTTATAAATTGTTTGTAAAAACACTATTATTATAATAATTATTATTAGTAGTGCTATTTCTGAGCCTTTATTTATTCAACTTTAAGAATCTGGTAATAGAAATTGTGAACTTGTGAAATTGGTTACTGGGGCCAGTGAATTGGATTTTCTTGAGACTTTTCATATTTACAAAGATTTAGCATGTTTAGTGAATGATTTTAAGTGCAATCCAGTTCTTCCTAACGCTTTTAAAATTCTATTAACATAATTCTTGATTATTATTTTTGCCGATAGATGGTGTTGCCTCCTCGCGCGTGGTTCTACTCCAGGGTATAAAAATGCCGTTACTGAGGTTGCTTTCCCTTTCTAGATATTTTGTTCTCCTGATGAGGAAGGGACCTGTAGCTGCCCTCGAAATCGATTGAGTGTTTGAGTAAATGTACACCAAGTACAAGGTTGTTTCAGCAATTTTGATTATCACATTGACGTGTTTCTCTTCTGTTCTAATAGAAATTGTGTTTACGAATGGAACAGTTCCGTCTTAGTTTTTGTGTAGTGAAGATTGCCGCTAGCCATTTTGTAACTTGCTTTTCTTACTTAAACTTCTTTGTTAGTTGTAAATAAATGTTAATCTTTAATTTTATGTGAATCGAAGTTTGATTGTTTAAACTTTGTGGTGTCCAGTGACAGGATTATTTAGAATAAAAAATAAACAATGGATACAACTGAATGAAAAGTTCTTTGGCGATTATTTACAGTTGACGCAAATAGTTTAGAAGAACTTATTTCCAAAAGAGGGGATATTACAGAACTTAAAGCAAGATTTGAAGCATTAAAAATAAAATATGAAAGGATAAATGCTCTAAATTCCACTCACTTAGAAGAACTTCTGAAAGATAAAAATATAACAGAAGCTAAGGTGGAAGAAGATATGGCAAAATGCGGTAAGCACGAATTAAGCTTTCTTAAAATTAAAGAAACAATTTTTGCTGAAACAGTATGTTCAAATTCTGAAAATGAATCTCAGACTGGATTCAGAACTCAGATACAATTACCTAAGATAGAACTGACAAAATTTGACAGAGATTTAAGAAACTGGATTAGTTACTGGGGCCAGTTTTCAAAAATTCATAATGATAATTTTTATCCAATGAAGATAAATTTGAATATTTGAGACTTAGTATGAAACCTGGGTCATCAGCC
Organism: Stegodyphus mimosarum; assembly: GCA_000611955.2. Classification (NCBI taxonomy): domain Eukaryota; kingdom Metazoa; phylum Arthropoda; class Arachnida; order Araneae; family Eresidae; genus Stegodyphus; species Stegodyphus mimosarum. The sequence goes on along the minus strand of KK122088.1, from coordinate 98,450 downwards.
TATAAATTAATTGAAGGTTTTCCACCTTCAAAAGAAAATTATGAGAAAGCTATAGAACTTTTAAAATCCAGATATGGGAAGGAAGAATTTTGATAGAATTCTATGTTCGTGAGTTATTGTCTCTGGTTCTACTAAAAGGGGAAAATATTCAAATTTCTCAACTTTATGATAAACTAGAATTAAACACAGTTACGTGCTTTAGAATCTTCAGGCGTAAAAAAAAAAAATATGCAGCAATGCTTTTTCCACTGGTTGCATCAGCAATTCCAGAAAACATTTTTAAGATCTGGGAAAGACACCGGGTAACTAAAAAAGGCTTCTACCAAAAATCCTGATGATTGTTTATGTGAGTTATTGGAATTTTTAAAAATAGAAGTAGAAGGAGAGGAAAGTAAAACTTAAGAAATATTGCCTTTGAATCCAGTGAACATAAATCTAGCTCACAGGTTATGTGTAAAAATAAAATGTTGAATACTATACCCAAGTGCTACAGCATTAGTTTCTTCACACAATAATAATGTAATAAGAATGTGTTGTGTATTTTTTGTAATAAATCAACACATTCTTCTCAGGACTGTACAGCTAGTATCGATTCTTCTCTGAAAGAAAGGCATCTGGTTGTCAAGAAAAAAGGTGCATGTTTTTGCTGTCTGAAACAAGGACATGTTAGTTCTAAATGTAAGGTTTTTGTGAAGTGTGCTGCATGCAAAGGAAAACATTATCCAATATTATGCCAGATATTGAATAAAGATGAAAATATTTTGAAGGAAAATACCTGTAATATGTTAACGAAGTCTCAGAAAGAGACTACTTATTTACAGACTTTACTTGTTAATGTTGTTAGTGAAAATGTTACAAAGAAAGTTAGAGTATTGTGTGATTCGGGCTCACAAAGAAGTTACATTACCAAGAGCTGTGCAAGAGAATTAAAGTTGAAACCTATAGGTGCAGTATATACTCAACAAGAATTATTTGGAGGTAACAAGAGTGCACTTACATCTCATTTCTTTATAAGCTGTTACTGACAAGTTTCGACTCTAATTTTCAATGCGAAGTGGATGTACTTGATCAAGATCTTATTTGTAGTTATGTTCCTAAAATTAGTGATATGGCTCTTTGTATAAGTCTGAAAGAAAAGGAAATCATTTTAACAGATTTTTGCCCGAGAAAGCCCAGATGATGATTTTGCTGACATTCAGGTATTATTAGGAGCTAATGTATGGTCTCAGATTATTACATCTGATATTTATAAGATCAATGAAAATGTAGTGGCCGTAAAAACTAATTTTGGTAGGTCATTGATTGGCACGTCAGGAAGTGATAGGAACATCTTTTCAAATATTTTAGTTGCATTATTTTCCTCTCAGGATATTTCAAAGTTCTGGGAGTTGAAAAGCTTGGGCACCAAAAAGTGAAAGACATGACGAAGTTTGTAAATTCTGTGAGCAAACTGTAAAAAGAGACAGTACAGGGCGATATATTGTAAAATTACCCTGGATCAAAGGCTACCCACCCCTAGAAAATAATATAGAAGCAGCAAAGAGAAGACTACATATTACAACCCGAAAACTGAATCAGCTAGGTAAATATGAAGACTATGATTTAATTATGCAAGGCTGGTGCAGAAGAGGTATAACTGAACCAGTTCAAGATGGAGATTAAACTTTAGAAGCATTTTATTTACCTCATCAAACTGTCCTAAAAGAAAACAGCACAACGCCTGTAAGACCGGTATTTGATGCATCAGCCAAAGACAAAAATATACATTCTATAAATGTATTTTTAGAAAAGGGTCCTAATTTAATTGAAGAAATACCACTCATTCTATTTGATTTCCAAACAATATTGCATTGGGTTATCTGCTGACATCGAAAAAGCCTTTTTGCAGATTGAAATTGATGGAGCTGATCGTGATGTATTAAGATTTTTATGGTTGCAAAACGATCAAATAGCTATTTTCTACCATTGTAGAATTTTCGGAGTATCATCTAGCCTTTCTTATTAGTTGCGTGCATAAGCAATTTACTAAAGAATGCTCCGCCTGATTTTGCAAAGACAGCTGAAAGATTTCTTGGATCCTTTTATGTAGATAATTGTTTAACGGGTGTGCAAGATGTAAATGAACCCGAAACAATTATCTCACAGTCAACTGGGTTGATGTCTTCGGCTGGATTCAATCTTAGAGGATGGGTGAGCAATTCGTCACATGAAAGTGTAGAAAATGTTTTAGGATTTAACTAGTACTGTTCAACAGATGAATTAGGGTGTAATGTGCCTATGATAAACTACTTAGGAAATTCCTTGCGCTTTTATCCTCAACTCAAAAATTGTTCGATCCTATTGGCTCCTACAACCTTAATTCCGAAATTATTACTTCAAAAAACATGGTCCCTAAAATTAGGATAGGATGAAATTTTACTAACTGACATATGCAATGAATTTAAAAAATGGAGGCAACAACTGAGTTGCTTAGAAGAATGTAAGATACTTCGCCATGTAATCATCAAGACTTCTAGCTCATTACATGTATTCTGTGATGCTAGTCAGGCTGCATTTTCCTGTTGTATATTCCTAAGGACAGAATTTGAAGGAAATGTTTACATTAGACTTCTTATGGCAAAGTCTAGAGTTGCTCCATCTAAACCATTAACACGTCCACGTCTTGAACTCATGGCAACTCTTAATTGGAGCTCGTCTGTATTCCTTCATCAGGAATGGGCTGAAAGAAGAGAATCTCAAAGTTTACTTCTAGATAGATTCAACTGTTGTTTTAGCCTGGATAACAAATGATGGTCCATGGTCTGTCTTTATTGAAAATCGAGTAAAGTAAATTAAGAGGCTCAGTAAACTACAACAATGGAATCATGTTCCAGGAAACAAGAATCCTGCAGATTTGTTATCAAGAGGTTGTCTTCCCCAACAACTCTTAAAATCCCAATGGTGAGAGAGTCCATAATGGCTGTATGGTGCTCCTCAGAATTGGCCTTGTAATATTCCTGTTCCCGAATCAGAAGAAGTAGAAAAGGAAAAGCGGAAAACTAATCTTTGTGCAAAAAAAGAGTGAAACAGAAATGATAACGACATATTTGGCTAACTGATTTTCAAGTTATCCTAAAATTGTAGGAATAATTGCATGGATTCTTCAATTAAAAGGGAAAACTCCAGGTATTTCAAGACTTCCTTATATTATTGCAGAAAAATTTTCTACAGCTGAGAAAGTAATTTTCCAATGTATCCAATCTGAAAGTTTTTTGGAAGAACACAGTGAGAATAGTTTGAAGACTCTCCAAGTCTATAAAGATGATCAAGGAATTCTTCGAATGAAGTCAAGAATAATGGATGAAAATAATACCACAGAATATACGTGTCCAGTTCTTCGCTCTAAACATTCTTTAGTGGAATGGAGGCTAGAACACAAGCATTTGTTTCATAAACATGCTGGAACTCTTTCACTTCTTATCATTCTTCAAGAGAAGGTTTGGATTTTAAGGGGAAGAAAAACTGCAGGTTCAATTGTACGAAAATGCATTGTTTGTAAAAGAAACCTTTCTAGAGCTCTCCAAGTTCCTATTCCACCTCTTCCAAAAGATCGAAAACACAGATGATTTCTACTTTCCAAATAACTGGCATCGACTTAGCTGCACCACTCTCTACTCGTTCACAACAGAAATGCTGGATTTTATATTTACCTGTGCAGTATACAGAGCTGTGCACCTTGAACTGATATTGCCTTTATACAAGCCCTAAGACGATTTATAGCTCGAAGAGGAAGAATATCAGTCATATATTCGGATAAGGGTACTGCTTTCACTAGAGTAAATTCAGCTTTAAAACAACTAGATTGGAATGAGATTCAAGCAGAATGTAGTTTACAAGATATTAAGCGAAAGTTCAGTCCTATCACTGCTCCTTGGTGGGGAGGGTTTTGGGAGCACTTTATAAGAATATTAAAGGATCTTTTAAAGAAAAATCTCGATCGAGCATCATCGATGTGAATCTATCATCAATAACTGTCCACTGACTTATTTATCGGAGGAAGCTGATGCACTGAGTGTTTTGAAACCGTCCATGTTTTTACAAAATCTTTAGACAATTAGGTAGCTGATCTAGATCACATTGAAGCAGTTACTTTGGTGAAAAGATTTAACTATCTCCAAAGTATCAAGAGAGAAACTGAGAGTGAGATTTATACGGGAATATCTTGGTCTGCTTAAGTCATCCAAAGCCAGAGACGCTGACACAGTTAAAGTAGGCGATATTGTTATAATTGGGACAACAAAAGGCGATTGGATTGGCCATTAGCAAAATTTGTTGAAGTATTTCCAGGACGAGATGGTGTTAATCGACTTATAAGAGTAAAAACAGCTAATGGGTATCTATTAAGACCTATACAGAGACTCTACCCCTTAGAAATTTATTGTAAGACTGAAGAATCTATTGAAGAAAGGGAACCTTTAATTCAGTGGTCTCAAGATTTCGAAAAGAAAAAGTTTTCTGAGGTTGAATTGAAGAAACATCCTATACAAACATGTTCCAGGAGAGTCGTTCGACCGAAAGAAAGACTTGATCCTTAAGAACTTTTAAACTTTTTGGTAATTTTATTTTGTTTAATGTTTGTAAAGCTCTCATTTTACAAAGGTGGGAGGACAAAGTTTAAAAAATCAAACTTTGAATCACATAAAATTAAAGATAAACATTTATTTACAACTAACAAAGAAGTTTAAATAAGAAAAGCAAGTTACAAAATGGCTAGCAGCAATCTTCACTACTCAAAAACTAAGATGGAACTGTTCCATTCATAAACATGATTTCTACTGCCAGATTCTTAAAGTTGAATAAATAAAGGCTCAGAAACAGCATTTCTAACAATTATTATTACCGTCTTTTTCTGAAAATAAGGCATCCTCCGAAAATAAGCCCTATCGTGATTTTCGGAACTTTTTGTAAAATAAGACATCCTCCGAAAATAATCCCTATCGTGATTTTCGGAACTTTTTGTAAAATAAGACATCCCCCGAAAATAATCCCTAGTTAAAATAATGTGACAAAAAGAATTCGTTAAAAATGCTGTTGATTTATTAAGTAATAATATGTTTAGCTTTCCTAATACTGGTATTTCAGAGAAATGTTTGAAACAAAATATTCCGAGAAATTAATTGTTTACCTCTACAGTTCGTTTCAAATTAATTCTTGAAATTTATCTTAAAAATACAACATAAGGCAGAAGTCTACATTGAGCGACAGTGCAGGTATACAATGTTCATTCTTTTCAGTCTTGTAAGTCTGATTATTTCCTCATACGTAATTTTATTTAAAAATAAAGTGAATAATTTTTAACCCCAGTTAAAATGAGTACAAAACGAAAGAGCTATTCCATCGAGTACAAAAAGGGAATCGTGTCAGACTCCAGGGGTGTAAATCTTGTAGCATTCTGTAAAGAGAAGATGCTGGATCTCTGTATGGTTCGTAAATGGCTTGCAGACTACGATTACCTGTGTCAACTGGTGGACCAAGGAAATGAGAAAAAATGCAGGGTTGGATCAGGTCGGCAGCCGTTATTTTCTGAGTTGGAAGATTGCGTCTGGGAATGGATTGCAGGTAGGAGAGCAATGGCTTTGGTTGTGCGCAGGATTGATATTCAAACATTTGCCCTTGAAATAGCAACTGAGTTTGATATATTCACAGAAGAATTTAAAGCATCGTCACACTGGTTGGACATACCAACTCTCCAACATGATTACTATGGATGATACCGGGGTATTCCTAGGCGAAGGAGCTCAAACGACAGTTCACCACAAGGCTTCTTCGTCAATTTACGTTCCTTCTACCGGTTACGATAGTGCACATGTTACCTGTATTTTGACGATTCGTCTAAATGGCAAGAAAGTATCGCCATTTTTAATCACTAAAGGTAAAAAAGACCAGATTCAACGTGTTTCAGGAATTTATGTCATTGAAAGTGAAAACGTCTGGTGCACCCAAGCAGTTATAAGAAAGTGGGTTGATTTTATGCTGCCATCGCTGTTGAGGGGTCAGAATAGAGGTTTACTAGTTTGGGATTCAGCCAGTACTCACCGCGCTAAAGACATGAAAAACTTTCTTGCTGAGAGGAAGATTGATCAAATAATGATTCCGGCAGGAATAACTGGTTACCTCCAGACACTTGACACTGCAATAAACAAGCCAGTCAAGGATCATTTGCGGATGGAAATCAATGAATATGTTGAAAACAAAATGGTGAGAAATCATCGAGGTAATTTTGTAAAACCAGGCTTACAAGAAGTTGTGAATTGGGTAAAATATTCATGGGACAAAATAACTGATAGTGATGTTTCCAATGCACTACGAACAGGCTACTTAGACAAGAAGTATTCATTTAACGATAGCTATATCGCAAGACATGAGAGATTCGGACCAATGATTCAACAGGAAATGGATTTGGAAGAAAATCAGAATATAATTCAGAATTTTATTTATGACGATGTTCCAGAAGAAGATGACATGACTGTAATTGAATAAATTTAAATTTCTGTATTCTGTGTAAAATAAATATTAAATAAAAATATATAAATATACTTTTATTTTTGCCCTCCCCCAAAAATAAACCCTAGCGCGTATTTTGGACCAAAAAAGAAAGTAAGACAGTGTCTTATTTTCGGAAAAAGACAGTATTATTATAGTAAAAACACTATCATTATAGTCCACTGCATTAGTGATCTCACACATTGGTTTACGAACATAAAAATGTTATTTTTTTCTCTTCTTTGATATATTCTTTGAAAGAAGATTTGTATTTTTAACTTTTTTAAATTTAAAAATACAAATCTGTAATATGAAATTCTACATCTAAAATATTCAAGTCATGCATTTATTGAATTCAAAAAATATAAATATAGTTAAAACTTATGATGAAAAAAGCTTTTTATTGTTCTGTTTTTGTGGCTTTAAATATTTCCTTAAATTTTAAGTTATGTAGCGTATTTAAATGTGCTGATCAGAATGTTAGAGAATTTTTTTCATCTGTTATCTAATTAATTAAATAAAATCTACTTAATGGTTGAAAAACATTATAAATAAATAATTTAAGTAAAATATTTTCAATGATTTTAAAAATAAATGCTATATTAAAAAACTGTTTTTAAACTGGCAATATGTACTTTTTTTTTTTTTTTTTTTTTTGTCTAAGCCTGTGTTATAAATTTTACATATGTATATGTAGCACGCAAGGTACTTGTTATTAAAATTTCAAGAAGTAACTACTTATTTAGGTAGTTAACACTGAATAAGTAGCTTAAATTTTTGTCAATTCAATTACCTATTCTAATCAAATAGGACATATGACATATATTATATGCCTAAAAGTAGTCACAAAACTTTCAAAAATTTAATTAATCATTTGCTGTATCATTAAAGATATTCCCTCTGCAGTGGTTAGATATATATCATCTAATGCTAGAATATAACTGCAAAATGTCTATTAGTATTATCATGAGGAACATTAGCATTTACTTTTGTCACTTTCTCTATATGAGAAATATATCTTTCTCTATATTCTGTCTTTATATGAAAATAAATCAAGGGTAATATTATGCAAGAAGTTATTGAAAATAGATATAGGACAATAATATAGTTTATGAATAAGAAATTCAGTTTTGTAAACAAATGAAAATTTTACGTTAATTTCTATGTATTGTTTTCAGCTGGATCATGAGATATTTCTTCATATGGAGTGTGTGTTCATAAATTTTATTACTTGTATCTATAAAGCAAAGTTAAAATATAAACTTTGATAATTTCATATATTTTCAAGAGGATGTAATACATTAACCGAATGAAAGGTTAAAAGTTTATAATTTTTCACTGACTATTTTGTTTCACAATTAATTGTTCTTCCATTTTTAATGTATAAGTTTGTCATTTTGATTGCTGCTTAGATTCCAGAGGAGAAATTCAGTTTTAAAAAAAAAA
>KK122088.1:28285-90469 GCA_000611955.2 Stegodyphus mimosarum | reverse complement strand
AAAAAAAAAAAAAAAAAAAAAAAAAAAAAAAGAGAGAGAATTTTACATTAGGTTCTATGCATTGTTTTCATCTAGATCATGAAACATTCATTCATATAAAGTGTGCATTTATAAATTTTATTAGCTGCATTTATAAATTTTATTAGCTGTATATGTAAAGCATCTTTTGCAAGCTTCAGTTTTGCTGTAACTGTGTAAGCATTCATTGTTTTAAAAACACCAAATCTGAAAAGAAAACATTTAATTTGTTAATGTTTAAAAGAAAATTGCACCACTTCATTTTACTTGTCAGTATCATAATTATTACATTTTCATAACACATTTCTTGATTTTTAGTGGTTTTAAATAAACTTTCGTATTTAAAATTATATATGAAATAAGGAATCATTGAATTAAAATATTGCTAATTTCAGAAAGCTTTTTATGCAGCATACATCATTAGCATTTACTAAAATAGTAGAATTCTTTTTAAATTTATTACATTATTCCAGTTCTTTACTTTTATGAAGCTCGTTGATATAAAGGTCTTTATTAAATTCATAAAGTATACAGATTTATGTGAAATAATTTTTGTGCAGGGTAAAGGGAAAAAACAGAAAACTTCAAGCGAAAAACCAAAAATCAGCAAAGATGAAACCTATTCTGATGTGCATGCAAAATTAAATGTGTTGGATGTGTTTGCTGGATGTGGAGGTATATGATATTTTGTTACAACTACTTACAAAATTAACTTATACAGTGATATGTTTATGTTAGTTATATTTTATGTTTTTTATTAAATGTATTCTAGAAATGTATCTTGCATTTCACAATAAATATGTAAATTTGTGATATGTATTGTAGCCTTTGTTTTGATGACAGATGCTGGTGTTGTTGAGTTGCAGTTAAATCAGCTGGCTAAGTTTGTGTAGAATACTTTAAAAAATCATTCTTGTAGGTTTATCTCAAGGCTTTCATGAAGCAGGTATTGCAGAGACACTTTGGGCAATTGAAAAAGATGAAACAGCAGCACAAGCTTTTCGCCTGAATTTCCCAAACTGTGCAGTATTTTCTGAAGATTGCAATCTGCTCTTACGCATGGTTATGGAAGTAAGTTTGCTTTTGTGTTATTATTACGGTATACAATTATTTTCCTTTTCTATTGTGCATTAATATTTAAATTTTTTTAAGATATTAATATTTGATTCATTAAGCTCCTCATCATAATTTTATGTTTGGATTTTTAATACAGGGCAAAGAAGCAACTTACAAGGGTCAAAAATTGCCTCAGAAGGGTGATGTGCATATGCTTTGTGGTGGTCCTCCCTGTCAAGGTTTCTCTGGCATGAACAGGTTCAACTCTCGCCAGTATTCTCTTTTCAAGAACTCTCTAATTGTTTCATACCTCAGTTACTGTGATTACTATCGGCCAAGATTTTTCATTCTGGAAAATGTTCGCAATTTTGTGTCATTTAAGAGGAACATGATTTTGAAATTGACATTACGTTGTCTGATACACATGGGTTACTCGTGTACTTTTGGAGTTTTGCAAGCTGGCAATTATGGTGTTCCACAGACACGAAGAAGGTAATATATGTATTGATTTTTTTATTCCTCTAACAATTAATCATCTTGTCTCTTCCATTTCATGCTAATAATAATTTAGCTTTTTTTATTCCCCTTTATTTGTGTATTTAATTATAATGTTTTTATTAATTTTGTTACTTATTGAAGGAACAAAAGTCTCCATACAAACTTATGTATGGCAAAAGAGCTTATGATGAAAACTAAGAAGCTAGACTGAAATGCAAAAGAAGAAAGAAATTATTTATTATTATTTCATTATCCAAGAGCCAAATTTTTTGTCTGATTCACAGAATCTTATAAACAGGTTTCCTGACAGAGATTTTATGGAAAACATGAATTCATTTTTCATATGATGCATATGTATCAAAATGTATTTAATTTTATTTAAAATTAATTTCTAAAGCTTTGCATTTAATTATAATCATATTATTGGTCAAAGCACTATTAATATTATTGCTTGTTCTAAAGTAATCCACCAAACATTTTTATTCTATTAAATTTTCAGTTTTATGCTACTACAAGGATAATCATATTGTCTTTTTAGTTTATTCCCAGCTAATATGAATCTAGTCTAATGCCTTTATGCTCATCTTTATCTATAACACATTATTTAATCTTTTCCCGGTGTCTGGGACATGTATGTCCCTTGCATTGACTACATTAAATAAGGCTCAAGGACTTTCAAACAACTTCAGAGAATTAAAGTTTGCTGAATAAAGTGAAATGGGATGCGGAAAAACCTATCACATCGTTTTCCTTTACTTTACTGCCTGAATAATTGTTTAAATGACGAAAATGAATAGACAATTAATGTCTAAAGCGTGTGGTTAAAGGTTAAAGCTTTTTAATAGGCAAAAGAGTTTTTAGAAATATTAGTTACATAATGTTTCATATAACTGTGCAACAGCTCAAGTATATTATTGGACCATGCCAAATAGTTAATGTTGTTGGGGAAAACTATACATTTGTATGAAAGAGAAAAATTATTAGGAATAACTTAACACATTACCGACCGGCCGTCGATTAAACGACGTTTGCTCCCTAGCGCTTGCCGACTGGTCGTCGATTAATCGACTTTTGATCTTTCTGTTAGATTTGGTTAGGTTAGATTGACAAGCAGCAAGCATTTCGCATTCTTTATTCAGATAATCGGTGCTTTTTTCTAAAGATCAAAAGTCGATTAATCGACGACCGGTCGGTAAGCGCTAGGGAGCAGACGTCGATTAATCAACGGCCGGTCGGTAATGTGTTAATGTTTTGCTGTTTTAGTGTATATTAGTATTAAATACATTTTTAAATTTAAAAGACCTGTATTTATGTAGAAATTTTTTTCTGTTAGTTGCACAAAAGGGTTTTATATATTTCTATTGATTTAGGAAATCTGGTGAATTATCTTTTCTTTTATGTGAGATTCATACAATTTAAGTATAGCAGTTGGATTGTTTCTGATCTTAGTGCATAGTTTGGAAAATAAATCATAGCTTTTAAGATAAAGAATTCCATTTAATAAAAATACTAATAAACTTTCACACATTCTCTTGCTGTTGCTTTTATTTTACACAAGACATCATTCGTTCTCTTCTTAGAGCTATCATCATAGCTGCAGCTCCTGGTGAACAGCTGCCTCTCTTTCCTGAACCTAGTCATGTTTTTTCACCCCGAGGTTGCCAATTATCAGTTGTTGTGGATGACAAAAAAGTAAGTTTCTTTAGTTACTCTAGTGTCATTTATTCAGAATTATTCAGCTAGTTTATTTATTCAGTTAAAATAGTCAATGCAATAAATTGTGCTTTATGCTGCAAAAATATGTTTATTCTTAATTCTACCGGCATATGCTGTGTTTTATGTAATGCTTTTATTAAATAATTTTGAAATTTGTATCACTTTCTGAACACAATTTAGTAATTTTTTTCTTCCAAATTCCTAACTTGAAAGTAGTTTAATCCTAGGAAAACCATGAAGTTACATCAAATGGCTTTAATCATTTTCACTTGGTTGTTTGGTTATTACAGCTGCAATTTTCTTGTATTTTATTGACTGTGAGTAAATTTGGTTGTATAGTGTTGTCTTCATTGTATCCAAATTTACTTGAAAAACAAATTTTGAATTTTGGGGAATTAGAATTTTATAATGCTTTTGTATGAAAGCTTTTTCTTACTTGCATGTATATTTTTTAGTATGTTTCAAACATAAAGTGGACTTCGTCAGCTCCTTATCGTACAATTACTGTTCGAGATTCTATGTCAGACTTGCCTGAAATAAAGAATGGTGCTAAACTGGAAGAAATTTCATATACTGGAGAACCTCTGACGCACTTTCAACGTGAGGTATGCTTGTAAGATATATATATATATATATTATTATTATTAATTTTCAATTTATGATTATTTTATAGGTATGTATGTGTGTATATATCTGTATATTTAATGTGTATGTATATATGCATATTCTTCCTTTTTACAAACTGCACAACACTACATTGCATAATGTCAAATTTCATGATTTTATTGAGATTTCTAGTTTATCATTACCTCTCCCAATATATCATTGAGCTACCCAACTTTTTAATTTTAGCCTGTATGCAAAAGAAAGAGTTTCTCAGTAATAAAACAAGTTTATTGATTTAATGAAACTTAAATTGTGTAAATTTCTTTTTCCCCTCTAGGGATTCTCAGCATAATTTTATTAAATTTTATTTGACTTGAATTTCTTAATTTACAGTAAATGTTTGAATAACTTTTAAAGAAGATTCAAGCAATGCTTATTTAATTAATATTTGTATTTAATTTTGCTTTACATCAATATATGGTACATAACTAAGTTTCAAATAGCATCTACATGAATTATTTATTGTATTTTCAATGTATTTAAGATTACTTTTATCAATTATGGCTAATCTTCTCTACTCAGGATTTTCTCAATGTAAAAGTGTAAAAAAATTGTTAAGTAAATGTGGAATTCTTTTAAAATGCTGTTGCTTCACAACATAACACCCTCCTAGAAATTCCCAGTTTTTCATATTCCAAAGCTATGACATTGTTTTGTTCTTGTATTATGAATTTCTATAGTTATAATTTCCTTCAGATATTCTATATTTCTGTGGTTACTGTTCTGTTATCATGACCAGATCCAGAAATGTATGCATATGGGTATTTATGTCTGCATGTGTAAGTGCGAATGTATGTGTGTGTATACATATATGCATACGTACGTTCATGTAGGCATACATTTCTTAATCTGGTTCCAATAACAGAACAGTATCTTTCTGTGTATAAGCCAAGAATTTTCTGAACTTTTTCCAAAGCTAAATTGGAGGTTAGTTTATATGTATATAGATCTGCTATCTCACAAAAACAGGTACGTTTCTTTTAGCTAAAGTTGTCAAATACAGCACATTTTATCTCCTTAGTTTTTATTTCTTGAAGTTTATAAAAAAATTAATTTTAAGTGAAATAAGTTATTCATTATATATATATATATATATCATTATTATAACATTAATATATATATATATATATATATATTAATGTTTATCAGGACTCGTATTTCTTTTTATCTTTTTGGTGAACATGACGTGTCCTGACTGGACAGTGAGTTGACTTCAAACTGTGTCCTATCAAATGTAGCAAAGACGAAAAGATGAGAAGGGTTTAAATTACCCTTTATTTTTTCCATGTTTTCATAGTCGCTTCTGCACTTTGGAACACAAAGACCAATTACTTGGGGTCTGAACGTAAAAATATAAGACTACTAACTAAATAAAATTTACATAAGAGCTAACTTTTAATATTTTACATAGATCACTAAGACTGGCCTTTTAAATTACTATGCTTGTAGTATGCAGACTGTGGAAATCTACAATACCTCTTAGCTTTCAAGACGATTGAAACTTCTGGTCTTAAAAGGTGGACGGTAACTGATGGCAAGCTCGCGTGAAAACTCGTGGCAAGATGGCTCACTCTCTCTCCTTCTACTACGCTCTTGGCAAAAAGCCACATCTTAAATACTTAAGCGTTAGCAAGTACAATTTGCATAAACATATTCACATGTCAATTCTGGCCAGAAGTGGAAAATAAGAGATGATAGTAAAGTTTTAAAATAAAATAAACGTTAGTCAAACATCAGATCCTTACATACTTTCTGCCAGAGTTAATAGGTTTGAAACTAAGTTGAAACTAAGCAGAAACTTGTTGAAAACTTTTAATTCTAAATTTTATGTCTAATGCGAGGCCAATCTTTCACAAAACCTCCTCACTAAAACTATCTAACCTAGAAATTATGTAAAAAGTGGTTTTACAACATTTTCTCTAGGGACAACTATTTTTCATCTGTTCTAGTACCTCAAAACAGGAACCTCTTGTCTCTTATCGGTTCCTTTCAGAGGTTTGAAAGGAAAACTAGTTTAATCAATTTGTCAAACAATTTAAATGCCATGTAACATGAACACATATTTTTTTTTTCTTTTAAAACTTCATTCTTATTTCATTCATACCATTGTTTAATTATCTCCCCTTGCTCTCTGACATGTGTTGTAAAGCGAGAAACACCAAACACGGGCGTGTCTATGTACAAGTGTTCAACTACAATCAATACACTAACGTTTTAAAATTTAACATAACAAGACCTCAGAACACACCTTACATTCATCTCTGAACCCTGAGATACTATTTTAAAATAAGTAGCTAACTCTGCAGTCTAGCATCAGAGAGCCTAACTACCTTCATTCATTCCAAATTTAGCACATATTCATTCTGCGTGACACTTTTTTTTTTTTTTCTCCAGTCATATCATCAAGTTTTGAAATTTGGCATTTACACAATATTTCCACTTTTAACATATCAAAGTACTCTTAAATTTTAACGGAACAGTTCACATGTATATAAGAACACATTAACATGCCATTAATTCTACACATTTGAAAACATACAATTAACTTTCTCCTACTGAAAGCAAATGCTGTTTCTTTTACATTTAACAAGTATATTTCAAAAGTCCTTCAGACTGAAATGTCTTTTCGTAACAGAATCTTTTAAATAAAGCTTTATACAATCTTTTTAGAATGTTCTTAAGGTACTTTTGTTATAGAGTTACAAAATCTTTTACAATACTCAAATATTTACAATTTACTGTTATACAATAAATAATATTAGATTACTCACGAGTAGTTGAAAAACATAGTAACAAATAGGTAAAACTCATTTCTCGTTTTTTTGGCAGTAAAGGTAGACCTCACATGAGGTAAAACTTCTCCTAAATTCTGCCACTTGCAGTAAGAATGAAAAATTAACTTCAAGTTTCAAAGTTTTACTTGGCACTCGCTGTGTAGAATCCTTTCTGTCGGTTTGCTATTTCTTTTCTCACAGGTGCTATGACTGCGGCAATTTCTTCTCACCCTCTTCTTTCTTCTGTTAGAATTTCCGTCTTCCTCCTGTTGGAGCTGGTCGTGACATCTCTTATCTTGTGGGGGGAATATCTTCTTTTTCTTGTTACCTCCACTCTTCTATCTGGGGGCTTTTCTTTTCTTGTTCATAACTTTACTTGTGGCTGACTCTGGCAGTCGTTGTTGTTGCGCCATGTCTAGAGATGGTGCCTGCCATGCCAGATCCTGCAAAAGATCTTCATATATTTAAATTTTTTCTTGGTTGTAATATGGCTTGATTCGATCGATATTTGCCATAATTTTTCTGCCATTCTTGGCTCTTAAAACCACCACTGCCTGGGTTATTTTCTCAATAGAAAACGGCCCATCAAACCGTGGACAGAATTTGGCCACTGTATCTTCTGAAGCTGAGGAAAGTGAACGTTGTCTTAAGTACTTCATCCCCCACATTATAAGTTACTTCCCGTCTTTTCATATCATAATAAAGTTTTTGTTTTCTCTGTGATACTTCAGGGTTTTCCTTTGCCTCCTTAATTAACTTTTGTATATCCACCATTTGAAATTCAGGGGTCCTTTTTTGAACATAAAACAATTTGTCGAGTTTGGTTATAATCTTCCTGCCTAAGAATAATTAAGCATTTGCCCATCGTGTTGTGTTTGACGGTCCTAAGGGCGAAAGCTAATTCATTGATATAGTTATCCCAGCTTTGATGAAAAATTTTAACATAACTATGAGTTATTTTAACTATGTTTCTGTTGACCCATTCCTCTGTATTTGATTGCGGCTGATACAGGACCATTTTTAAATGATGTATGTCCAGTTTTTGACACGTCTTCAAAAATATTGCTTATAAATGGAAGTCCATTATCGGATATCACTTTTAGGGGCACCCTATATTTTAAAATATATTTATTTAAAATAGAATCAGTAACTAATTTTGCAGAGGCTTGTTCTAGGGGAACAATTTCGGTCTATTTATTAAAATGGTCAACCATAACAAGGAGGTACCAACTTTTATTTAACTGACTTTTCGGGAAAGGGCCCAATAAATTGACGCCAATTATTTCATTTGGAAATTCTGATTTAATGCTATTTAGAAATCCGGCTGGGTGGAAATTAACATAATTAACTAGCTGGCATGTTGGGCAAGACTGGACATACACCTTTGCTAACTTTTGCAGTTCAGGAAAATAAACTGCTTCGCGTGCATTACCAAATGCCACCATGAGCTGCCAGGGGCAAATTATGCAATCTCGTAATATATTTAATCTAAGACTAGCTGGGATAACAGGTCGGATTTCATTGTTATTATTCGTAGTTTTCGTATAAAATAATAGACCATCTATCAGTTTGTAATGGGCCACCTTGTTTTCTTATCGCCACAATATCTTGGTGGCTAAAGTTTTCACAATCTCTTAAATAATCATATATATTTTTAAATTCCGGATCCTTGCCCAGTTCCGTTATTACAGTCACACGGGAATGTATCATATGGGATGTGAGCATTGCCACTTTAGCACTATTCCCTTCTTCATCTATCTTGATTCTTGACAGGGCATCTGCTACGACATTTTCTTTTCCCTGCGTGTGTTTATCAAATTATATTCTTGTAATTTAAGGGCCCATCTTATTAGTGTTGGCAATAGATTCTTTCTTGAATATAATCTAGCAACCGCCGCATGACCATAGTAGACCGTTACTGGAGAACTTTCACAATAGACTCGGAACTTTTGTGTGACTAACAGAATCGCAAGTGTTTCCCTTTCTGTCAGTGAATAATTTCTTTGAGTATCATTTAAAGTACGTCTAAAGAATGCCACCGGCTGCCCATTTTAGGAAAGAACTGCCCGTACGGCATAATCCGAGGCATCGGCTGCGATTTCTAAATTTTCATCATTTTCAGGAAATTTCATAACAGAGGCTTGTGTAATTGTTTGTTTTAATTTTTCCAAAGCGGTGTTAGCTGCGGCTGTCCATGAAAATCTTGCCTTCTTTCTTTTTAACTTTAATAGCGGTTCGGCAATGGTGGCAAAATCCTTTGTAAAGGACCTATAGTATGAGCAGAGCCCTAGAAAAGAAGCTAGTTTCTTCGCCGTATTAGGCGGTGGATAATTCTGAATTGCAATTATTTTTTATTTGTTGGTTTCGATGCATTTCTGGGAAATTTTATACCCTAAGCAATATAATTCTGTAGTTGTGAATTGCACTTTTCAGCATTAACTTCTAGATTGGCCTTATTTAACAATGAAAACACTTCTTTTAAGTCTTTAATGTATTGTTCTAAATTATCACTAGTAGCAATAATGTCATCTAAATAAATAAAAGTGCTTTTCTCGAGGACGGGTTTTAAAACAATGTCCATACAACTTTAAAATGTTGCTGGTGTGCCTGACAGGCCAAACGGCATACGCAAAAATGCATAAGTCATGAAAACGGTCTTTGGTACATCTTCAGGCACCTATTTGAAAATACCCAGATGTTAAATCTAACGTAGTCATATATTTAGTGGAAGTTATGTTTCGCAAGATTTTGTCAAATAATGGGTAATGGATAAACCGGATATTTAGTAACAATATTTAGTTTGCAACAGTCTATTGCAAAACGCCACTTTTTTGGGTGTGTAACTGGATAATCATTATTCTTCTTACATAAGACAACCGGGCTGGCATAACTACTGGAGATGGGCAGGATGATATTTTTACTTCACATATCTTTAATATGTCATTCTATAATTTTTTTAGACTTGTCATAGCGGCAAGCCTTGTGGCGAACTGGCTGTGAATCTCCCATATTTATTTCATGGTTGGTCACTTGCGTAAATCTGGGAATGTCACTGAACAAAGTAGAAAATTCACTTACCACTTGGCATAGTTTTTCTATCTTTTCAGTTGGCAGATGTTCGAGCTTGGGGCCGGTTTCATGGTCAAGTGATGCTTGACTGAAATCGAGTATTGCTTCAGACACTGAAAGAAAATCTACTCCAAATATAACTGTAGATTCTATACCGATGAAAATATTTTTAATAAAATTCTTCTGCCACAAAGCTACACTGAGCTCCTGTATCCAGGAGGGCATTGGCTGGAATATTGTTCACTAACTCTTCAATCTTCGGAAGAACTAAATTTTTCACAACAACTGTATTGAGCTTTTTGGTAGAGGGATTTTCTTGGGCGTACCCACCTGTCAGCAGAAATCCGTTTCAGTTTAAATCTTCTTTCTTCTTTTCTGGGCTTTTCTTGCTGGCCTTCAAACTTTTTGTTTGTCTTATTTTTTAACTGTCAATGTTCGCTGGTTGTTTTTGAACATTCAGGTTTCTTTGACCCCTGATTCGACTTGCTTCCATAGCCGTGATCTTGCCTTTGCTGTGGCCTTGGCGCACCAAATTGGCTTCGTTGCTGGTACTGGCGTCTTCTTTCAATGTCCACCATTCTTCTGCTTTCAAACTGGATTGCGAGCTCAAATAACTTTTCCAAAGTCGTCGGATTCCTTAATTCGATAAAACCGGGGGAAGTAACCTAGGCAAAAGTACTTGTATTATTTCAGGATTTGGCCGATTTCCATACAAAAGCCTAAATAACTGTATTTTTCTTAAAATGAAGCTTGAGAGGTCGTGAATTCTTTGCTGGTATGTACTGAAGAGTTCCGCTTCTAATTTCATACAATTTCTTACTACTGCAGGGTTCGTACGGTCCTTAAGAATCCTTAAAAGTCCTTAGGTTTTTCGGAATCGATTTTTGGTCCTTAAAGGTCTTTAATTTCGTCCAAAATTGGCAGAAGGTCCTTAATTTTAATCATCTGAAATTTCTGTCTGTTTTTACGACTGCCATTTCGAGTGCGAATTAGCATTTTGGAGGAATATTTTTGGCGATTAACTGACATATATGGTTATCTTTTGAATGGGTGAATGGGTTCATGTGTTATAATTTGTTCTTATTTCTAATATAAATAGTGTGATACTCGAGCTTTTAAGCAAGAAGTGAAACAAGCATTTCGAAAATTCTTTTTTTTTTTTTCTAATGAAGATCTCTTAAACAACTTTTCGCTTTTTGTGATGTTAATTTTTTTTTTAACGGTTCTAAATTTGGCGACATATCAACATTTTGGCGATTTTAAGATCAGTTTTTATAGAAAATTTTTAATTCCGAGATCTGAGAATTTTTCGGCGATTTTTTTTAGTACATTGTAACATTAATAAATTCCATTAAAATAATGGTAATGTATTGAAATTATATTTAAAAAATAATATTATAGTAAAATATTTTTATTTTTCGCTGTCATATTATAAAGTTCCATTTTAACATCTTATTATACAATATTTTGAATCTGAGAAATAGACAAGGTATAATGCTATAAAACACAATTTACGAAACAGTTCTGACTAAAAGCGAAATTAGCTATGTAATTAATTAAAAATGTTTTCTTTTTAATTCTTTCATAGTAAGAGTTTTTCCCATGTAATTGTCTGAGAATATTCAGAATTCTCAGAATATGCATCAATTTTCTCTATAAAATTTATTTTACACTTTTCCTTTTTTTTCATAATATTTCTGGTTTTTGGCTATTACAGAATTGATAGGGATAATTTTTCTTTAGGATTTTAGACACTGCAGCTTAAAGTTTAGAATAATTTGAAGGCAAGTTAGAGCCCCACGATTCTAGAAGATTCCAGTAATATGTGACAAAATTAAAAATGTCTCCATGGTATTAACACATAATGGATGTATTTTACAGAAAGTTTGTGATGAATTTCTTACTTTTTGGAGAACGCCTGGAAGAATAATGAAAACATAATATTTGAATGTTTTACTTCTGATACTAGAATCTTTTTCTTAACATGTTTATCTTCCCTTTATTTTCTCTACTTTTCATTGGACACAAGCATGGAAAATATCAAAAATGCTTCTAATCTTATCACATGGACAGGCGTTATAGAAATGTATTTTTTTATTAATAAAGAAATTTAAAACATTCATATAATATGCCTTAAGGCATCATACAGAACTGGCGCTAGGCATTTTCCCACCTGATGCAATCAATCTCTGTGAATCTTAAATTCTGCTGCCTAGTGCCTTTCTAAATTCTGCTTCCAGTGCCTGCTCTAAATTCTAAAAGTTATGACATTTCTAGATTTTGTTGCTCAGTTTGCCACTAAATTCTAAAATTTCTGCCACATCAGCTCTATAACTAGCCCTTACCATATATATATTTTGATATTGCTAAAGAAATAAAATTAGCAGCTTTTTCTATGCATTCTAAATACATTTAGATTTTTTAGAATAACAAAAATCCTTAATTAAATCCAAAAATTCTAAAATGAAAAGGAAATGTGTTGAAGAAAGAGACTGAATAATACATAAAGAAGTTATTCTTCAAAGATATGTACAGTTATTATTATGTAAATTACCCAGTTTTTTTTTTATGATTTCAGCCTTTACTATAGTTTCCCATTTCTATTTCCTCATATGATAGAGTTACTAAGCCAACTTAAATTAAAATTAAATTGTATAGTCTTTGACCACTAGTCCGCATTTTTAGCTTGAATTTGATTGTTCTTGTTTAATTACATCACCACGAGCTGTAACTGATTTTGTGAGCATCAGAACATGCCTTTATGTTCCAAGTTCTTTTTACATAAGAGGCTTATTTAAACCTTTTTCTGACATTGTAGTTACTTTCAGACATAGCGGTAATTTGCTTCACGTCTGCCGGGAGGTTTTGGACTATTTAACTTTTACCAGATCGAGTAAACCCTCATAACTATATTGTAAAGAGATTAACAAGTTAGGAGATCAAGCACGCAGAAACTAGTGAGAACACTGGTTTGCGTACTGAGACAATTTTCTGATTGTTAGAAAACATGCTTAAAGAGAAGCAAATTGATTTAAATTAGCCAAAATGTCTGGGAAAGCTTCAAATTAAAAAGACGCATAAATATTTTGTTGAGTTTTGTTGTTACAAAACATGAATGTTTTGTAGCTTTTAATGTGTAATTATCCTAATATCGTTTAAGAATCAATGTCATAAATTGCATGTATTTTAAACTTTGAAATTTTATTAGATTGTGATTTTAATAGGGCTTTTTTAACAAATATTATTAAAAAAATAAATAAAATTTCATATTGGCCATGTAAATCCATAATGACTAAGGTTATCTAACTACCTAAATTAATTATTTATAACTAATTGTTTACCTTTAAAAATTATCTCTGCATATTAAAGTGAGTAATTGCCTTTCATTAATCTTTACCGTGGCCACAAGATAAATATAAAAATGTAAAAATTCGTGTAAAACTTATTCTTTGCATCTAGTAAGACTTAAAACAATACAAAACAACTTATCACCTGTGGTGCTTTAGTGGTTTATTGGACAAGATACAGACAGAGCCCAGCTAACTTTCAAATCTTGCCAATATCAGGCCTTTTAGGTTTGTTCTAATCAGCAGGTCTCTCTCTAGGCAAGCAGCAGCGGTGACAGGGCGATCTTTTGTTATGAATCATGCTGAGTATGATCTTACTTCTCATTTTAACCTATGCCGCTTGACATAAAATCTACTTGCTATTTACTAAACCTCTAGGTTGAGCAAGTATGAGACAAAAATGAAGCATTAAAAAAAATAAATGAATAAATAAAACTAACTGTTAGCAAAACATAAATAAAATATCACTTATTTTCTTTCAAATATGTCCAACTATTATAAATGTAAAATATTTTATGCTGCTTGATACATTTTATAAAGTTGATTTTATTCTCAAACTTATTAATAATTTTGTTAATTAATTTATGTTTAATAATAATTCATCCTACTTACGGACCTATTTTCTTTTAGGATGGTATTACAAAAATGAAGTTCAGGCATGGATAATATTTTTAATTGAATTTATTCAGTTCCCATTTGTTTATAGGTCCTTAATTTTTTTTCATTTATGGTCCTTAAGAGTCCTTAAAAGTACTTAATTTCCATGTGCAGGAATGTGTACGAACCCTGTACTGGGAAAGCATTTTGCTAAGGAGGTCTTGAAACTTTCGTTAAGTGTAGGTAGGAATTCCCGGTTGCCCCAAGAGATTTTTCCGATGCACGTGAACCAACTAAGCGCTTGTCTCCTCAAAGCGCTAGTAGCCAAAATCACTTTTTGGAACTCATGGACTGGATACAGCATACTTTATGTTGGTCATCTAATTTTTCCAAAAATTTATTCACCAGTGAATTCCCATCGAAGCTCACTGCTGCCTTCATTGATGCTCGCATGGTCTGGCTGATGTACCCAAATCCTTCTAGTTTGGCAGCTGTCAATTCTGAATTTTGGGCCAATATGACGGGTTCATCAACTTCCTCTCTTGAAAGTCAGCCATGGGTCTTCTCCTTCAGGCGCCACTATCAGGACTCGTATTTCTTTTTATCTGTTTGGCAAACATGACGTGTCCTGACTGGACAGTGAGTTGACTGCAAACTATGTCCTATGGAGTGTAGCAAAGACAACAAGATGAGAAGGGTTTAAATTACCCTTTATTTTTTCCACGTTTTCACAGTTGCTCCCGCACTTCGGGATAGAAAGACCAACCACTTGTGGTCTGAACGTAAAAATATAAGACCATTAACTAAAGGAAATTTAAATAAGGGCTAACTTTTAATATTTTACACAGATGACTAACACCAAGAGTGGTCTTTTAAATTACTATGCTTGTAGTATGCAAACTGCAGAAAATTACAATATGTCTTTAGCTTTCAAGAGGTCTAAAACCTCTGGCTTTAAAGGCAGACAGTAATTGATGGCAAGCTCGCGTGAAAACGCGTGGCGAGATGGCTCACTCTCTCTACTTTTACTACACTCTTGGCAAAAAGCCACAACTTAAATACTTAAGCGTTAGCGAGTACAATTTGCATAAACGTATTCATGCTTTAATTCTGGCGAGAAGTAGAAAATAAGAGATGACAGTAAAGATTTAAAATAAAATAAACGTTAGTCAAATTTAATATCCTTAAATATTTATAATGCTGGTGTAATTTGCGCCCGACTAACAGAATTCCTCTTCCACTCATCTTTGAAAAAAAAATAAAATGGCATAGAAAATAATGATAGCACGATACCATAGATCATATATAAGATGACAAATGAGTGGAAAATGTGATGGCTTCAGATAGAAGTTACCAGAGTTAAAACTATTACTTTATGGTGACTTTATTCAAGTACACTCATGTCCATAAATTAAGCAAAATCAGGCAAAGGAAGAGTTAGAAGCAAAACAAATTTGACTTATTTGTAAAGCTTATTTATTAAACAAAAGGTAAAGAGCAAAAAAAAGATGCTATATGTTTCATATTCCTAAAAAAATTAGCGATTTTTTTCTCCCTGGAGCAAATTACAAAAAAAAACTTATTTACAAAAAACCAATATTGCATGGTTGGTATGACTGTTAATACATTGTATGTCTCCCAGACGATGCAATGCAGTCCGTACAATGCCTAGGCATGCTGAGTATCAAATTATCGATCTGATCTTGGGGGATATTACACCACTCAAAAAGCAATGCTCTCCGAAGTTCCGGTAGACATGTAGGAGGAGGTTGACGGGTTGCAACTCTTCGGCCAAGCATATCCCACACGTGCTCTACTGAATTCAAGTCCGGTGAGAATGCTGGCTAATCCATACGTGTGATATCCTGCGATTGAAGGCATTCGCTTACGATGTTTGCACGGTGAGGACAGGCGTTGTCATCCATAAACACAAATTGTGTGCCCATGGCACCCGGAAACAAATGTACATGTTGTTCCAGAATGACGTCCCGATAGATTTGGCTTGTTATGGTTCCAATTTGAACATGCAGGTCAGTTCTGGAACCCAGAATAATTCCACCCCAAACGAGCACTCCTGCACCACCGTAACGGTGTCGTTCAATGATGTTTTCTTGGTGGTAACGGGTACCTGGAGCTCTCCATATGAAAGTCCGGCGAGAATCAGACTGCAAGCTAAACCTGGACTCGTCGGAAAACATCACACAAGCCCACTGTTGCGGTGTCCACAATGCATGCTCTCTACTCCAGGCTAACCGCAGGCGACAGTGAGTTGCAGTAAGTGGAACGCATCTGACAGGTCTACGAGCATATAGACCAATCTGCCCTAAGCGTCTGTACACGGTCTGCCTTGAAATTGTCGTACCAGTGGCTGAAGAGAGCTGACGAGACAGGTCTGAGGCTGTGCTCCGCCTGTTTCTTTTGGCAGTAACTGCCAAATACCGGTCCTCATTCGGCGTTGTAACTCTGGGGCGACCTGTGCTGTAACGTCTACTCACATTACCATCATCTTGGAATCGTTGCCAAAGCCTGGAGATGACACTCTGGGCAATTCCAAGTTCGTCTGATACTTCCAGTTGGGTACGCCCACATTCCAGACGGCCGATAATTCGACCACATAAAAAATCATCCAAATGCGTCCTTTGTGTCATAACTATTCGGTTATTGCACTGAAATGCTTATAAAGCGCCTGCGAACAATTTTACTTCTTTGCCTGTATTCCTTATATATCACTCTCTTACACTCTCGTCATTGTGACGTACCATCGGTGTCATCTGGTTACTTCCTGAAATTTGCATATGATTCTTGAAGATGTGTGTAGTGATTTTACAGGTGATATATTCATTTTAGAGTTCGATTTCCGCGTGACTCCGAATTATCCTTAATTTATGGACATGAGTGTATATCCTATTCGTTTTACCCGCTTGGAAACATTTTCACTCTCATGATGACATGTTTAAACATTACAGGGTTCCCCCCCTTTTTGGTTTATGTACAGGCTCTGAATTTTTAGTAAATTTTTGAAGAAAACACTCTCAGCTCATATGTGGATTGACTTATATTTGGAAATATATGGTATGTCTTTTGTGAATCTGTTTAAATTATTATGTGATAATGAAGGAGCTTATTTCATCTCTAAGTATATGTTTTAGAAATATTATTAAAAATAATTTTACTGAATACAGTGTATTTTTATACTGTTAATGATTAAATTTGTTTTAGTTTTCTTAAAAACTGGATTTGATTCATGTACATAATATTTCACTTTATCAAGAAGTAAACAAATTGCGTATTTATTTTAAATAAATGATCTCTGACTATTGCAGCATACTATTTTATTTTTAATTCTAATATTTTTTTCTAGTTGAGAGGTGCAGTCTATGAACATATTTTGAGAGATCACATCTGTAAAGAAATGAGCCCTCTAGTGGAAGCTCGTATGAAATACATTCCAATGACACCAGGAAGTGACTGGAGAGATCTTCCAAATATTGTTGTTCGTTTAAAAGATGGAAACTACACAAAAAAGCTGTAAGTTCTCATGAATTCTTTAAGAATTTTCCTTAACATGTGACTTGTATAGTAAGATTTGCATTTTTTACAAATTTTTTAATTATTATCCATTTGTTGCATGTTCATTTTTACATTGCAGTATATTATGAAAGTACCTAATTTTTACTTTTTTCACTTAAATGTCTTTAATCAAATTGAACTTCATGTACTATTTAAAATCATGTAAAATTATTTAATAATTTTTGTATGACAAATACGGTACAAAGTCAGAAATCCGGACTCGTCGGGAATTCATTGATCCCAGATTTGGGATTTTTCTGTGTATCAGATCATCAGTTTGAATTTAGTAAGATGGCATGTAGAAATTGTAAAATTGAAAATGTGAAATCAAGATTTAGGAAATAATGAAGCGTTTATAATCTAAAGAATATCTTAAAAAAAGTTTGATATATTTATGTACTTTATTAAACATTTCTTTCAATATAATTTGTTTAAGTTGTTTTTTTTTTTTTTTTTTTCCTCCTAATAATTTCTTATTCGATTACGAAGTTCCATTGTTCAAGTCCTGTAATTGCTGTGTTGACAATTCCAACTAACTTGTCAATATCAGTTTTTCATTTTTGGAAACTTCTGTGTTGCTTTCTTCACTATCGGTAGTGGTATTTTCTGGATCTAGAACCATATTACAGATTTTGCATCCATTGATTGATGATTGGGGCATTGCCATTGCAATGAAGAACTTCTGCTATATCCTCTTCATTCATTATCGCTTCTCCATATTTTTTTACAAAACCCATTAATTAGAAAATTTTACCTTTGGTTTGCAATATCTGAATACCTTCATATTCACGTCTATCATCTTCATCATCCTCACAATGAAATATAAATTATGGCAAGCATTTTTTTAAGTATCTGGAGACATATCTTCCCATGATCTTGCAATGCTCCACATGTCAGATTTTATGATAAAATATTTCAAAAATTCTTGAATAGTCTTCCCATTATTCATGAAGTTTAACTTGGATTTTAAAAATGCTACTTTGTATTTTCATTTCAGCATGCACACTATTCTGGTATCCATAGGCCGAATGAGCATACGATTTGGAGGAAAGAATAATACTGATACATTATCTTTCATTAAAACTTTAAATGAAGTATGAGCCGAACAGTTGTCTAGAATCAGGAGAATTTTTGCATCATCAAGTAAATTCAAATGTTGTCGAGCTTGGGTATGAAATGGTTTTCAAACCTATCATTCATTAACGATTCTGTCATCCATGTTCTTTTATTTACATGATATATAATGGGGAAAATCTTTACTTCTTTAAATGCTTGCAGTTGTCTATTTTTCCAAATTGCGAAAAGTTTACACGTGTGCTTTCCTGCAACATATTTGCACATGCTAAGCCTCACTTTGGAATCTTTGGCACCAGTTGGAGCTCTTTCTGTAGAGCTTTCCAATGTGTTTCACAATACATATTGCCAGAAAAAACGAGTTTCATCAGCATTGTAAATTCATTCTAGAGATAACTTTTCACTATTAATGAGTTCAATGAATTCACCTGCAAATAGTTTAGCAGCTTCAGTATCAGCTGTTCAAACCTGAAATTTTTAATTGTCTTAAAGCATGGCAATTTTTAAATTTGGTTAACCAACCTATTGAATATGTGGACTCAGTTTTTAAGCTCATTTCTTCATGAAATATTTTGGTATTAGTTCTTTTCTTGGACCCATCAGTTCTGGTGCTGCAACACTATCTGATCCATTCAATCATCACTTTGTCATGATCATCACTTTTAGTATAATGTTATTCTGTTACTCATTATGAGTGGGGTTTTGGGTAATGCTGTCTGACCTATTCAATCATCACTTCTAGCATAACAAATAATATTTCTTTTGTTCATTCTGAGTGCAGTTTCAGAATCCAGAAAAAATTCAAAAGATTCCCTTTGTTTTTTCTTGTCATATACAGATGAATTTCCAATACATTACTCGTCACATAATTTTCAGACAGATACACCTTTATCCATTTTTGTAGCAATTTCACTTTTTGTTTAATGACAAAACAGAAAGTTAAGGAACAGCTCAATCTGCTGTATATGCTGAAATTCCTTGGAATCAATAAAGTATAATTATAGTCTAGCTTAATAGTGTCTGCTATACATTATTGGCTATGTATAATGAGGTTGGCAACGTCAAGTTGTTCCGCTAAATTTTTGTTTTGCTTCTGTCGTACGCTGAGACAATTAAACCTGAATTGTATTAGTTATTTATTATACTTATGTCTCTTTCTTGCTTTTAAGACTTATCTGAGGCCTGAATAAATTCGCACATTTACTTATCGAGGTCTGGCTCTAGGTATCTTACCGCCTGATGCAGTTTCTGCGGGTCCTAAATTCTGCTACCTAGTGCTTCCTTAAGTTCTAAATTTTGGGTCCCATTGCTTTCCCTAAATTCCAAAAATTTTGTCATGCCTTAATTTTGTTGTTCAGTACTTCTTTAAATTCGAAAAATTTGCCTTCCCTAAATTCTGTCACCCGGTGCGGCCGTACAAGCTTTGGTGCCATTTCTGGGTTTATATGAATAACAAATCAGTTATTCTTAATTCAAATAGCACTAAATGTAATCTTTTGACCTATGAGTATCATTAACAAAATCTATTTTTAACATATGGAAAGAAATCTTTGTTAAATGTTTCCTTGTCAACATGTTTTAGTGCATTTAACTTAAATCTGTAATCATCACCAAGCATAATATCAACATAAAAGGTTAGCATACTCTTTGTTTATTCAATTACTAACAAAAAAAATTTTTTTAGGCATTGCTGCATGAGACATTACTCAAGTTGTCATGTGTTGATAAATCTGCAGTTATGAAAGTAAAATGTAATAATGATTCAATCACTGCTTTATTTCTTTTGGATCTGACTTAACTAAAAAACTCAATCACAGAATGATATTCGATTTTAAGCATTTCAAGACAAACTAGCACATCACTTCATTCACTAAACAGGGGGTAAAAACATAGGATTTATGAAATGAAACTTTCAATTTATTCATCTAGTATTGCCACTAATGCTTGCAACAGGACATTATTGCTAAATAATTTTATATGTGACACTGGAAAATTTTGGATCCACCTGTGTAAATCATAGGCAGGTTTCAGCCAATTATATTTAGTTCATTAGCTAGTGACTCTGTGAGAGTTTTTTTTTTAACCATTTTATTTTAATTCTATATTTCAAAGAAACTTTGCTTGTTGTTGTAAGTTTTTTAGTCTCAAAAACTCACCTTGCACTTCTGTAGCTTAAGTTAAGCTAAGCTATAGAAGTGTTAAGGTAAGTCAAATGGTCCATTGCATTATAGTTTAAGAGATGCAGCACATTACAGTTATCATACATGAAGAAATACAGCACATTACAGTTGTAATCGAACATTAGCTTGTGTCAGAATCCACTGACAAAGGCAGGTTCTATTATAATTATAATTTATATTAATAGTAAGAAAATATAATTACCTATGTCTTGTTGACAGCACATGATAAGTACTTCATAGATAAATACCTCATAGTCTGAGCTGTAAAAAAAGGTCTTTTTGGGTTAGATGACACACACTTTTTTTCCGGCACTTTTACATCTTGACATACACTTCCTGATATACATGTATCAGAATGAAAAACAAACTTAATTAACTAAACTTTAGGCAAACATGGCAACAAGTTAAAAATTTCTTTCACTCTTGGAGCCCCTAGCCCCATCTAGTGAGAGAAATGCTTTACTTGGATTCTTAACAGCAATATCATCTAGACAGTCTGGCAGGTTGCTAATCCTCAGTGGTCTATTTGATGTGGTATTAGATTCTGAATTCCTCTTTCAAGTTAAAAATCAAGTATTCCTGAACAAATAGAGTGAGTTAAAAAGAATATATCAGGGTTGCCACGCTACCTGGAAAACCGGAAGAACCGGAAAAAGTCAGGGAATTCGAAAATTGACCAAAAAATTCAGGAAAAAGTCAAGGAATTGAAATATTTTAGTCAAAATCTGGAAAAGTCAGGGAATTGTATGCGGCGATCACCCCAAAAAACGCGAGTTTTGCGCCGACATTGGAAGCGATTCCTTTCTTGACGCGCGTTAGCGTCATACGGGCAGCTGGCATAGAGCCAACTTTCGCAGCTCCAATCAGATTGTCTTTTAGAAAGGCAAAGCAAGTTTCCAGTAGTTTTGTATTAGAATCGAGAGACGTGCATGTGCAGTGCATGTTGAACTACAGAAAATACGCTTTCTTTTATAAAACAAAATCGGTTTAATCATAGTATACGGTACCATGGAGGTTAGAATAGCCTCCATGTATTCTACTATTCTAACCTCCATGTACGGTACACACGGGATTTGGTGACATTGTGAAGAACAGTAAACGGGTCATTTTGGTGTTGGCAGCAATTTTCAAAATCGGGCCTAGGCCGTAGCGTATAGTAGGATTTTACCGCAAAATCTTTAAAAGAAATTTTTTTTCCCTCTTTAATAAATGCCTTATTTACATTTTGCAGTAAAATAAAAAAAAAATAGTAATCAGTCATCTAGGCTAACTATTTAGTATAATTATATTCGCCAAAATATCGTTGATTATTGTAGTTCAGTTTTTAATTATTTTAATGTTATTCATATCATTTAATGTTGCTTCTTCCCTCTAAATTTATTTATGCAAATAATACTTTCAAATTTCTTCTCTAGCATAGTCCTGAAGCTAATTCTAGCAGTATGATGACATAACATCACGAAATTTAATGCACATATTTTTTGCTTATGAATGCTGCTAAATAAATATAAAATACCTAAATTTATATAAAAAACTATAATAAATAGATTTCTCTGCTAAATAAATATAAAATACCTAAATTTATTTAAAAAACTATCATTAAATAGATTTCTTTCTTCCGTTTACCTGCAAAATATCTGCAAAAAAAGACATTTTTTAATCCAGATTGGGCAAAGTCTAATCTCAATGTTCAGTGAAGAAAACAACTATTATAGTTAAAATAGTAATTCGTTGGAGATTATAAGTCATATGTAATCGGCAAATTTTTGTGTTTTCAAGTGGCCGTAATTAATTTACCGCTTAGCACAGCCAAATTGCACTACGTGAATAGACTGGAATTTTCTTAAAACACACCTGGAAAAGTCAGGGAATTTTATTCTCCTGTTTGAGTGGCAACCCTGGTATATGTAGTTTTTATTATATCTATATTTTATATTTTAATATCTCTAAATGATGTGATTCTGAAAGCATTTAATTCATATAATTTATAATTCATGGTGCATTGTAATCAATAATTTAATTGTATTTATTAAGGTTCTTATAACAGTATATATTACATATTTTAGTGCTCAGTATCTGTCTGTATGCCACCCAACAATAAGTTCTCCATAAGCTATTGTGAATATTAAATGTCTTTTTTCTCTGTAAAGCAAAATATTTTCAAATATTTCGATATCAAATACAAGCAATTCAAAACAGACTTTTGCAAAAAGTCAGATGTATGAAGCATCTGTGATCTTTATTGTTTGTATGTTACTATGGTTTCCAAATTTGATAGATCAGATCCTAGTTAGTGCTTTTTATTAAAATTTAAAATGCCTACTCTGTTTGCAAGTGCAATTCATACAATCAAGAAATATTAGTGAAACATTTTTTTTAGGCAAATATAAATCTTTTCACCATTTTCTAGCTCTCTTGGAAGAGGGTTGAGCTACATTTGTGGCTGATTGTTACATTTCCAAACTATTGCATCGCAAAAAGTTGATGTGTTATGAAATTCCTAAAAGCTTATTGTGAAATGTGCAAATATAGATTAAAAATGGAAGAAAATTTTAAAATTTGTAAGCTACACTTATGTGAATGAAAGTAAATGAATTTACTGGTATATTTTTAGCTGTTAATTTAGTGTTAATTTTAGCTGTTAATTTTAATAATTAATCAAAAGAATATGTATTTCTAATTCCTTTGCAACACAGTAAGCAAGCAAAGTAATAAATAAATGCCAATATAATTGTCATAAATGTAATAATAATGATAATATAAAAAAAAACAATTGTTAAATGTCTAAATTACTGATATCACTGTGTCATGATATCACAGATATGTCAATTATGACAGTCGATCAAGAATCACTGCTTTAGGTCAATGTAATATGCTTCTCCAAGTTGTTAACAGATTTTATACTTTTTGTTCCAAATAAATAAGTCAAAACATTTCTTATAACTGTGTGATATTTTTATTAATGTATGATATCACTCTAATATTTTAGAGTGTATGCTCATGAAGATATTAAAAATGGAAGAGGTCCTAATGGAGCCTTACGTGGAGTATGTGCTTGTGCATCAGGAAAGGCATGTGATCCAATGGATCGTCAATGGAATACATTGATTCCTTGGTGTTTACCTCATACTGGAAACAGACACAATAATTGGGCTGGTCTTTATGGCAGGCTTGAGTGGGATGGCTTCTTCAGTACAACAATCACAAATCCTGAGCCTATGGGAAAACAAGTATGCATACTTCTGATTTATAAATATATTTCATTGAACTGGAATCATTTGTTAATTTAATGTATTTTTGAAACATGAATAAATTTTCAAAACAATAACATGTTTTATTATCATTATATGCATTTTCTGTGGGATATTAGTAAGTATTGATGATAAAAATATTTATTTGTGAAATTGACAATTTTATTTCTTCTTTTAGGGCCGGGTCCTTCATCCAGAACAACACAGACTTGTAAGTGTGCGTGAATGTGCTCGTTCACAAGGTTTTCCGGATAGTTACAGATTTTATGGCAATATTTTAGACAGGCACAGACAAGTATGTAACATATTAATAATTCTTTAATCTTGATTATATTTTACATTTCATAATATTCGCATTATCTAAGACTTCTTACCATGCATAAAAATTTGTGTTCAAACCTGATAGTATGAGGGGTACCTCCCAAAATTTTTACTCCTTATGTTCTGCATGTGTAAAGTGGATACAAGCTAGTTCCTCTCAGAAAGTCCTCTCAAAGCATGTTAAGCAGATAGCCTTACATGCTTTGTGGTAATCAAATAAATGGAACATTCTAATGCATAATATATTACACAAGGCTTGTAAAGGCAAGGAAATATCAGACATAAAATCAGCAGGCATGAATTGTTTATTCCTAACGTGCAAGTACTACAAATTTACAAAGATATAAAAATGCATTGTAAATGCATAAAAGAAAATTTAAATGCTATGAACAAAATTTCCAAAAAAGGAAGAATATATCCCTGTTTTGCACAAATTCTGAAATTAATAGTAGGAGGAAGTAACATCTTTATTATACACAAAGATATAACTATTTAAAATAATAATGAAAACAAATATACAGAATTAAACATATAAAATTCTTCAAATATTATCAATGAATTCCAGGAGCACAAAAACAAAATCCCCAAAATTAAACATATAAGGAAATTTAGAGATTATCCACTAATTTCCAGGTGGGGGGAGGAGAATTCATTTCTATGTGTATGCATAAATATATAATGAGGATGCAAAGAAAGTTAGGGCAACTTGTTCTTCACAGTTTTCTATAAAAAGAGACATATAGCTAGAAGTCATAAAACTCTTTTAAAGTTATATAGTTTTCAAATTTCTAGTGAAATGTTTCACAAATTATTGTGTAATTGCGTCCATGTAAATAACATATGGGTTTTGTAAAAATAACATATATTAACCAAAAAAATAAATAAATAAATAAAAAATTCCTTTTCTCCCATACTTTTTGCTTATAACATACACAGTTTGCAACTAACTTTAGTGAAATTTATAGACCATGTAGCAGTATTTAAAAGAATTGAAAAACTGAAATTTGAAATGAGAACAGTGAATATTCGATGCAGTATGAGTATTTAAGCAAAATAATTTTTTGCAGCACATGCGCAAAACGTATCGCTTTCCATTCTTAATTTGGTAGCAAAATGTGTAGGAAAAATTACAGTTGAATATCATGCAAATTCAGAAATATTTTACTGAACTGTATTGCAGCTACTTTTTGATGCTATCTGAATGAACCTGGATTGTGACTGTATACTTCTGTCGAAGGTACTCAGCTTTTTTGATTTGTCCGTTTTTACATCACACATACGTTTTGTGCTCAAGCACTTTTTTCTGATACTTATATAGTACAGGACAAGCTTTTATTTGTTTCCACAATACTGGACTAGTTCATCTACAGCAAAGAGGTAAATATCTGATAAATTAAGAAAATGATAATTTGCGGGAAGTCTTTTCTTGAACTGCAAGTTCAAAAAAGTAACTTCAATACTGATTGCTATATAATTGATATCTTTCTGAATTTGCACACCTAGAATTTTTTTGTAATTTGCCTTTACTAGTTGGCTGCCAAATTATGAAAGAAGAAAGCTGATATATTTTGCACATGCTCAATTAAAAATTACTTTAAATGCTCATTTCTCATTCAATATCTGTTATTTTCATTTCAAATTTCAATTTAATGTTTCTCTTGAATATTGTCACATTTTCTATAGTTGAAAACTTTGCATGTTCCAGGCAAAGAACATACCTCCTCTCCCCTTTATTCCCCTCCAAAAGGAATTTAAAAAAAAAAAAAAAAAACTTTATATCTTAGTTAATAGATCTCTTATTTTTACAAAAATGCATTTGAACATTGTACATACCATGTAAAATTATTTTATGAAAGTTACAGATCATTTTTAAATTTTGTTATACGGGGTGATAAAAAAAGAGACCCAGTACAGAGATCTGCAGAGATGACAATGAATCGTTGTAAATTCAAAATTTATTTGAAATGAATTGTCTTCCATTCATTTCACAGAAATTCACTTCAATGTGTACTTGACATATATTAAGGTGAATGTTGAAGAGGCGACAAGAAGACAGGAAATGAGCCATGTAACAAACTACTGTACTGTGACCTGCAAATATTTTTCCTGGCAATCTTCTTATTGATTTATTGATGGAATATCTGAGAAAACATAAAGACTTTTTTAACTTATTGTCTTATAGCCGTCAATAATTCAAAGCAAAAATCTTCTCTATATTTTTCCAAGAGATTTACAGTTTATTTATAGAATGAGGGGTTAATAACGAAATTAATAGCTTAGAAGGGCTATAATTTTGTTTTGGCGTTTTGTGTTGGTTCACTATAAATGTTGGTTCACTTTTCAAATTGTTGCCACCAAATATTAGAGCCTTGTGTTATATTTAAAGAAATTCAATAATGAAGAATCTGCACAAATGTATGTATGTTTCTCGCACTGTGATAAAACAACGGTACCTAGAGCAATCAAATTTTGAATAACGTAATCTTCCACCGGATATGGGCATCTGGAAGCCCGGATTTGAATTTGAAATTTATTATCCATTTCATATTTTGTAACACTTTAATGAATTTTTGGTTAACAAACTCAACGATTTCAAAGCGAGCAATGGCAATAGTGTACCTGGGGGGTGGGATTTATCTCCACAGTGCAAGAATGTGTATCGGAAATTCTAAAGATATGCTCATGCGACATTGCTGTTGAATTGAATTTTATAGTTTAAGTACGAAGAACATGCTATTTAATAAATAAAGGTAGCATACAAAACGTTAAAAAAGTGCCCGTTTGGCCATAATGTAAAATCCAAAAGCTTTCAGATTTTATTTATTTATTTATTTATTTATTATTTTATTTATTTATTTGATAAATTGGCTATTTTTAACCTTATGAAATATATTGAAAAACACATCCCAACTAAAATCTCAAACCTTGTTTCTCAAATATTCCTTGTTAATCTTGAATCTGAAACATTTTTTATCTGTCCATCCAATGTGACAAGATTATAGATTAGATTACATTTGCTATAAAATGTTCATTTGTAAATTACGAGAAAGATTAAAAATTGGTCTAATTTCTGATTCAAAATATATACTAAGAAAAATATTTGTTAAATATGCGTATAGGTTTGCCATTTTTGTAAGGCTTTTCAACCATTCTATGTTCTCTTTTAAATTTATAGATCTGTCATTTTTGTAAAGTCTTTCAACCATTCTTTGGTCTTTTTCAGATTACTTTTATGAAAGGAAAGTATTTTCATACAGTAGTTGAAAGACTTTCTTTATAATAGTAATAATAAATAAGTAAATAAATAAATAAACGTGAATTCAAATAAGCTGTATCTAAAAAAAATAACTGTCTTATTTGTTTAAAAACGTTTAATTTATGGCTTAAAAATGCCATCAAGATTTGACAAATGCAGAATCATGCCTTTTGAATTTACAATTTGTCTTGTAGATGATCTAGTCCAGGGCTTCTTAAACTTTTTTTAGTCGCGACCCCTTTTTATCACTGAGATGTTTTTCGTGACCCCAGGGTCCCATAATATTTACGAAAATTTTGTGGAACCCATAAGCATTGTGTAAATCTGACACACAAGAGTGATTGTGCAAATCCGACACACACTGTCAATTTTTTCACTTCTACTGTAAAGTAGTTCTACTGTTCTTTTCACTTCTACTGTTTTTTCACTTCTATTGCAGCTTTAGGCCATTAACTTTAATTTCTGATTTTAAGACATAGAACAATCTGAAAATTTTAAATAAGTAACAGACAAAATCACATCGTCATGTGCAAAGCAAGTAAAATGAACGTTTATATTATAAAAATGCGTCGAAGCGTTTTTGTTTTTTCTTTGTCTGTATTGTCTTATCTTCATCTATTTTCAGATACATTGTGTAAAAATATTTGGTAATTGTAAAGTTATTATAATAAGTTAAAGGAATTTCAAAACTGCTAAAATTTTTGGCGATCCTCCTGCTGCAGATCGCGACGCACAGTTTAAGAAACTGATCTAGTCCATATTTTGAACTATAAAAAATCAGTTTCAGTATAGCATTAAAAGAAAGTATGTCTGAATTGAAGTGATGAGAACAAACACTACCTGCAAATTACGGATATCTTAAATGTATTATTAGTATTTTTGCTACACTATTCCGAATTAGTGTTTTTTAAATGGGTTATGAGTATTTTCTATTGATATCTTTATTTCCAGTGAAAATTACAAATTGGCTTTATTATGCTCCCATCTTCAAATGGTAGGCATAGACTCCAACTATTACGGATTCTCCGTAGTTTCTACGGAAATTCATCAAAAACTACGAGCTACGAAAAGTATGGAAAAAACTACGGATTTTACAGAAACAAGAGCAGGAGAACCAGTACGCAAAACGGAACCAACTAATTCATCCGATGATTGGCTGAATACTCGTGTTATCATATATCACATGTTGAGTGCGTTTCTGGTTTTGAAGAATAGCCAATCGTAGATCAGTAACTCCAACTGTTAATGACTTGTCAATAGTTCCCCTCCCCCAAACATCTGTCTACTTTGTCTGTCTCCCAGGTTCCGCGCTGCTGCGTATTTAGACTGCATGCGGCTCCATTGGTTAGATTACAGCGAGAGCTTAGCGTGTGTGTTGTGAACTGTGATTCAGGTGGAACTTTTTTGTTAATAATGCTACCTCGAACGAAGAAGCCAAAGTTATCAAAGCAGAAATTTAAAAATTCATATTCTTCAGAATTTCCATGCATTAATAAATCTCTGTGAATCACGCACACTGCAGTGTATACAACAAAGATTTCTCAGTTGCACATGGCGGTAAAGATGACTGTAAACGGCATGTTTTTTCTCAAAAGCATATAGAACTTGGCACTGTAAAATCTAAAGAAATAACGAATTTTTTAATAAAAGATGATGAAACAGATCCTATAAAAGCGAATGCTATTTGTTCGATTTTTAATTGAACATAATCTACCGCTTTCGGTTTCGGATCATTCCAAAGAGCTTTTCAAAGCAATGTTTCCGGATTCTGCCATAGCAAAAAAATTAATATTTAATTGAAATATTAATATTTAATGATTAATTTCCACTAAGTGATCCATTTCTAAAACATGCTGAAGTTGCTGACTTCAACTTGAGAACTGAAATTTCATTTTTATCTGTTCTTTACTTGATAAATACTTTTCCATCAATTATTGATGAAAAATGTCTTAATCAAGTGGAAATTGAATTTTTCATGTATCAAGTAGATGATTTGAAAGAAATTGTAGATTTGTGTATTGATATAGCATGAGGAGAAATTTCCAAATTCAGAAATATGAATGGGGGTATTAAATACAAAGTATTGCCTTCTGTAATGCTTGCTGTCTTAAAAAATCATTCAAATGCAACTTGCAAAAGAATTTTTTCTATTGTTAAAAAAAATCAGACGCAATTTCGACCAAATTTAGGTCTTAATTAAAACTCTTGAAGCAGTTTTGATTGAAAAAATAAATATGCAGCAAATGAAGAATTGTGTTATAAAAAAACATTCTCAAAATCAGAACTTAAGCTTGCTAAGCATGCTACATATAAATCTTTGCATTTGTAAATTATAAGTATTTTTTTAATACTTATATGTATTATTCTTGGTTATTTAAATTTTATTTCCCTGTGGAAATCATATTCAGAATAAAGATATATGATTTATAGATTCTGATTTTTTCTATGATTAGTAGTGATTTGAAATACTTGCTTTAAATCCCCCAGGAATTCATATCCGGAACGGGGTCCTTGAGTATGGAACTCGGAATTTTATTGATGGGAGAATAAACGACTCGAAAGTTAAATTTCTGCAAAATATGTGCAACTTTATAGCTAACTGATGGAAAGAAGGGAATGACAACAGAATTTTTATAATCTCCTAAAACAAGAGTGTGCCTTTTAGTGTGTTGAGAAGAGAATTTTTTAACTGCTTGATTAATAATGTTGGGTGAAAAGCCCCGGTCAATAGCTATTGCTTTTAAATAATTTAGTTCTTTATCAAGGGATAGTTTGGAGGAGCAAACTTGAAGAGCACGGAAAACATAGGAATAAAATGAAGCTAACTTTTGTTTAGTCGGATGACATGATTTAAAGTGTGGTGGAAGGCAAACCGATGAAGGTTTACGGTAAACCGTAGTACTGAAGTCGTATGTGTTGCGTGTGACTAGAATGTCGAGAAACGGAAGAGAATTGCAAGTCTCAACTTCAAAAGTGAACTGAATAGCAGGATCAATAGAATTCATTGTTGAAAGAACTTTATTTAAATCATCTTTATTACCTTCAAACAGGGTAAAAGTATCGTCTACGTAGCGGAACCATACAGGGAAGTTTAAAATTTCAAACAATCTTGATTCATAATAATGCATGTAGATATCAGCCAGGATGGGACTGAGGGGGGCTTCCCATGGCTAATCCCTCAGTTTGCTTGTAATATTTATTTTGGAAAACAAAATGTGTTTGTTTCAAACAGAGTGAGAGAAATTAGCTCATCAATTTCCATGCAAGAGAAATGAAATTCGCGAAGTCTGGTTTCTAGACATCTTAATGCACGCTCCACTGGAACATTGGTGAATAATGATTTTACATCAAAAGAAACCATGAGTAAATTTCTAGGAGAAATGTTTTTAATCTTTTTTACAAATTGCTTATTCGCGTGCTTATTCTTGTCCAGGCTTTCTTATCTTATCTAATCATTATTTCCGATCTTCTTCATTTACGGTTTCGCAGCTGAGGATGATGGTTCAGTAAAAACCATTGAAACTAGTCCTGTGAAAATATTGAGAATTTACGCTGATTTTTGTTGTTTTGACTTCTGAATTAGTTTCGTTCGGCGTGTTATTGTGTCTTAACAAAGTATTGCCTTCTGTAATGCTTGCTGTCTTAAAAAAAATCATTCAAATGCAACTTGCAAAAGAATTTTTTCTATTGTTAAAAAAAATCAGACGCAATTTCGACCAAATTTAGGTCTTAATTAAAACTCTTAAAGCAGTTTTGATTGAAAAAATAAATATGCAGCAAATGAAGAATTGTGTTATAAAAAAACATTCTCAAAATCAGAACTTAAGCATGCTACATATAAATCTTTGCATTCGTAAATTATAAGTATTTTTTTAATACTTATATGTATTATTCTTGGTTATTTAAATTTTATTTCCCTGTGGAAATCATATTCAGAATAAAGATATATGATTTATAGATTCTGATTTTTTCTATGATTAGTAGTGATTTGAAATACTTGCTTTTTTCATATATTAGTAGATTTAGTGATATACATGCTTGAGGAGTTAAATGAAAATTTCTAATTAAATGTGCATATAATTTACAAGGTATATTTTTAATTATGCAGTTTTACATGCATATGGATTTTAAATGTAATAAAATTGATTACAATTAATTAAAAATTAATGAATAGTTAATTACAACATGCGTTACGCGCGCATTTTCAAAGTTGTAAAAATGTCGTTCGCGCGTTGACTACTGACAAGGTTTGCTGAAGGTTGGAGTCTATGGGTAGGGGAAAAAGATACATGGATAGTTTTTAATACATTAGCAAGCATTTTGAGGAGCAAATTTTAGAAAGCTATTACTCCAGAATTTACATAGAAGAATGCTAGACTGGTTAAACTATATGCATTTATCTTCAAACTTCCAGTATTTTTAGATTTGGTGCCTCCACCACACATAAACATGATTGTATCAATCTATTACTGTCACTTCTTCTGTTCAACTGAATGAAATATAAATACTGTTTCTTAATTGAGGAGTACCCAGTGTCAGCAGGGAATGACCTATATAAATAACCAAATAATTATATTTGTTTTGTGTGAGTTAGAGGTTAGATAAATCAGGAATTTGATTTTTTTGTTTCGTAGAATTTACTGAAATGATTTTCATTGTCAAAAGTTTTGCCGATTTTTCTGTATATAATTCTTGAACATTTTGTTTATTATAACATTAAAATCTTTTTCTGTACGTTAATAAAATTTGCTGCAGTTCTCTAACTATTATGTTAATAAATTGCTTATGTATTCACTGTAATAATTATTTATTTCTAGAATTATCATGTTTTAAAAAGATTCCCATGTATTTAACTCTCTTTGTTTGTTTTAATCTATATTTGTGTTTTTTACAGTATAATATTTCTTATGTGTTTGTATGTCATATAAAATTTTCATGACTTGAAAATTACATTAGGTAGGAAATGCTGTGCCTCCTCCCCTGGCTAAGGCTATTGCCATGGAAATAAGAAAGAGTATTGCTGCAAAACGTGAAGTGGTGTGTGCCTCTTGATCTCTAATTCTTGCAAGTAGCTGTCTAATTTAATAAGCCAGTTTTAGCTGTCACTGAAAAAGATCAACTTATTGAAAATGGCATTTCTTTTTATTTTCGATTTCATAAAGCATGTTTATTGTTGATGTGAAAGCTATTCCCCACTGTGTGGGCTTTCTTATTTTAAATTCGTTTTAATGAAATTTGTATTAAAATTTTTTATTACATTTTTTATGTATTATACTTACAGAATTCTAAGATCTATTTTTGTATATATAAGCTCATTTTATGATAGTCTCATAGATATTTGTCTTCATTTTTTTTTAAATTATGAGACTGAATTTCATATATATATATATGTATATTATAAATATGTACAAACAGATTTGGGAAATTTGTAATGTTTCATCTTTTTAATGGTATTTTGATCATTGTTTGCATGTTGATGAAATTAAGTTGTCCATAAATCATTTCTTTTATTTACATATTTGCCATGTGATATATTTGTAACTTTCATGAAATATTGTAAAATTCAAGTTTTATAGTATATGAATTAAAATGTATTTTGTAGCACACTGTTTTTTTTACTCATTCATTTAAATTCATGTATAACCATGTTTGCGAAACATTTGAAAATATGTTTTTCTCATGTTTTCAGATTTATTACCAAATTAGGTTTCTGGCAGTGTTTTAAAATAAATATGCAACTGTTTTAGATATATATATATGGTATCTCAACTAATTTCATATTAAAAACAAAAAATATATTTCGTACTCACCAGATAAGTATGATGTTGAAAAGTCAAAGGTAAATTGTTCAGAATTAGTCCATAACAGTCATTGCATAAAAATATTTTCATCTCACAATCCAACACCAATATTTCTGCGAGTCTGAGATTTACCTCATTCATTGATGTGATAAGTTGACACTTTCTTGTCATTTTAATGGATATGTACTGAAAGTCAATCCTATTTATTGTCAGTAACTTCAAGAGTTTCCCTAAAGTCCAAAGTTCTACTACACATTATTACTGCATGTCTGCAGGTTGGCTTTGGGAAACATCCTCTCCTGCCAACAAAGAAGGATCATCTGTTGGGTTGCATGAAGCCCTGGACAATAGGTGTCGTGTTG
Source organism: Stegodyphus mimosarum (assembly GCA_000611955.2). Taxonomy (NCBI): domain Eukaryota; kingdom Metazoa; phylum Arthropoda; class Arachnida; order Araneae; family Eresidae; genus Stegodyphus; species Stegodyphus mimosarum. The sequence continues at coordinate 56,913 of KK122088.1, read as the reverse complement.
CCACTATCATATCTAAATACATTAATTACATTAATTAAATTATTATATATATCTCATTGTATCTCCCAAAAGTTAAAATATCTCATTTTATATCTCATTGAAGTGTAGGCTGCATACACAATCTTTAAGAAATTGATAAAATGAAAAATCTTGGTTAAAAATTGAAATTTCAGTAAAGAATAAACATGCTTATGTATATATTTAAATGTATAATTTTTGAAGTGGCGTAAAGATATTGATTAAAACTAAAAATTTTAAAATACAGTGAACCTTTAACTATTCACCATTTCTGAGACTGCTGCCATGATGCATAACAGAAATTCCTGAAGATACATTTTACGTGTTATATAGATAAAAGTTCAAGATTAGAATCGAAAATTGGTCACATTATAGCACCTAAACTTGTTTAGGAATATGTAAAGCAAAAATATAGCATTTAGAATAAATCTAAAGCAGTCTAGCCATAACTAATAAAAATGAAGTAATCAAAAAGAAGAAAAACATGCTAATGTACAATTTGAAATCAGCCCCCCCCCAAAAAAAAAGCAGACTTATTTTGGCATAGATTTTGAGTAAAATATTGATACCTCTTCTTCAAAAAGATGGAGGATTATTATTTTTTTTTAATGTAAAATGCGTTTAAACATAACTGGCAAGAATAGTCTCATAGACTGTGATATGAGTTTTCAATATAATGTGGTTTATACCCCACTTTAATTCCCAGTAGCTTAATCATGTCTCATCCTGAGCACATGATTTTGTTAGAACATGTCATTTACTAATTATTTAACGAATAACAAGAATCATAAAAGTCTGATAGACTGCTCTTTACTGCGGATGTGACAAACTGAGCAAAGTTTTCTACGAAAGACTGCTGTTCCTTCAGATGTTGCATTTCTACTTAAGATTTGAATTATTTGTGCATATGATAAAACTTGTCTAGAGCAACATCTGTTCTGTCAATAATTAGCAGTTCTTAATCTTGCATTTACCAGGAAGTAACCAAACCCTTCAGTCATATCACCATCTCATCTCCATCAACATTGGCTAATGTGCGTTTATTCACAAGGAAAGAGCAACACAAATCACCATGTATTGCATGGGAATTTAATCATGCCTTAGATATTAACATGCCAGTTACCTCCACTAACTACCATAAGCTCAGGAGAAACAAAGACCATCAAATAGTTGGAAGTGATTCAATTACAAGATGACATTAAACAAGTTGTTGAATATGAAAATTTGTGTACAATTGGAAATGAAACTTCCAGTGATGGTGATTAAATTATTATAATTCTATTTAATAATATATTCCATTCATATTAATAATTGCATTTATTAATAAGAATATATATCATCAATAATTACATTTTTATTTATCTAAGTATTGAGCAATATAGTTTTTCTTATAAAACAAATACCACTGTTAAGCAGATCTGAATATTACTTAGTATCTAATGAATATAGACTACCTCTAAAAATGACAAGTATTTCTGAAAACATTTAAAAATATCTGCATTGATAATTGTAATATTCTGCTTTAAGGAAAATTATCTAATCCTATCAAGACCATTAAATACATTTATTTGGAACCACCTAAATTTCTTCTTGACTTCACAGTCAAACTGGAGCACTTTGCAAATTAAAAGATGTGTTTCCAATAGAACAACATTGTTTAATACATTTCTGAAACACAAATTTTATCCTTTTCTCAGTGCAATGTAGTTTATCTTATAACCTGATTTGTGAAAAATATGCTGCTCTTTGAATAACTGATTAGATTCTCAAATTGTTTATTATAATTTTCTCATTTTTTGCATTATGCAAGCAACAGTGTATTCAAATAAATTTTCAAGTGCTAAAAGCAATTCATTTCTACTTTTGATATAAGTACAATCTACCATGTTTATTTTAAAGTTGACGACTCAAGTATGTATGTTAATGGTTTTGCATTTAAAAAATTTTAAGTGATTAATTTTGATTATAGTATCTGTAAAACTGAAAGTAAAAATTTTAAGTAAGAAGTAAGATTTAAAAATTATTGAAGATACTGCTAACTGTCTGTTGCAAAGATAGTTGGCAGAAAAATACAACTGCTATTTGGTTTTAATAACATAACTGATTCATATAAAGTTATATAGAGTCATATAGAGTTCATATAAAATGACTGTCAATAAAAAAATAAAGTAGATAGAGTATACAAGGGTGTTAGCCCAGAAGGGCAGTTAATTTCATTTTCGCATTTTGCATTGAAAACTTTAAAAGGCAGTATCACTGTTCAAATTGTTGCCACCAAATATTATCGCCTTGTGTTATATTTAAAGAAATTAAATAATGAATCTGCATAAATGTATGTATATTTCTCAGATTGTGATAAATAGCAGTACATAGAGACATTAAATTTTGAATAACATAATCCTCCACCCGAATATGAGCATCTGGAAGCCCTAATTTGGAATTTGTTTTATTACCTATTTCATATTTTGTAAAACTCGAACGAATTTTGATTAACAAACTCAATGATTTCAGAGTGAGCAATGGCAACAGTGTACAGGGGGAGGGAGGAAACATTTTTATCTCTAGCATGGGAGACTGTGTATTGGAAATGCTAAAGATATGCTCTTTTTAAATTATTTTGTGATATTTCTGTTGAATTGGATTTTATGGTTTAAGTGCAAAGAGCATGATATTTAATAAATAAAGGTCACACACAAAATGTTAAAAAAAAAAGCCCTGTTGGGTGTAATATCTGAAAACGTTCAGATTTTTTTTTTAACTTATTTTTTCAATGACTTGTTTAATGATGAGTAGCTTTTTAAATTACTAAACAAAATACATAATGTAAATGTAAGTCTTATGTTGATTCTCCCCCACACGTACATTAAATCATTCTGTATTTTAAAATATTTCAGAAAATTGACATATATCTCCCCCTTTTTTATCCATTGGTTATTTACTATTTGTCTTTGTTGTAATTCATAATGTTGTCAGTATAGAAATGTTAATAAACTGTAAAATGAAATGCAATAAATGAATTAAATTTAAGTAATAAATTGTATCTTAGTTGTATAAAAAAACTACAGTCATGTCTAGGGATAACTGATAGATGAAAAATAAATAAATAGAAAAGGTAAGCTGCAATAGATTAATAATGTTTAAATTTGAAGAAATGAATAGGCACATGTTTGCCTAAAAATAAAAGCTAATAAATATAAGATTTCTGCATAATAAAGAAATGTATAATGATAATTTGAATACAGTTTCGAAGCCCAAAAAGTAAGACTCACAATTAATAGTATGAAAATACCTTGAAACAATAAAAGTTACTAATTACTAGCAAAAATACACAACTGACATACAGGTTGTGTGGATAGTGAAAGTGTGCACCTTGAAGTAATTTTTTCAAAATTCAGTTTAGATTTTATTGCTAATTAATGTTGAAACAAGGTTCCCACTTACTTGGAAAATTGGAACTCTTTCTAGAAATTCAAGGTCGTTAAATTGCAGATAAGTACTCTCAAATAATAAAAAGTTCATGATTTGTACACAATAAATTGTTTTCTTAAAAAGAAAGCAAATGAAGAATTAATATAATCCTTATTTCACTGCAGAAAGTATTTTAACTGTCTTTTATGTAATATCTTTTCCTCTACCCATAACTCTTCTTCTTTTAGTCAGTTTTCTTCACTATCTTTTTAGGAATATAACTTATATTATCCCTCTCATTAATTATGTAATTATACTTCAGAAGTAAATAATATAATATAGGAGTCACTAACATTGTATGATTGTACATCATATTAGTTCATCTAAGTAATGTCATTTCTTAAAGAAGTTAAGAAATACATAAGATGCTAATTTAATCAACTAATAATCCCATTCAAATCAATAACATTCATACAGTACAATAATAGGTTTTCTTTTATGCCATTCCTATAAATATTAGCTTGCTTATTGGAGAAAAAGTCTTGGTTTGATTTGGTTTATGTGATTACAGCAAAGCCTCAAGGGCTGTCTGCCTAAGAGCAGGGATGCCTTCATGGAGGACTTTCTGAGGGAAACTGGCTCGTATGCACATGGGGAAAAAACACTAAGCCAGCCTGTTTGCAGGATTTGAACCTTGGACCGAACTACCAGTGTTCAGCGACGTTCGGTTGCTGGTGGGCCCAGTAAAAAGTCTTGAAGGGCCATTTCAGGTATAAAAGTTGTATGCTTTTCCATCAGAGAAATTTAAGTTTCAAATCATCAGTCACTAGATGGTTCAAAGAAGCAAGGTTTTTTTTTTCCATGAGTCAAGAGAAGTGCAGTTGTTCATATATTTTCAGTTAGTGTAAGCAAGTTCATGTGGAACTAACCACCAAGTTTATACAAGATTCCAAGTTCCTTCAAATGGTGACAGACAAGTGAAAATAATGGATTAATCTCTTCTGCCAAATCTCTAACAGTTGCATATGGATTTTTTTCATTTGCAGCTCTTAACACATTGTTGAAAAAAAAATTAAAAAAAAAAAAAAAAAAAAAAGATTGGGTTTCACAGAGGCTGGCATCTTTCAAGCTGAGATCCCCTTGTCAAAATTTACTAGATTATAATTGGTAATTGTAAATATTCAAAGCATCTTTACCGTACACTTCTTCCATATTTTTTCATTATTGCCTTTTTTTATACTCATACAGTATAATGTGCCTGGTATGCTCTTCTGTGATTGCTATATTCATAAGAGGCTATTTAAGAAAGAGATCACTACCTATGTGGTTGTAAACCAGAATTTATTCAAGTGAATCTTTACTCAGTGTATTCATACATTCATAAAAATCACATGTTTGAATGTGTTAAAATATGTTTTAATGAGTCTTGTCTGAAAAATATTATTTATAGTGTGACTTGATAATAAATAACTATATCAATAAAGCACTTTTTCCAAGCTAATTAAATTCTAAGTTCCATAATTTTATTCTGAAAGTACAAAAGAGTAATATTTTTAATGAATGACATTCTATAAGTTTCTTTTTCAGAATTTGATATTTTTTCCAAAAATGTTTGCTATTTTTTTTTTAATGGCTTAGATGCATGTTTTCTATTGGTAAGATAAAATTTTATAATATTACGGTATCGGTGCCATAGCTAGAAAGAGGCGGTGAATTTTTGGGGGCGGCATTTTTCACGTGAAACGTTATTTTATAAGGATTAGTTATGTGGATCATCGAGGCACATAAAGAATAATGAGATTCTGAATTCCATACCGAATTAAATTGAGGGAAAAGTAGTTTTTATTTGAGGTAATGTATTCGAAGAAATCACCACAAGATCTCAACAGCTACGTATACTTTTTTATTCCATCGAAATTTCTGGATTCAAACTACAAATATTAACTAAAAAATCATGTTGATAACATTAATAATGAGGAGTTCCCTTGGTAGGAGAGAAATATTTCTGTTAATGCTAGGGAAAACAGAACAGGAACGTGTGGTCCTATTGAATTTTTGCAGTTTATTCTAAAACAAAGTTCCAAGTATTGTAATATTGTTGTGAATTTTTGTCACAATTTTAGTAAGCTCTGCTGGTTGTGAGAAGAGTTTCCTAGTTAAAAATCATTTACAATATTTTGGAATTAAATTTTTTATTTTGATTTAAGATATATTTAAGAAAGTCATATATGTTTTAAAGTTATATATGTTTACTTTGCATTTAAGAAATCTTTATTTTCCAGGGGGAATTTCATGATATTTTTTTGGGGGGTAGGAATGTGGTTGCTTCCTTATTTAACTATTCAGGATTTAGTTTTAATTTATGACCGTAAAATACTACTTTTATTCAAGTTTTGACTTTTATCAACATTTTCTATAGTTTTCCTTGTTTAATTTATAAAACACGTTAAAAATAATCTAAATTTAAATAAATACTAATGTATTTTTCGAGTTTTGGCAAGCAGGCAAGAGAGTCTGATGATCTTGCAATAGTAAAAGGGCTTGCATGGGGCAAAAGAGGTTCAGAACCACTGTTCTTGCAGTCTATATTACAGTAATTGGAGCAATCAAATAGAACTCTATGTTGTCAACAATAATTTTTAGAACAAAAAAAGGCGGGCCAAAATAATATAATTAAAAAATATTGGAATTAAAGTCTTTGTTCAAAGATAAACGTAAAGTTTAAATTTAGTTCCCTATATGACATTTTTTTAGTTATTTGTTTGTATATGAAAAAAGGCGGCAAATTCAGAGACCACCTCGAACAACAAACGTTTTAGGTGCACCACTGTACTCTGTAAATGTATAAAATTATTCAGTTATTGATATCTATGTTTTAATCGCTAATTCACTGCCAGCAGTTTATTGGGAACTTTAGGTTATGAAATATATTTTCACAATCAAAACCTTTTTCTGCCTTCATATGAACTGTGCTAAATAACATTTCTCTCGAGCAGGTGCATATATGCATCTGCTCTAAGTAGGATGAAGGTGATGTTGAAATAAAAAAAAAGAAGCTATCTCTACTCTCTCTTAGCCTTCTAAAAAAGAGACAGCATCAATAAGGAAAGCGAAAATAAAAATTTCATCTTCTTGAAAGAATACAGGATAGTTTCTAGGTTGCTAAATGCTCACACAATTCACAAGTAAGAGATGGAACTTTTTGCAATATACTGGCATGTACTGCCTAATGCAGTAGTATCCGGTTATGCATTTTAAGTTGTTAACTATTTCATTACATTTGGTCAAAGAAATGAATCTATTTAATCATAAAATATCAGGAAAATAAATAAATAATTGAAAAAAAAATCTGAAAGATTTCAGATTTTAAATTACAAAACATAAAATCGATAATAAAGCAAATTTCAAATTCAAAATTAGGGCTTCCAGATGCCCATATTCGCAGTAGGATTACGTCATTCAAAATTCGATGGCTCTAGGTTTTATCACAATGCGAGAAACATGCATACATTTATGCAGATTTTTCATTTTTTAAAATTTAATGCAGAGCGATAACATTTAGTGGCAACAATTTGAAAAGTGAAACGGGCATTTAGAGTGAATCGACACAAAATCGCAAAACGAAAGCAATAGTCCTTCGGGACTAAATCCCTTTGGACTAATAAATAAAGTTTCATATTAAAAGATATGTAAAACTCAAAAACAAATATTTTTGACACCGCTTAATTTTGAATATAATTGAGTCTGTACTTATCGTATCAATAGCCAAGCTAAATGTTTTCTTTTTAATTTTTGTTAAAGATTAAATCTTCCCTAAGTTTTTTGTGCTGAGCGTATCATTTTGTGATAAATTTACGACTTTAATGAATATGTTTGTAAAATTAATTTCTATTTCTTACAATTTATGCTTTAATTGCTAGACTTCTTAAAATATATATCGCGTTAAAATTATTGAGGGAACAGAAGTGACCCATTTTTCTCTCTTTTTTATGAATTATTAAAATTAAGTAATTGGAAAATTTACAATTGGAAAAATTACATAAGCATATATGTGTACAGTGTAACTCTCGATTATCCTGACTAAGGCCGAGAAAGCAGGTCATGGATAAATGAAAAACACCGATAATCCAAATAAATAGTCCTTCGGGACTAAATTCCTTTGGACTAATAATTAAATATGAAAACTTTTCAGATTTTACATTATGCCCATGAAACCTATGAATTTGGAAACTTTATAATAAATACATCTTTCGATTTTCAAAATTTTCAAAAAAGAACATGCTTTTTTTTTAGTATTTAAGAAAACTCATTAAATTCTATTCATAGTAAACTTCATTTGAAAGATTCTTTTTCTTTCTACATGATAGAGCAAACAGTGGAATTCTGTCATTGTTAATTTACTTATCAAGTAAAAGGATAAATCTGTAATTATCTGTAAAAGGAAATAAATAAATAAATATGAAAGCTTTTCGGATTTTACATTATGCCCAACGGCGCGTTTTTTTTAACGTCTTATGTATTACTTTTATTTATTGAATATCACGTTCTTCACACTTAAACCATAAAATTCAGTTCAAAAGCAATACCCCAAAATAATTTTAAAATGAGCATATCTTTAGAATTTCCGTTACCCAGTCTCGCGCGCTGGAGATAAAAATGTTTTCTCTGTACAACGTTGCCGTTGCTCGCTTTGAAATCCTTCAGTTTGTTAATCAAAAATTCGTTAAAGTTTTACAAAAAGTTCAATTCCAGTGGAAACCCTGAAAAACACTTTTTTTTTTTTTAGTCCAAAGGGGGCAATTTGCCCAGAAGGACTATTAATTTTGTTTTGGCATTTTGCGTTTACTATAAACGTCGGGTCACTTTTCAAATTGTTGCCACCAAATATTAGATTCCTGTATTATATTTAAAGAAATTAAATAATGAAGAATCTGCGTAAATGTATATAAGTTTCTCACATTGTGATAAAACAACGGTACCTAGAGCCATCAAATTTTGAATAACATAATCCTCCTGTGAATATGGGCGTCTGGAAGCCCAAATGTGAAATTTATTTTATTATCGATTTCATATTTTGTAAAACTTTAACGAATTTTTTATTAACAAAGTAAGGAATTTCAAAGCGAGTAAGGGCAACGTTGTACAGAAAAAACATTTTTATCTCCAGCGTGCGAGAGTATGTATCGGAAATTCTAAAGATATACTCATTTAAAATTATTTTGCGGTATTGTTTTTGAACTGAATTTTACGGTTTAAGTGCGAAGAACGTGATATTTAATAAATAAAGGTAACACACAAGACGTTAAAAAAACGCCCCTTTGGGCGTAATGTAAGAACTGAAAAACTTTTATATTTATTTATTTATTAGTTCAAAGGGGCTTTGTCCCTGAAGGACTATTGTTTTCGTTTTGCGATTTTGCGTCGGAAACATTAAAAGTCGGTTCACTTTCCAAACTGTTGCCACCAAATATTGCAGCCCTGTATTATATTTAAAGAAATTAAATAATGAAGAATCTGCATAAATGTATGTATGTTTGTCGCATTGTGATAAAACGACGGTACCTAAAGCCGTCCATTTTGAATGACGTAATCATGTTGCGAATATGGTCATCTGGAAGCCCAAATTTGAAATTCGGAATTTGTTTTATTATCGATTTAACATCTTGTAAAACTTTAACGAATTTTTGATTAACGAACTCAAGGATTTCAAAGCGAGCAATGGCAACATTGTACAGAAAAAGCATTTTTATCTGCAGCGCGTGAGACTGTGTATAGGAAATTCTAAAGATATGCTCAGTTTAAAATTATTTTGCGATATTGTTCTTTAACTAAATTCTATGGTTTAAGTGCGAGTAACATCATATTTAATAAATAAAAGTAACACACAAAATGTTAAAAAAATGCCCCTTTGGACGTAATTTAAAATCTGTTTAAAATCGATTTTCATTCTTTCTTTGTTTTTTATTTATTTACTTATTTTCCTTTTACAGATTTTTACTTGATGAGTAAATTAACAATGACAGTATTCACCGTTTGCTCTATCATATAGAAAGAAAAAGAATCTTTCAAATGAAGTTTGCTGTGAATAAAATTTAGTGATTCTTAGTAAGTTTTCTTAAATCCTTTTTCCCCTACTGCATGTTTTTTTTTACAAATTTTCAAAATCGAAATATGTATGTATTATAAAGTTTCCAAATTCATAGGTTTCATGGGCATATTTATTTATTTTCCTTTTACAGATTTCTACTTGATGAGCAAATTCACTGTGAGTAAAATTTAGTGAGTCTTACTGAGTTTTCTTAAATCCTTTTTCCCCCTACTACACGTTCTTTTTTAAAAATTTTCAAAATCGAAATATGTATCTATTATAAAGTTTCCAAATTCATAGCTTTCATGGGCATATTTATTTATCTATTTATTTTCCTTTTACAGATTTTTACTGGATGAGCACTTACTGTGAATAAAATTTAGTGAAACTTGGTGAGTTTTCTTAAATCCTTTTTTCCCCTACTGCATGTTCTTTTTTAAAAATTTTCAAAATTGAAATATGTATCTATTATAAAGTTTCCAAATTCATAGATTTCATGGCCGTAATGTAAAATTTGAAAAGCTGTCTGTCATATTTATTTATTTTCCTTTTATAGATTTTTACTTGATGAGCAAATTAACAATGACAGAATTCCACTGTTTGCTCTATCATATAGACAGAAAAAGAGTCTTTCAAATGAAGTTTGCGGTGAATAAAATTTAGCGAGTCTTGGTGAGTTTTCTTAATCCTTTTTTCCCTATTGCATGTTCTTTTTTAAAAATTTTCAAAATCGAAAGATGTATCTATTATAAAGTTTCCAAATTTTCATAGGTTATAATGAAATTTTTTTCCCTTTTCCAAAAGATATCAAAAACGATAAAAATATGAATTGAGTGATATTCTACATTTTTTTTTTCAGATATGCTGCACTGCTATTGTATCTATTATAAAGTTTCCAAATTTTCATAGGTTATAATGAAATTTTTTTCCCTTTTCCAAAAGATATCAAAAACGATAAAAATATGAATTGAGTGATATTCTACATTTTTTTTTTTCAGATATGCTGCACTGCTATCTTAAATAGAGGTAAACCATGTGTTTTGCACTTCGAGATTGTTTTCGACCAAGGTAATGTGAATTTGATTTACATAAAATTTAAGATTTAATTGATGTTCAGAATTACTTCGTTGGTGAGCTTTTCTTTTACCATTTTATATGAGCGTTTTAGCATTATTAAAATCAGGCCAAGATTCAATATTCAACAATTTTTTTGTGTTAATTAGATGATTGTTTTCACGATTGACCTTAGTTTTTGTACACCTTAAATGATTTTTACGTAAACTTTGCATTTCATTTTTTGAATTGTACATAAATAATTTAATATTAATTTATCTGTATATTGTAGTTTTTTACAGCATGGAGTAGAACTGCAATAACTTTGCGAAAGCTTGGTATTGAAATGGGTTTTTAGTATCAAAAGACTGTATACCAAAACTGTCCCAAAATTGGATTTTTTAAAATTTTATTATTATAAAAGTACCATCATATTTATTTTTCTCCACCTCTCCAAGATAGGTTTCCTATTTAAATGTCCATTTCTTTTTTATTAATTAAATTTTTTTGCTGTATTTTTACTTTAATTTATTTTTGCTCTCATCAGTAAAATCTCGTAAGTAAAAAGAACACAAATTTGCATTAAAAGTTACTAACTACAAAATTTAGCATGCGTATATACGTTAACGGCAAAGTATGAAACTTCGGCATTCTTTCTATAGAATGCCTGGCGTTTTTAGGTAAAGTATGAAATATAAGAATTATAATATACTATGTTTAGGCATTCTATACAAATTATTCTATGTATAGAATACCTAGGCATTCTATTGAATGATAAATTCTCTTTAGGCAAAGTATGAAACAAAGTCATAAAGCTATTATTTAAAAGTCGTTCATTCCTCAAAAATACAAATCTTATTTTGAAAAAATAATGAAAGAATGATATTAAAAATTTTATTCAAAATACATAAAAGAAAAATGAAAGTTATGTGAAACAAAATTTATGCCTTTTATGTTTAAGAAAAAAGAATTTCATATATAAAATAACAAATTAAAATTAACCCATTTATTGCAACATGGCAGGCTTGAATGACATTTTGAATTCACTTCATTACTTTTTTCACACAATATATTTCATATTTTAGCACTTTATTTTTACACATATATTTGACGAATCCTTGGCCACTTCCATTGGACTCAGCAACTGCAACTGACCAGAAAGGGATTTTATGTTCAGAAATATCTTTAATTCTGAACAATTTCTTAGAACACAAAATGAACTGTGATCTTGCATATAGTTTTTTCAAAATTCTTTCAGGAGTTTGACAGAAGTAGAAACTATCCAAGTCACACTCATTACAATTACCAATATATTGCACGAATTATTATTATACTTTCCCTTGGCATTGTATATAATATGAAGATGTATTTCATACTTTGGAGGTTTGTCATTTGGCATTTTCAGGATGTCTAGGCAATGTGTTAAATGTTTCATCGTTTCATACATTGCCGCTAGTTTTCGGCATTCTATAAAAATGACTAGGTACTCTGTAGAATGCTGGATTTCGTACTTTGCCAGTAATATATCTAGCTCATTAAGTTGCAATGAAAATAGGGTCAGAAGAAATTACTATAGGAGCACAGATTAGGTTTTGAAACAATAAAGAAATTTTCATTTTGTTTTATACTGATAGTTACATCAAATGTAAGAATTTTCTTCAGTACTGTCATGTTAATTTTTTTTTATGAGCAACAAGCAAGTTGAAGTGCATTTTGTGCAGTACCTATTCAGTACAGGACATAACATCACTTCTTTCATTGCTATGTAAGTAACTTTATACTTTTTCGGAACTTATTTTTTCTTTTCATAAAGATTCTTTGGAATTTTCTAATGCTTTAAGTTTTGAACAGAATTAACTTTCTTTCATCTTAATCTTGCTTTCCCTGTGCTAAGAATTTCGAGTAACTAATGAAGTAAAGAATAATTACATAATAAATTTCAAGCAGAAACAACCAGTAAATCATAGCTTGGAAAAAAAATAATAAATGGCCGTAAATACAATGATATAACATAATTTATTTCAAAATCTTTCTTTAACAGACTATTAATAGTCATATCGAAAACTGCAGTCTTTTCTATGATGACCATCTCTGCAGAAGGCCAAAATTTTCTGTAACTGTAGGCAGCTGTCCTAGCATTCTACTATTAATTTTGTAGTAATTTTTTTTTATCAGAAATCAATAAAACTTGGAAAAATTCTACGTTTACATATTGCATGTTACAGGTTTGATAAAATGTTAAAAACTGTTTGATATTAATCTTGACGGCTGATTTACTGATTTTTAATATACAATGCAATATGATTGGGAAGTTACACAGATACTTATTAAAATAATAAGTGTTTTGAAGCATTTTACAGTAAGATGTAAACAATTCGCAGACGAGTATTATCAGAATCTTGCCGCGATTACTAAAAAGTGAATAAAAAAGTGTAGACTTTTTCACTCTTTAAAATGATAATGTTTAATCAAGAGAAGTATCTTCTTATAAAACTAAGTTCTAGTATAAATGGGAGCTCCAAACTTTGCAGTGCGAGAATATGGGATAACGTTTTTCTTCACGAAACTTGTAGAGTCATTAGGTTTGGATTTGGCGATAGGGGCTCAATCGCCAAATCCTGGTGGTGACGAATTATCGTCCACCACCTTTTAGTTCAGGTGCCATTTGTAGAATCATTAGAATTTTTTGAAGAGGAGACGTGAAAAATGTGCAATGCCCTGCCGGAACTCGAACCCTGGACCTCTTGAATACGTGTGGAGTGTGCTTCCAATTACACCACGTAGGCATGCGGAAAGAAAGGGGAAAATACCTCATAAACTGAAAGCAAATACTGACGGTTATTTTTGACATGTATCATGAGAATTTGAGTATCATAAAGGAGAGAGCACAAATAATTTTTTTTTAAAATGTAATTCTTTATTTAGCAATTTACATAAAACCTAAAGCTATTAACATATCAAAATACAATGAAAATGATAACAAATGCCTTTATTCATGATTAACGGATATCGATTTCCACAAATTTAAATGTTAATAGAAAGCGAGTTTAATCTTACATATGAAGCATTGATGCATTAGTCCTTGGCATTTAAGTTAGTCAGATCCCTATGTTATTTTCACACACTTGCACAAAATATTAAAAAAAGTATTTTTTAATTCGTCAACCCACCTGTTGTAATAACAGAAAAAAAAATGGTATAAAATTTTGCAATCCTCAACTGATGCCAAATAATGCACCCAAAATCTAGTGGATTTATCACAAATTCTCAAGAACTTCAAGAGTCAAAATCCAAATGTTAAAATGTTTTAATACTAAATAAAGGAACTAAAATATCACAAGTTGCAATCTCAGTTTTAATAATATGACAAGTTGCTTCCAGTCTCTTCGAAAACCGATAATTAATCTTTAAATTATCAATATTTAAAAAATATATTTTAAGGGTGTTTAATCTGTGAATAAAAAATTCCTATTAATTAAAATGAATTAATTATTAAATAACATATCTTTGAGCCTTAGCATTTTAAAAATACAAATTTCAGTTCTATGTGATATAATGGAAGAAAATGTACTTTGTATGCTGCATAAAGTATCTGCTTCCATAATGTAAAAAATAAACAATAATATTTCAGCTTTATTAGTATGTATGTTTTATTCGATGCAATGAGTTACGAATACGCTATATGTCAAACACAATAAAGAAAGCAACATAAAGACATCAAATAAATCATACGCCTTATGTTGTTTACTTACATTCAGAAGGAAATTAGACTGGAAGCCATAATATGGAACTATTTGTATTAAAACACTATAGGTCATAAATTAAGAAGGGTTTGAAATATGGCAGTTTTATTTATTTGCAATTTCATCACTTTTAATTTATCAAGCATCGAAAGGCATTTTAGGGTGTCTCCTATCTCACAGTTTCAGACTTTTCTAATTTGCTTAGGCACAAAAACTGTGCTGTCTTCAGCCCATATCTTGGAATTCACCGTTTCTTGTTGACATATCTATCAGACTTTGTGTGGATCTTTTCAACAACTGTCCTGTTTGTATTTCTGACAGAGGCATCTTTCTGGTACTGATGGGCAAAAGGGGAATGCCGTATACCAAATGAGAATGCAGGACTATGTTGCATTACCACCTGAAGAAAAAAAAATATTGAATAATTCATTTGGATATTTTATTTTCTTTCAAAGTGAAGATTTTTTTTATTCTGAAACTAAATAAATAATTCTGAAATAATAAATAGATGGTACTCTAGTCTAGAACAGAGCTGCTCAAAATGTGGGTCATGATCCCATAATAGATCGTTCGTCATCTTGCATCGTGGAGTGCAAAAGAGCTTTGAGTACCGTACAGGTGACAGCACGTCTTCGCTCAGTTCCGCCCCCAATATTGATGAAACAGGTTCGAGGGTCTCCCACCTCTCTTCCCCTACCCACCAACCTCTCGAGAGGAATTCGGCTTGCCGCATATTTAGAGTGCTCCCACGCTGAACGGAGATTAACACTTACAAACATCTAAGCCTTCTCCGGATTCGTACCCGGGTCCTTCTGCACCGCAGTAGGCACCCCCTAACCATTATATCGTCTGAGCGGCTTTTTGTGTTTTAAACCTTACATGCCCTGGAAGTTTTTTTTTCCTTCCTCTGCCACTATTTCTGTGTGCTTTCTTCAACTTAATTACCAATCTAAAATAACGCCAAGGTTGGTTGGATATTTAAAACAACAGTTAATATATAATAGAAAATTAAAAAAAAAAAGGACACTACATTAGTTGAGATAACGAACATAATTTAATCCACATTTTATAGAAGTGAGCAGCAGAGACAAGGTGGACCCCAAAGCTAAGTGCAGCTGCGGTGGACTGCGGAGATTGTACCAGATGACGAAAGGCCCAGCACTTAGGTTTAAATCTAAATGGGAGATTAAGAAAAAGGACGGGGAAGTATACATTAAATGCGAAAGAAAAGAAAAGGAAAAAATGAAACTGAATATGAAAATTAAACCTATAATATTATTTCATTAATTTTCATAACAAAATCATTTACTTTCTTCAGCTTCTGAAATGATGATATTAACCTTTTAAAAGCTTTAACTGTTTTAACTAAACATCGATCGAATATTCAAAGGTCTTCCATCTAGCGACAATTATACATCTGCTACTTTATTTCAAATTTTACTTATAAAAGGTGAAATCCTGAATTATATACTATTCTGGAACATTTCATCAATTCTATAAAGAGTTAGCATCGCTAATCAATACATAAACTAGTAAGCAAAACTTAAGCATCTTTTCTGATTTTGGCCGTAATTCCGCAAAAAATGAACTGGAGACATGAAATTCATACTATAGGCGCACAATGTAGTACTTAAAAGATAATTAAAATGTAGTAGCAAAAAATGGATAGGACGCATACGGTACCGGAACGAAAGGAAAAAGTTTTATTGACGGAATGGTTTTGGTACAAAAAACTGTCTTCGAAGAGGGACAGCAGCAAACCGAAGAGCCATAGAAAAGGGGTGACCTCTCACTGCAGTGGTTACTTTGCACAATCTGTCGATACTCAGCACCAGATTATCTATCATTTCTTGAGGTAAGAGTTCCCATTCTTCAAGGAGTATCTGTTTCAGTTGCTGGTGTTCTCCGGAGGGTAAGATCATACCGCCAGGCGTCTTGCTAAAATACCCACACATGTTCAATGGGATTTAAATCAGCGAAGCACGCTGGCGATTCCATTCTGTGGATGTATTACCTTTCCAGGACTTCCTCAACAGCATAAGTCCTGTGTAGCCGTGCATTGTCATCCATAAAAACAAAGTCGGGACGAATGACACCCTGGAAAAGACTCACACGGGACAAAATAACTTCATTACAGTAGCGATCTCCGCTAAGTGAACCTATGTCGAAAATGTGGAGATCCACACGTCCGTTCATCATAATGCCTCCCATACAAGCACGGCAGGATAACCCTAACTATCTCTTTCTCTGTGTTTGCGGGATGAAAGGTATCTTTATATCTCTCCAAATCAACTGACACGCGGAATCGTTTGTCAGCTTGAGAGGACGTGACTCCATTGATGATGTATCCAGTCTTTGTGTTCTCTACACCTCTATAAACGGTGCTGTTGAGGGGCTGCTGTCAGTGTTATGCAGCGTTCAGGACAGCGGATGAATAGGCTACCTTTATAAAGTCGTGTGGCCACAGTACACCGGGACACCTATCGTCCGATTGTTATGCGTAACTGATAAGCAATGTTGCTTTCTGTCTCGTTTAGACTTCTTTTCGTTTGCAGGGCAATATATCGATCAGCGTTGATTCTCTTGGCCTGACCCTTTTCAAAGCTGTACCTGTCGTTTGGAAGGTTTGCAGGTTATTAAAAACAACACTCTTGTCATTTCCAAACTCGTGGGCGACAGACGTCAAACTACGCCTCTTCTCAAACTTGCCAATCGTTCTACCACATGTAAAGCATCCTGGTATTTTCTTGTAGGCATCTGTACGTACAATCTTAGTTTCACTTGCAGAAGAATGCCTGGAATTGCACCTTCTTTTCTTCATTTAAAGTTGGCAATGAGCGCGCTGACTCCTCACGTTTTGTGTGCGTGAGGTAACCTCTAGAGTCGTGGTGCTGATATTTGCATACGCATCACCTTTCTACTAAGTTGATTTTTCACTGAATTGATCGCAAAAAGCCTTTTTCAACAATTTCTTGGTTGTAATTTGAAAAATGTTGCTAAGCTTTGCCCACTAGTGCATGAAGCATAACATGCAAACGTGTGAAAAATGTAAAATAATAATAATACAATACATATTACTTATGCTTTCTTAATAAAACATAATAAAAAATAAAATATCTACTATAATGGTATGGAGATATTACTAATAAAATACAGATATGTTACAGATACAGACCCTTTTATTTCAGCATCAAGTATTTCTCATTCATAAATATCTATGAAATTAAACTGCTCTACTCGCCCAGGGAGTAAAGATCATTATGCGAAAGTCATTTTACTAATTTCATTAAAATGAAAACATTTAGAGGTGCAGCAAGAAAATAATATTGGTGCGTAGTGAGATGCAGCGATTGGTGGGATTAATGAACATACTTAACCTCCCCCTCGGTCGGACTGAGGGCAAGCTTATCAAGTCCATGTAAGTCGGGGTAGGACGGATTCCCAGATGATGGGACCAAGTACCCTGAAAGATTCAATATAGCATTACAATGGATAGAAGCTTATAGATGTTGCTCCTGATAAAATAAGACTTGATTCACTTTTACATGCATTTTTTACAAATGGGCTAAGTTGTCTTAAATCATATAGCCAAAGTATACTACGGATGTATAGCCCACTCGAGAACTGATTTACTTTATTGAGCAAAAGGTGATCCCACGTAGTCGAGAAATAGCTCCTTCGAGAGCTCTTGTTGGAAGCGTGCCAGGAAAGTTCGATTCAAATTTTAGGGAAGAAATTAATGTTTCTCTTCTAAAATAAGAATGAGTTTTAAGTTTTTATTAGTTCTGTGTAGAAAGGTATTTTAAGAAATTTCAAAACTACAGTTGAAAGGAACCAATCCAGGGATTTAGCTGTTTGATGGGGAGATAACAGAACAGAAAATGATAAAGCTTTTACCCTGCATTTTATGTACATTAAACTGTTTTAAACACACTTTTTACATTAAAACTTATCAAATCGCATTTAAGGTTTACACTACTCATATGCAACCTTCATGGTCTAATGCAACCTTTAAGGTATTTTCAGTCAAATTCAATAAATCTAAAAATTTTTAATTTAACAAAATTTGCAAAAGTGTTTCGTTTCATAGAAGGCGTTATTTATAAAATTCATCTCTAAAACTTATGCTAGAATGATCTCAGCATAATTTGCTGAAGTACGGTAGTTATATCTCTTTGCACCCTACTCGCTAAATAATCAGCATTTATATTGTCTTCTAAACTAGCGCAACTTTTGTTCCTTTAGTTAAGCATTTCACTAGTAGATTTTCAGGAAGTAAAAACTCTTATTGATATTACTTGTTCTTAAGCGGAAAAAGTTACATTTATTTTTATAAACAAAATAACAAACAAACAAACAAAAAACTTCTTTTTTCATCTTTCTCTTTTTTAGATCTTAACTGGAACATTTCTGCATATACCACTTGTTTAGGCATGCTTTGTACATCCTTGATTTTAAGGCTGTGTCAGGCATTTTGAGCAAAGTAGCGCTGACAGAAACAACTCAGAAAATCATGCATGAAAAGATTGTTAATCATCATTTGTAGGATAGCTCGAAAAATGAACGTTGCACGATTCTTTCCATTTTTACGATTAGAGTAGATATGCACAATTCCTCATTGGAAGCAACATCAGGGATGTAAAATGAAAAAGATGTAATTGGAACTTTAAAAGCTTTCCCAGTCCGATAAAGCTCTAAGAGTCTAAACCTTTTCTCAGTTTAATGTATTTAAATGTGTGCACTTAAGCATCAGTACCAATTTGTTTAGAAATTTAAATAGAAATTATATCTATCTCCATTTGCAAATTAGATGTATATAATTGTAAATTAAATGTCTATAATTTTACTTTTTTTTTCTTATGCATTTATATCCCTTTGCTGTTTCATTAAAAACCACGAATTTCCTAGAGATGTTTTTCAAAGTTTATAATTCTGAAGTCTTAGTATGATTTAAGTGTCAAATGCAGTAACAAATTTTCCAGTTATAAGTTTTTCATACCAGATGAAAACAAAATTTTACCTTTTCGGGACAATGGGCTCCTGGACCAGGTTTTTTGCTCTTGTCCTTAGGTACATTGGTTCGATAGCTCAAACTGTAAGCTGGAGACTTTTGCTTGACCTTATCAGCTTCAGGAACATTATAGCTGCCGGGACCAGGGTTCTATCAGGAAAAAAATTATCACTCGATGTAATGCAATTTATGTACCAATAATAATAAAATAATAATAATGACTGCCTAAATTCTTAAATGTTTTACATATCCTAGTGATGCAATCCAGAAATAATTGTTTTTCAGGAAATAAAAACAAACTAAACTGTCAAAAAAAATTCGGGAATATGACACCACATTTCCTTGTTATTCTTCCCATCTTATTTTTAGGAAATATTTTTGAGAAAAAGTAACATCCAAGAAATGTTTTTTCGGCTTGGAAAATAAAAGACTAACGATGGATTAGGAACAGCAAGCACATTTGGTTAATGGAGATGAAGGGATCCTAATAGGGAAGTGCTGAACGTTATCTAAGAACGATAAATGCACACGGTTGTGGCGTGGAGACTTAAATTCAATTTTTACGTCGATCTCAATTAACAAAACAGCCAGCGAGGTACATGATTATATCGAGGTTGGTTGGTTGGTTGCTAACATTACTGACGAGAAACCAGATTAAAAAATTGGTTGTATTAGGCCAAACACAGGTTTCATCCATTCTACTTTGTTAAAACCGCATAACTATAAAAACAATAATGAACTGATGGACACAAAATAATGAAAGAACGTGAAATAAGATGGAAATATACCATCATGGTGACGAACAATAGCACAGATAAGCTCAAATTCTTACGCCACAGCCCTTTCTTTCAGTCAATACATGCTCCAAATCAAAGCTAAATCCAGATGTAGCTTTAATTTAGTAACCTTACATTAAGAAAGAATACATACCAGGAAATGCCTGAACGTGTAAAAACAACGTTTCAAATTCAAAATTAACAGCTATTGTAAACAAAGAGCGTCTCTCCTTAATTTTGGTATAAGTATAAACGACACTGTAATAATTCAAAAAGACATCAAAGACAAAAATTGGCAATTACATCAATATACATTTGACCCAGAGGGAATACAGATGATCAGTCAAACAGTGAGTATTGCAGCTCCCCTCTTATCGGTTACAGCCGAAAACATCGTGGGAGAAAAGAAAGCAAAGAGAAAACATCGCAGTTCTAAAACATCGTGGTGCAAAACATCGTCGTCGAAAATAAAGCGTGCGGTTCAATAACTTCGCAGTTTAAAAACATCGTCATCGAAAATAGCGTGGTAAAAAATAAAGCACGTACAAATCATCGCATGACGATAACACCATACACATACGTTTTTCAGATTTTAAAAGCTGTAAATGCATATTCGCATAAAGATTCGGAAGCGCAAGAAATGTTAACGACACTTTAAGAATAAAAGGAAACAAAACAAGGTATAATTTTCACCAAGACAATATCAGGTTAACAAAGGTGAAAGAAAGTAATTTGATAATTAACTAACCAATTTTTATAGAGGTAACCTCATGCAGTTGTAAGATTTATCCTAAGTTTATTAACAGTTATTTTAAGTTATGATTCTTTCCTATTTATTCTAATTTCAGCTTACAATTTCCTGCCAGAATGTAATATCAGAATCGCAGTGAATGCAAATGAGTAAGAGTAGTATTTAAGTCGATGCTTCACCGATTTCTACAGAGAGAGTCTGATCTTCCTGACTAGCGCGCGTTTGCCATTTGGCTACATTCTCTCTTAGCTACTACGCTCGGCCATACTTTAAGCCCTTGCTTGGCTTCGCCGATTTAATTAATATTTAGGGGCCAACTACTTAGAATTCTGATAGCTTCGGCTATACTTTTCAGATAGCTTTAGTTAAGCTTACTTTAGTTTAAATTCATAATTATTTAAGTTCAAGGCCCAAGTGTAGGCTTTGTGTATACTCCAAGTTAGGAGCTGAATGTATTTATTCTGAGAAATAAAGGGTAGTTCACCCTTCCTAAGTCTTACGTGTTTATTCACACACTTAAGCGATTATTCACTTGTTAGTGTTCGTGGGGTTCTAAGATAGAACATTGAAACTAAATAACGAAATACCCCACATTGGGGTCCGAAATTATTCTTAACGACCCATGCTGCTATCTACTGAAGATTTCTCGTTGGCCTCTCCCACCTTTGAGTTCCCTCAGCCACAACCAAACCCCATGGAGGAATTCGGATTTATTGTGGAAACTATGAGAGCGGTGATGAAGCCAACAGCAGCTTTTGATGGAAGAGGATCCGTAATGACCTTCCTGGAGCAGCTAGATCTACACTTCACGTTATATCCTGTGAACCAACCCCAAAGAATCATCGCTACGTCGAACTTAAAAGGTCAAGCCCTCAGCTGGTACAAGAATATTGGCAAGAGTTTGTTGGGGGATTCAGAATCCGAAACGTATACGTGGGAAAATTCTAAAAATTCCCTATTGAAAGCATTCTCAGTTGTAAGAGACCGCGCAAGACTGAAATCAGAATTATTCAGTAAATATCAAACTAATGTTGACGAATTAACGGACTTCATCTTAAGAAAGATCCATATTGTCAAATTATTATATGGAAAAACACCCTACAAGGAAATCATTGAAATAATTTTGCCGCGATTGCTTCCGTAATTCAAGATTTTCTTGAAGTTAGAAATCCGCAGACGCTGGAAAGCTTATTCGAACTAGCTGTCAAATTTCAGAGTAGACGAACGGCCGAAAACTTTAAGGCTGTATTTTCATGAACAATTGTGAATAAAACATTATGAAACTGAAGTTGCATTAATTTTTTATACATTTTCAATTTTTAAAGGCTTAAGTTTCCTTCTTACTTTTTCAGTGAAAATTTGTTAATTAATTCAAATGAATGAAATATAAAGTTAAAAATATCCCTCTTTCCTTCTTGTGTTCCCAAATCATTTGCAGAAACGCATTTACAACTTTTAAAACCTGAAAAACGCATGTGTGCGATGTTTTCGTCATGCGATGATTTGTAGGTACTTTATTGTTTACCGCGGTATTTTCGACGAGGATGTTTTTAAACTGCGGAGTTTTTGAACCGCTTTATTTTCGAAGACGATATATTGTACCACAATGTTTTAGATCTGCGATGTTTTCTCTTTGCTTTCTTGTTTTCGGCTGTAACCATAAGAGGGGAGTTTAATACCCACTGGCTGACTGATCATCTGTATTCCCTCTTGGTGAAATGTGTATTGATGTAATTGCCAATTTTGTACGATGTTTTGAACCATAACGTTTTCACCTTGCATTGTTTACTCCACGACGTTTTTGATGCGATGTTTCCGGTGAACACCCCTCTTATTATATCCTAGGAGGAGATTTTAATGCAACACGTCCTCTATGGTCTCTTTCCAAGTTATTTCAAAAGATTTAATTACTTTCCTTCGAGTTATCGAAGGAAATGCAGTTATCCTATCGAAGGTACTTGCAGTACCTTCGATAACTGCAAAATTGCATGCCTGTGTACAAAATGCTGAAAATGACGATGACTGTTAATCTGCGGTGTCAGGAACAGGATGCCATGCATTAGATCAAAAACATTCAGAATTTAATCATATTTTATAATCTGTAAGAAACAGTAGAATTATTCACTCTGGTTTAAGGTTTTTTTTTTTTTTTTTTTTTTTTTTTTTTTTTTTTTTTTAATTTTTCAAGTCTTTAATCAAATTCGCTGAAACAACCTTGTATTTGGCGTACATTTGCTAAAAACACTCAATCGATTTCGAGGGCAGCTACAGGTCCCTCCTCATAAGAGAACGAAATATCTAGAAAGAAGTTAGTTGTTTACTCAATTTTTTTTGTAATATTCAAGTACTTTGTCTAGCAAAAATGGACTGTTTATATGTTGCTTCAAGATTCGTACTATGTACATCACAGTTTAAAATGCCTTATAATATTAAATCTGTCTCATTAATTTTTAAATAAATATGTCTCAGGAAATCATAACGTCTATTATCAAGGTTGACAGCAAAAATGAGGAAAAGTATAGTAATAAGAATAAAGAGATCGTATAAAAATTCACACATTTTTCACATTTGCATTTTCAGTTATCATATTAGGGAAAAAATTGTAGAAATATTATATTTAATATACAAGTCAACGTGTAACTAATTCATCGGCCTCTGATACATGTAGTATATCTCACGCACCTTTATTTAGGCACTAATCTATTTTAACCGATAGCTCAAAAGAATGTTTAACTTAAAAACGAAATTTTTTTCTTTATCTCTAAGACTCTGCTTAACAACAAGGTGAAAAAATCTGATGTGTATACCACATGACTTCCTTGTACGGAATATTAAAGTATACTTAAATTATATGCATTTTTCTTGCATTTCATTTAAACTTATTGGATTGAATTAAATCTACTTTGTCGATAGCGCATAAACCACAATAGAATAAATGTACTCTTTAAAATTCACTATACTTGTTTACCATAAGGGACACTTTGGCGCTCACTTAACAATGTCACATCTCATTTATTTTATAACTCAGAATGCACAAAAAATTATATCATCTGAAGAATTATCTAATCGTTGCCACATGTTTTATGCAAATACTATAATAAATCTAAAACAATGTATAAGAAATTAAAAAAAAAAGAAACAAAGGAAGAAAAAAGAAAAAGAAACAGTTTTTCACAGACGATTCAGTATTTCTCATTCAATTAATTGAGATCTCACTTTGCGGCAAGGCAAAAATACATAAAAACTCAAAAGTATCTATATTAAAAATTACGAAGTAAATCTTAAACGCCTATTTCCTCGAATAAATTCCAGAACTGATTAAGCGTGGTTTAATTCGCAGTAATAAAAGAAGGGGTTATCTTTGTTGTTGCGAAGCTTAGTTTCTCTAGATTGGCAACAAATCTACTATTCTGCTAAGTTTCAAATGTAAACAAATATGGCCGATATGGCCAAAATAATTAGGCTTAGCAGCATTTAAACAACTTTTAAATTGTTGATAATTCTAAAACTATAACATGCAGGTTAACTAAAGGCATAAAAACCTTAACCGGAAGATATGAACAACATTATTCAATCATTTTTAAAGCAAAAAATGCATAATTTATAAACATATAAGAATAAAGAAACTGAGTTCACTGAGCCGAATAACAAACTAGATATATATATACATATATTTATGTACTTTTGGTTTGGCCGATTGTAACTAAAATATGAGGTGCACATCTACATGTTATAGCAGTCCTATATACAAAATTTCAACGTTTTGAGGCTACTCGTTTTTAAGTTATGAGAGATACGTACACACGCACAGACGCCAGGAAAAAATCTCTTCAGAATCCCTTTTAAATAAGTTTTACAACGTTTTGGGACAAACGGAGTCCTTTATTCTGTCCTTACGTAGATGTCACGCAAAAACATCGTTAAATTGCATTCGATAGCTGTCAAAATGGATATATTCGATGAAATATGATACCCGAAATTTTTTGCGCTTACAATACTTCCTTTTTACTTCGTGCAAGGAAGTAAAAATGACAAATAACTGTTTATTACTAATAATATAGATTTAAGTTAATTAAATTAAAAACATGTATGGCAGCAAAATAGAGTTAAGAAAATTCATGATATTTATGTCAAAAAATTTAATTTACGATTTAAAGTAACACTTTGTTCTTAATTATACTGGCATTTTAATAATCAGTATTCAATAAGTTCATTTACATCTTGTTAAAAGTTGCCGCATTTATGTTATTCTTGGTTTATACTCAGGAAACCTTACATAGTTAGCAAATCTTTATCAAAGAAAAGTTTTTACGATTTTTTAAAAAGTTAATTATGTGCTTCACATTTTTGCATTCTTCAGTTAATACCTACCTTATTGGTAGTCCAAATGTCTCCTTCCTTGCCTCCTATAGTAAAACTGGGAGCCTGATAGTGAGTGCTGTCATGACCTCCAATAGTTTCTGGAATGTGGTAAGAATTCGGAGCTGCGAAAGAAAAAAAAATCACTTTTGTTAGATGTTTTTATAGCATACTTATGTGATCTATTTTCTAAAAATTAAACTAGGACACGTGATATTAAAACAAATTTTTTATCTTTTTTTCCAATGCCGGAAAGATGCTATTCTCATTTTTTTTCATCTTATGGTGGTAATTAGTCCTCAAACCCTTTATGGACGTGAAGCGAATTATCGCTATGTCTGGAGTAACTACAAAGTCGTTGAAATGTTTTTAATAATTCGCTTTATTTAAACAGAATTTAGACCATAAATGCACTTTCTTGTCCTAACAATATCAACCACAGCTTGTGGTGATGCAACTAAAGGAAGAGCCAAATTCAAGTTGAAATATGGACTAGTAGTCTACTAAACAATTTAAATACACTCGAAGCTGGCTCAGGAATTCTGCCGGAGCATCAAAATCATGGTATCGGCAATGTAAATTCGAATAGCTACAACTATCAAAGCTAGCATGAACTAAACGTAGCGTGCACACGCATGACAGAAACACGCTCTGTCTTAAAATCCCCAAACCTCAATTTAAATACTATCTCATTTGCATTCCAGTGAGGAAACGGAATGGAAAAGTTAAAAGTAAGAACCATATCATAATAACTTCTTAATTTAAATAATAACCTCACAATCTATACAGTTAACTTTTCCAAGAATTGATTTTCGGACAGATATTTAGTTGGAAAAACTGAAAATCCAGAAAAGAAAACTATCTTTTTAATTCTAATTAATGATGTAAAAAGAAAAATTTTAGTTCCTCCCTCCCTCTCCCGTATTAAAATGAATATGAGTAAAAGAACAGCAAATCTAATATGGCATTCGAAGCAGAAAATTTATTCAAGATTGCCATCAAAAACAAGACAAGTCTTTTGTTTCAAGTTACCACTGTATTTCCTTAGCCACATTTATAAGCGTAGGCCCATAAGTAACGAAACCCATTAATTCAATTACACTGTCAAAAGTATAAGTCATTGTTGTTCAGTTTATCAAGAGCGCTCCACATTTTTAATATTCGTAATATAAAATTATACCTGAATTTTGTAAACAGAATTATTTCATCTCTTGTCCCCGTTAAATTATGTGATAAATTATTTTTCTCTTTTCTAGCTCATTAATTATTTTGTGATTTTTGCCCTCGAAATCGATTGGGATTTTATAAAGTTTACGCCGAATACAAGGTTGTCGATCTGCCTGTTCTATTAATAGGGAGAATGTTTTTTTCTCTTAAATTGAATGAAATAATTTTTAACTTCATATCTACTACATAACTAACGTCATATCTTTGTCGGGTTACGCAGACTTTGCGATTTTTCTCAAAAAGATGATTATATGCTTCTTCAAAAAAAGTGACTAATCCGTTCATTTTAAATATTTCTTATTGCGGCAAATTTCACATATTTAATGGAATCTACTTTTTAGGCTCCAAACCGTCAACGTATGCAGAACCTGTAATTAAGGATTGATATGTCATGTTATAGTTGAATTCGCTAAAAGTTATAAGGTATTTCTCCCGCCTTCTTGTCATGCCTTCGTGGTGTAGCGGTCAGCACGCTCGACGTGTATTCGAGAGGTCCGTGGTTCGAGTCCCGGCGAGGGCATTGCTCATTTTTCATCTCTCCTGCTTCGAAATAACCTAATGTCTCTACAAAGTTTTTACGTATACTACCATATTTTCTATTTTTTAATGTATAAACAGGAGTGAAATACAAACGAAATACAAATTCGAAAGGGATTTAAAACCTTGGTTGAAATATTAAAATAGAAAGCGAGATTACCAGAGGAATGACAGATCAAGATCGCTTTACCATTTTTAACAATTTTGGTTCGCTACCAGACGAAAGCGCGTTTTTTTTATCAGAAGTTGATTAAGTATTATTACTGTTATGGCAAGGGTTATTTGCCATAGAAGGAATACATTTATAGCAGAGGTTCTCAACCTTTTTTGGCCCATGCATTCCTTTCACTATTGCTAGACGATCATCCTCCCCCCCTTTCTAAAATTCGGAAAATACATATACATATATTTTAGTATATTTACATTATTTTGTAATGCTTTTCATAATAAAGAAAATATATAGAAAGTGTTGATAATACCAAAACTCGAATAAAAGGAGTTTTTTATATTCATAAATTAAAACTAATTACTTAACATGTAAATAAAAGCTGATCGCATTCCTCTCTGGCTGAGAACCTCTGCTTCACAGAATGCACTTCCTGAGGAAACCTAACTCGTATTCATGTTAAACATATGAGGATGAAGACCACAAAAACCCAGTATAACTCATTCCGTTTACTGAGACGAATTACTCGCGCTCGGCGTCAGTATAACAGATCTCGGGAATAGGCTCATTCATAGAGACAGATTCTGACGCATGAAAATTCACTGCTTTATTTCTAGCTGCGGAGAGGACTCTTTAAGTAAATAACATATTATTCTTAGTCATCCTTATTTATTTGTGTTTTTAAGCTTTACTTTAAATCTTCATGGATTTTTTTTTTAATAGTCTGTTACTTAAAAGCAAGGAATTCAAGGTTATTTTCCTCCTTCCGAATTTAATCATAACTACGGGAACAACAACTGCGGGAAAAAAGGTTGAGTAACTTTTCTTTCACTTCATTTTCGTTTAGCATGTTCGCTTCTTGAAAAGAACGCAAATGAAAACTAACTTGAAATACAGTTTCAAATGACGTGAAGAAAATAATGTGTGAGTGATGATGACGACATGAGTTACGATTGTGTATGGGTGGTGCTGGAAATGCTCTTGAAGTACCTATTTTAAAGTAACAGACTGTAGTATGAACGCACAGAAAACATGAGTGTAAGAATTAATAAGAGTTCAGCTGCAGTGTGGACGCATCCTTAGGTAATACTTGCATAGCATCCACAATGTTGACATATCAAGCAGTTTAAAACAGAGCGAATAATATTACCAAATGTAATGTTAAATATTAGCAACTATATTTAAGTTAAAAAACTTTTCCAGGTAACTGCAGCATTGTTTTTTCAAAAATTCCGAAATATTTGATTTAAATTGACGTTATCAGCAGTGAGATTATTTATCAATTAAAGTTCATTTTTGATATAATTAAGAAAGAGAGATGGAAGGATAAGTATGAAACATTTTGCAATATTTTTGGTATTTTTTTTAAATTCGTTTTCAATACGCGAACACTTTTTTTACTTCCTAGAGCAAAATGAAGAATAAAAAATCGAAAACGTGTGATTATTATTTTTTTTTTTTTAATTTATTAGAAGTATTGACTGAATCCAC
>KK122088.1:0-28260 GCA_000611955.2 Stegodyphus mimosarum | reverse complement strand
ATTAATACTTAAAAAAAAAAAAAAAGGGAATCGCAAACTTCAGTCGCAAATATGAGATGGCGAATTGTTTTCAGTAGGCTATATAATATTTTTTGTAAAGTTTACAAAATCTGCTAAAATTACAAAATAAATCATCGCCAACATTTACTTCCAACTAAAGAATAATCCTATATTATTGTTTTCTTTATCGGGATACTAATTATCATTTTAGGATCTATTTATATATTAATTCCTATTTACCGGGAATATCTTCTATACTTGGTGATTTAGGTTTCCTTCCAAAAGTATATCTTGGTGTAGAATCCAAGAGTTTTTTCAGAGCTTGGTCCGCATCATAGGTACCGGGAGCTAAAAGATGCGCATGTTGGGCAAGTCAGAAAAACATAGAACTCACAATAACAAAAAGGTGTGTGCAAATTGAAAATCATGCAGCGAAAGTTGCTCAAATAAGCAATAAAATAAAATTTTCTGCCTGAAAGCTTTTATGCGAAAAATTATACTTTAAATCAGTGGTCACAAACTGGCGACTTCCGAAGTAATTTTACACGGTCGACGGATACATTTCCCGTAAATTAATTAGCATTACTATGGCATTAGTTATTACGACAAGAATTTGAAGACAATCTTCTAATGATCTGAAGTCCAATTACCAAAAAACGAACTTTAGAAACGCCTCAGAAAATCTACAGATGAAGCTAATTAATTTGCATTGTGACATAATTCTTATTCAAACGTTTTGAAGACACAAATTTGATTAACTTTTCTTCATACTTGCCGAAAGATAAATACCATCAGTTACGAATTTTAACGATAAGAATAATCGCTTTGTTTGAAAAAATTAATAAGTCTAAATTAAAAATTCTAAGAAAAGAGCCAGATTGGCCGGTGAACATCTACAATTCGTGATGAAGATAGTCTCTAGTAATTTTTCTCCAAGATTACAAACTTTATCAAAACCGAAACGCTATGATTTGTTGTAAAATTAAGTTGTAGTGAAAAATGAAGAAGTTTATAATTATTTAAAATGCTTAATTATTAATTATATATCATATATATTTTTTTCGGTATGGGTGGAAGAAAAATTTAATACATAAAAGAAAGAAAATAAACTGTCATTATTTATCCTCAAGTTTTGTTCCACTTAAACGGTTTTTGTAATTTGTTCATTTTTATTGAAAATTTATTTATTTAATTATTTATTTGCATTTTTATTAGATTTGTTTTAAGTAAATGTCAAACTGAAAATTTAATATTCAGTTGTCAATACTTTTGAATTACAAGTAACTACCAGAAATTTCTTTCAGATATTAGCCTTTAAATTTCAGACAGAAATTAAGTATTTTTTTGTTGAGATATGATTATTACTGCGTATGCATGTTTTGATAAATATTTAGTGAATAAAATTAAAAATTTACTGAAAAACACATTACACTGTTAAAACAAAAACCCTTTAATATTGTAAAAAAAAAAAAAAATCCAGATCAGTAGCTGTCAGATCGTACATGCGGCCTTTATGCAACTTGAAACTGACAGTACTTCTTAAATGATGAAAATTTGAATCTGCTAATCTTTTGTGATAATATTATAGGAATTTTTACTTTAATTTCTTCTTTTTCTTCCACATGCGTGTTCGAATTACAAAATATTACGTCAAGAAATTGTCAGAAAGCTATGTTTGAACTTTTTTTCACTGGACTATTTTTCACGCCAAATGTTTGCTCCGGACATACTTATTTGAACGTATAATGAGAATTTAGAACTTCCATCTGCATTAATTTTTCGTAATTGAACGTACAGAACATCCCTCTGCACTATAAATCTTTATCCGATATATAACTGATAAACAAGGGAATCATCGCAAAAAATATTATTTAAGATCTTTTGCTAAAACGTAAAGCTAGGACCTTCTTTGTTTTTTATATCGATAATAATAATAATGTAAGAAGATGGAATTTTCCTTTCAATCACAACTAATTCATTTGTGATTGAAAGCAGCAGATCAATGGTTAAGGATCTTACACCCGCCTTCAAGATGCCGCCCAAAAGAGAAAACTGACCTTCTTTTGTACGAAAGATTTATGAACATATAGTCTGTGCAGGCACGACGACCACGGAGGACTATTACAAAAATCAGAAACGGGTCCATCGCAACGAAATGACTATAATGACTGTAGACTGAATTCATTGGATTACGGCAAAGTACACTAGGGTTAACCACCTAAGGGGAAGGATGGATGCCTTCATGGAGACTTTTTAAGGTAACGATTGTAGAACTTTTTTTTTCTTTGATTATAGAACTTCTTTTGTTTGTAAACCAATCGCAAGTACCTTTAAATAGGTTTCAAGAAAAGCTTATCAAGCTCTAAATCTGAAATTGCTTAACATAAACAAAATGAAAGCATTTATTTGTTGAGATGTATTTCACTTAGTGCCAGTTTAAGAGCCGCGCAACACAGGCAGTTGCGGATGGCCCAGAAATCAAGAAAGGCCACGTAAGAGCTTTCGTAAATTTACAGCAAATATGCACGATCCCTATCAAAATCAAATTGCGACTTCATGGTAGGATTGAAAAGTGAATGGCAACGCCCAAAAACCACTTTATAATAAGCATAGTAAAAATTAATAAAAATAGAGGCAATTTTTCACTGCAATAGTAATTTTCTACTTTAAATTCACGAAATCAAAACGGTTAATCGCTAAGCCATGAAAAATTGGCTAGTGGAATTTGCTTGTTGGCTGTCTAATGGCAATTGGTGTCCTTTCTTTTGGTCTGCAATACATTCGTGCTTAATTGCCTTTCTTTGGAAGAGCAGGCAAGAGTTTGTGGTTACAGCCAATGGTGTAAATAAGGTTAAGCTCTGGAGAAAGCTATGCAGCATTTGTGTAAGCACTTGTGCAAATATGCACAAAAAATGTTACAAAATAGAAATGGTGGTAATAAATTATGTAATAATATATCTATAGGAAACTTCTATAGAAAATGTAATTTTAAAAGGGACCCTTTTTGGGGGCTCACATGTCCCATCGTAATGGTAATAAATTATGCAATAATTGTAGTGATAATAAATAATGATTATAAATCTTAGTAGTAATAAATTATCTAATAATCTGTAGGAACCTGCTATAAAAATATAATTTTAAAGGTTACTTCGACATGGACCCACATATTCAAACTTGCGGGGCTTTGAAATTATTTAAACCAGCCCCGATTTTACTCGAATTAAAATTTAAAATGAAAATAAAATATCGCACATTAAAAAAAAAGGAATAAGCCAATGAAATAACCAGTTTTCTTTATTTAAATTTTGCATAAAATTAAATGATTTACTTAAGCATTCTGATGATTCAATTATGCATATTATATTGCTTAAGATGAAGAATTTTCTTTATTTTTATGGTAGCAGTATGAGAAAAAAAATCGTTATTGTGAGACATATTTCATGAAATCGTAGTGATACACAGTTCTACCATTAACCTAAGATATCAATATATTAAAATGTAAACTAATGAAATTACGTTTGGAGAGACCTGAACATAGTTTTCTCGAAATCTAGTTTATAAAGAAATGAAAACATCTAAACAAATGATTTAAGAAATAATACAAGAAATATATTTTAAATTTACAAAAGAAAATTTTCCATATTCCTGAAATGAGAAAATGTAGTAGGCGATACTTTCTAAAAACAAAGGCGAATTTTCTCAAAACTAGATTAGGAAAATATAACTAACTTTATTTATGATTCAGTGTATGGATATATACACACTTCTTAAACAATATCAGACAGATCAAATGTGCCATAGTACAAGTTATTTTGGCATTTAGTTGAATCGTTACGCAAAACCCTCGAGAACTTACATCCTTGTATACATAAAATGAAACGCATAGCATGGTACAGGTAGCGAAATAAGTCAAACAACTATTGCTGAACTGCGAAATGTAAACAGTCATGTTATAAAAGAGTTAAGTTACCATTTGTTGTCATGAAAAATAATACGAAGACTTGGATGGGAATAAAAATGGGGCTTGATATATTGGTCATCAATTGACGGACTGCGATATATTTACAATCGTTTGCCGATCAGTTTTAGATCACGATGTGGCGCCTTGTTTGCTAAAATTAGGAGCATTCGCAATGTTTCTTAGAACTCACTCCGAAATTACTGCAACTTTTTCTTTTGAGTTCTTCGAACAGTCGCCATACAAAAATTGTATACAGAAGAATACAACATATATCAGATTGAACGAAAGTAAACTAAAGTGGTAAAAATTAAACATTCATGCTACAGCAGCAGAGAAACAACTATATATCAAGCATGTTAGATCATAATCCACTACGTTGTGCAAGTAGCATCTAAAATGAATGCATAAAGTGATGTACAAAGAAATGCAAAAATTACTAGTTGACTGAACTACAATTACTTTTGAGCAGCATGCTACTTACCAGGTGTTTCATCGGGTTTGGGTTCTTTGTATTTAATCCCAAAGGAATAACTTGGGGTAGAATCGAGAATAATTTTTATACTTTTATCGGGGTCGTACGCCCCTGGAGCTGAAATATATCAAAAAGACCTATGACATATTTCAGAAATGTAAAATTAATATAAAGGCAAACTCTTTTACAGGTAGTTTAAATTTAAGTTCGTATGTCGTACTACTTCTTTTCTAATGGTACACATGCAAAAGATTACTTTCGAAATTTTAGTGTAATGTTTATTGTATATTGTGTTTTATAAATGAATGTATCGAAGATTCATGTATTGTGGAATAGTAATGTAGCAGAAATTCAGTAGAGATGCTCCTATAGAGTATTTATAAAATTCTAAATAAGAAAAATATATGTTTTTATTAATTCATAATGGTCGTATGAATAATTTACATTTTCTAACTTAAAAAACTCGAAAATAGATTTTTTTAATTGTTGAAGTACCTTTAAGAGAAATTTCCTCAATCACTCCACTTGCATCATATAAGAAATACGAAAAATAGAGCCTTATCACCAAAACTGTCTCTGAGTACAAACATTTAAAAGCATATATAACAATTAATATGATTTATGAATGTTAAAACTGAAGAAATAAGTATTACGCACTTAGATATTGCATCACTTTCATTACGGCAAGGCTAGCTATAATTCACTGCTGGCCATTAAAATTGCAATATCATGAAGGAAAGCAAATACAAAAAGGATATTTATTGCACGTAAACAGTATGCATATGGATATGGATATGGATATGGTGAAGTGTGGTGGACACCCATTGTTTAACCATTGGCAAGGTGAAGTGTGGCGGATACCCATTGTTTAACCATTGGCAATGTGGGTGTTGTTCAGGCACACTAATTATCCAGATAATTACACCCCACTGGGCTCACAGAAGACCTTGCCAGGCGTAGCTTGCAATGCTTTGTATTGGTACCATACTGCAGGTAGTACCTTTCTTTTTTCAT
The DNA here is from genome assembly GCA_000611955.2 of Stegodyphus mimosarum. NCBI lineage: Eukaryota > Metazoa > Arthropoda > Arachnida > Araneae > Eresidae > Stegodyphus > Stegodyphus mimosarum. The sequence continues at coordinate 22,813 of KK122088.1, read as the reverse complement.
TAAATATACATTGATGTTTTCACAGTTGGTGCCTTTCGCACTTACATTCTATGGAGGACAGCTCCAGGTCTGCTTATATACAATGTTTTAAGTAACATCTATGTTAAGTTATTGTATGCTGTGTTGCATAATTCAGTGCCTCGAAGTTCATTATATTTATGATTTTTTTTTCTGAGATGGTTGTTCTTGGTAGCATATTTTATGAAAGGAGTCATTTCACTTTCTGAATTCGGGACTTATAAATGATGTTCAGCTGTGAGGGAGCATTTAAATAAATAATGTTAGGGACTGCCTCTTTCTCCTCATACATGATGGTTTGATCTAGCTAAGTTCCTTGTATAAAAGTACGTGGGAAAAGGGCCATGTCCTGAGAAGAACTACGTTATTTCTCTTGTTATTAATCTGGGTGCAGTGCCTACTTTTGGGAACAATTGATAAGTCCTTCTTCCTTGTTCGGCGTTGTCGCACCAGTTCTGCCATTCAGTTTTAGATTTGTTGCTTATGATTTTTTTAAGGTACGAGCCAGGCCACGGTACTGATAAGTTTTCTGCGATTTGACCCCTAGCTGCTTTTTTGCCTAGGATGTCAGCCTCCTTGTTGCCTTTTGTTCCTGCATGTACCTTCAACCAAGTGACAAAGAAGTGTTGATTTTGTGATGCTGAAGTTCTTTCTGTAATCTCTTGGATTAATTTTGATCGGTGGTGCGGGTTTGCGATGGCTTGCATCGCTGAAAGACTGTCTGTAAAGATTATATGCTGTAGTTAGGAGTTTGTGATGCTGTATTTTATTGCTTGGAGGAATGCTACTGATTCCGCTTGGAATACACTATTTTGTTGATCTAGGTGGAACTTTTGTCCTGTTGTCGAGTTGGGATCTATGTAGATTTTGATTACGCTGCCTTTACCTTCTTCTAGGCCAAAACCGTCAGTATAGAGTTGAGGGAATTTCTTTTCGTTTACTTCTTTTTTTATGCTTAATGTGATATTTTTTTCCTGGTTGGTGCTGGGTGGTAATGGAGTTTGGGACAACAATTTGACATGGAAGGAAGACTTTATTGGTACATATTTTGTACACTGTTCAGTACAAATTTTTGTTGGTGAAAATACTTCCTCCAGCACTTAATTTTTGTATTATGAATCTCTTTTTTGCACATAGCTCTTTGTTTTGCATACAACTCGTGAGCTATCTTCCTGTCTTTCTCAGTTCTCGCCTTTTTCATCTTTCTTTTTAACGCTCTAGTCTTGTTTCTTTCACACCTGAGTGCGCTAGTCCACCAATTGACGCGTTTGATGTCTCTTGGACATTTCGTCTTGAATGAGCTTTCACAATGCTTTTGAATTGTGTTTTGCAGTTTTGTAACTATGTTATCCAGATGCGCTTTGTTTTCTGAGCAATTTATTTCATAGCGGATTTCTTGAATACCATGTGTAATGAAATGGACTTGATGAATTTTCGTGCTCTTGATTGGGTAATTTGGAATCTTCTGGTGGTCTTTGTATTGAACCGAGAAGAGATTTCGTATGAAATCAGTCTATAAACTGAGATATGCTCTTCGACGTGGGGTGTCCAATTCTGGATATACTGAGCTATCGGTTGGTTTGTGAGCGTTATATCTGCCCATCCAGATCCATTGATGATTTTGGAATGTTGGTGCAGATGGATTATTGTTAATCATTGTGAGGTTCTCACTGTTAATTAAATCTTCTACCTCTTGCATTCATGCGTGAGTAACCCCATATGGGATTATGCGCATTGAAATCTCCTGCAATCACATGAGGAGATTTTGGAAATCTTTGTAGGATGTTTTAAGTATGTTCAAGTTATCTGTTATTTGTTCAGATGGAGAGGAATAGAATGATGTAAATAGTATTTGTTCATTTTCTAAATAGAGAGCTATTGTTACAATGTCTCTGGATGAGTAAATTATTGCTGGAGACCAGTTTCTGTTTTGGCATATTATTGCTACTCTTACCGAAGTGTGATCTTTGTCTTATTCCAGCTAGTTAGCAGTGCTTCTACTCTCCCTTTTACGCAATACGGCTCCTGGATCAGAAGAATGTCTTTTTTGTTTTCAGAAAGGAAAATTTCTAATTTAGAGTTCGCTGCTTGCGCTCTTTGGAGGTTTATTTGGGCAATTTGGATGAGTTCTTTGTTGCTAATGGAATTTCCATACAATTGATTGGTTTTTAATGGCTTGGGATGCATATAGATAATTCATATTTTGTTCTTGTTTTAATTTTGATTAACTCTTTCTGATAACTGGGGCAGGCTTGGGAGTATGCTGGATGGTCGAGTTCGAAGCGGGTCTTGTTGATACTGTTGTTTAATTCGCGGTTGATGCAAGATGGGAATTCTGCTTTGTACTCTCTGGTGGGATGCTTTGCGCTGCAAAAAGCACAGTAATTATTGTTAGGGCAGTGTTTTTGCTGGTATGAAAAGTCTTGGCAGATGAAGCATCTGCGGATTTTAGTGAATTCTTTGATTGTATGGGAGCTCTATCTCATGAGAAAGGATTTTGTTTGAATACATTTGTGAAATGCTTTTGTAGTGCATTCGAACACCCACCTAACACAATTAAGGGTTCTATCACTGAGGCGGAATTTGGGGGTTATGTCTTCTATATTCAGTTCTAGGATGGAGCTGATTTCTAGGTTGATGCTGGATTCCGAAATATGTTCCGGGATTTTGTCAATGATAATCTTCGGGGACCTCAACGAGGGGCGTTTTACATCAATATTGCTAAATGCTGGTTCAGATGCTTGCAGGGTTCGTGAAAGTTCGTTAATGTCTCGTTCTGACTCGCAGGTCACTGCTATTCCTCCTTTTCGTAAAGGTAAAATGTTTTTGATTTTCGCTGTAATTTTGTGAATGGGAAGGACCTTTTCCAAATTTTCAGAAAGTGGTCTCTCAAGATTTTCTTTGGGAAGATAAGGATAGTCGGTGCGTCTACTTTCTTTTTTAGAGCCTGTGCATAGGAGATCAGGTTTGCTGGTGGGCATTGGGTATTCTTGTAGCAGCAAATCGCATCTCTTCTTTTTTGGTGTACTTCCGCAGAAAAATTGCACTAATGGCTTGGTGGATTGGTACGGGTGGAATCTTCTTGCTGTTGGGAAGTAGTGCTTCTTTTTAGGACCTGGTTAATAGGTTGCTGCTGAGAATCTGATATATTCTGCGACGAAACCTGGATTGCAAACGTAAGTATTGGATAAATTACTTCTCTGAGGTTGTCTCTTAATGCCTCGGGTATGATATAGTGGCTTCCTCTTCTTGTGTTAGTTCTAGTGTTAATTATTCCAATAAATTTTGAGTGCAATGAATGGAAGTCAGCAAGTTGAAGGTCTTGGAAGTTTGCAGTAGGTTCTTCAATGACTGTAATTTTGTCCTGTGATGAACGACCCTCATGCAGTTGAATGGAGTTACGTTTTAAGAGATTAACTGTTGTAGGCGGCCGGGAAAGATCGACTATTGCTGTTGACGTGTGAGAAATTTCTTGGCATACTGATGCCATTCTGGAAATTAAGCAATAATTGGGGGCAACGAATTCGGAAAATAGGCAGTTGGCGGCAAAGAGGCTGGATATTTTGAAGTTATTAAATAAGATTGTGTCATCAGGTCTCTGTCGCCTTTTTTTTCTTTTTTTTTGGGGGGGGGAGAGCAGAAAAAGCTCTTCTATTTTAGTTACCAGCTAAGATTGGACTGCATTGAGTCGTCGTGAATAGTAAATATTGGCAACTTAGTAAATTCGATCAACAAATACAAGCAAGCTGTGTGCTTTCACTGTATGTTGTAACTTATTTTGGTGCACTAGAGGCACTGAGTTGAAAGCACTGGGAACTTTTTGGTAGCGTGCACTTGACATTAAGCTGTGATCTTTACTAAGTTCTGTTACTGTTTAAGAGAACAGCTAGCGCACTGAATAATTATTCGAAGAAATCTGAGAATAAATGAGTAATAGAATACTTTAAGGTACTGTGACTTAATAATATTGATAGAAAAACTCAATTAGCATTCACAGGTATAATTGGGACATGCATAACTTAGTAATCAGTGAAACAAATAATATAGCAGAACTACCAGAGAGTACCGGAGATTAGGAGTGTACAGTTTGCTATATTAAGATGCTAAATTAATTAATAAAAAAAATCTTGCGGTTGGACTGACAGATGCACAAAATAATGCTAAACATACCGATATGAAATACACATAGGGACCTATCTTACGTGACAGCAAGATATATAGACTGTGGTGCACATCAATGACTTTATGTCTGGTTAAATAAAAATACAACTGAAATACAGCGATAATACTGCTGAATTAATAGTACAATTGAAATAAATTATCCTTCCAATAGTTAATAATACTTCTGAATTTTAAACATACAACTGTTAATTAATAATGTAATTGCTGATAATTAATAATACAGCTGATAATGAATATTAAAATTGAAGAGAAAAAAAGGATGATGTTGCTTAATTGCCAATGCTATTATCTTCTATGTGAAATAGTTATTGCATGAGTTCAGAGAAATAAAAATAAAAATTTTGCCTTTTGTATTATAATCTAAGATTATGTCGAATGAGGAGGTAGTTAAAGACAGCTTTGTTTAGGCTCATTAATGAGTACCATTATCAGAATAAGATTACAAAATTGATATTGAAAAATTAATACGTGAGCAATGAACTTTAAACGATTACTGGGAATTTATTATAGCTAGTGCTATTATATTAGCTTGTGTTTATTACAGTTCCAGATTTGTAACTGAGGGTACGTTATAAAAATTTAGTGAGTTATGGAATAATCCTACCTTGCTGCATTATTTCATTCGTGCTTCTTCTGTGAGCTTAAGATCTAAATAGTAATCCAATTCACGTGCACTTAGTAATGCTGAAATACTTGATTGATACACTTGCACTTATTTAAACATTTAATTGTTATTTGCACAGATATTCACTTAGCAGAAACACACTTATAATGTTGAAGTTAATCGCTCGTCACTTGCTGAAGGTCGAAAAATCCTGCTTAGTTCAGGAAAAATAATAAAGTAGAAAAAAAAAACGTAACTTGTAAGCTAATGGGCCGATTTTCTTGAAATTTTGAAATTAATGTTCCTCAGTTTCAGCTAATTAATAAGATATTTGTTGCTAAGCTTTGCTTGAAGATCTTGTTATGTTCTTAGCCTTTAATGGATTTCCCAGTAATGAGTCGTCGTGGTAGTAATCCGCTTGACCGAAAGGGGGGAGTTATTCCGCGTCCCTGCACTTACCTAGTGCTAAAAGTAATTAATTGGTGATAACTCAACTTCTAATTATCGGAATCGCTCAAAACTTGCATCAAAATATTCCTTGCGACTTTGCGCTTCCCATGATATAAAACATGAGTGGAGTCAAGAGGCGACGGCTCTGTTAGATGGTTGAAAGCTCGGAGAACAATGGAAGGTAGCGAAGAACAATATTGAAGTTACTAGAAAATTAATAACTTTTTCCTCCTTGATCGTAGCGGCACAGATCAAATATCAGAATGTGCACAAACTTGTGCTCTATTCAATAGTATAACTTTCGATGATGTACATATGAAATTTCCGTATTTGCACGGCGAAAGAACGGAGCGCTGCAGATGCGTGCTACTGTGGTCGAATCTTCCTGGTATCACTAACGTGAACAGTATGACATAATTAAATTTGTAATCAGTTTTGTGGTTTACAAGGGTGCAAAATCAGTAGAAACAGCTACCACCCCTGGCAGCTAAAACGGCTCTTACCCTGTTAGACATGTAGTCGAACTGGGCTCCGATGACAGAAATCGGGTATCTCACTCCATGCTGCTTTAAGTTTATGCCGCACTTCATCAACCGTATTAGCTGGAGAGGAATGGCGGGCCAGTCTCTCAGCAACCCATGACCAGGCGTTTTCAGTGGGTGACAGATTTGGAGACGGTGCAGGCCAGGCCAGTAGTCGAATACCCTGTACATTGAGGAAGGTCGGAACACGACGTGCAACATATGGTCTTGCATTATCTTGTTGGAAGATAGCGTTTGGCAGCCCTCGAAGATAGGGCACAACCACTGTAAGTTGTAGGAAGTGTACCGATCTGCTTTCGAATTACTGTTGATCCGAACTAGAGATGTGCGTGTCGTGTACCCAATGGCTGTCCAAACCGTCACACCATGTGCAGGGTCCCTATGCCGATATCGAATACAAGCAGGCAACGTGCAGTCCTCGGAGCCTCCAGACACGTATACGGCCATCAGAATACTGCACGAAGAACCGGAATTGGTTTGAAAAGACTGCATTGCGCCACACATTTATCCAGCTTTGTCTTTCGGTGCACCAGAGTCGCCGTCTCTATGCTGCATTGTCAAGGGAAGCCGAAGTAATGGTCGCCGTGCTGATAGTCTACGCTGCTGCAAACATCGACGCACCATATCAGCGGATACTGGGCGTGCTCTAAACATACCTATTTCCTGACTAATGGTTCCTTATGTGGTTGTACGGTTTTGCAGGGCTGACCACACAATCTGTCCTCTCGGGCGTTAGTCACGGGAGGGTGTTGAGATCCTGCATGCCGTTCAGTATGACCTTCAGAACCTACGGATTCCATATTCGCATGAAAGTGGTTGGATGTCGACCAGTGCGAAGGGCGATATAACGTAACGATAATCCACACTCTCGATTGGCAACGATTCTGTCGCTATCGAATTCCGACACTGGCTAAGCATTTCTTATTATTATTTAAGGGATAACACGACATTCTTAGCAAACTCTGACCTTACAAAGCGCTTTCCAGATGAGAAATCCACTGCATAACTTTTCTTTTATGCAGTTCTTCAAATGTCGTTTCTCCCTCTGCGTCGTCTACATGCGCTGAAATACTAATCATTTGCATATCCCAAACTCTTCTTCCTTTCATGTGATTTTGACGTTCATCAGATGATTCCTTCCTGGTGTTGCAATTTTAATGGCTAGCAGTGTAAATGTTTCTGTAGTAGGCAAGGCTGCGCCAGAGCCTGCGCAACCGATGCAATTGCACTGGGAGACAGAATTTAACGGTGACAAACATTTTGGAATTTAGGAAAAAACTGGGCAGTAGTATTTGGATGTTGCAGAGTTTGCACTCTAAAGTACCAGTGTCTTCACGGGTATGCAAAAAGCTTACGTACTAAGGCCAGCAGTAAGCGGAAAACCTATCGCCGGCCCTAATACTACTAGGTACATAACATATGACATTAGAAACATATTTATTAATTAAAGTACTGTTGAAAATGTTCATAAAAATTATCAGTTGGATTTAAATTACAAGATTAAAATGATTACAAGATTTATTACAATATTTACAAGATTTATCATCAAAATTACATCAGTGAGACATCAAACTTAATGAAGTTTTGTGAACACTTACGAACATCTAGGCCATTCTGACCAAATGCCTTGACCGTCACTGATGTCTTTCGGTTTAAGTTTATTTTAATAATCTGACTAAATTCATCGCACCTACGGATTATGGATGAGGCGGTATTATAAATTTAAACAGATTTTCTATGAATTGATGATTTACTCGCTAGTTAATTTATCAATCATCGGTATAAACAGCACAGTAAATTCAGATATACTATTAAGTCAAAGAACACCGTTGCTCGTCAAAGCAAATGGACTTCAATGACCTACAGGTTACAGCTGGGCAATCTACAGGTCATCGGTAGGGGGCGAGACGGAGAATTTACATAAATTATTTCAAAACAAAATGAAATTGAAGGGAACCTGAACTAAAATAAAATTAAACTGAAGTACACCATCAACGGCATTAATCACCAGTGACCATCAAGATTCAGTCACTGGCAAGGATTAACAGTCAACTGTGGTAGCACAGCAGTATTTGTACAATGGCAACATTTGTCAAGGTGTATGTTGATAAATGCATAGTAGCGTAACATAATTGCCATGTAATGTAACATAACGCTCTAAAAATCTTGCAAAAATTTAAAAATGCTCATAACATCAAAATGAGACAGACAACAGAATTTCACAAATATATGTACCTATACACACACGTATATACATACATATCTATCTATCTATCTTTATATATATATATATATAACATAATAAATATGTAAATAAGATTTCTAACTTAAATTTGCAACAGGCTCTTAATTCTCGAACTTAATTTCGATATTTTCCCTTTCCATCGGTTTCATAACGGTGATGACGTAGCTTCTTAGGAACTTAAAGTCAAAATTTGCAAACCAAAAACTTTCTCTCTTCTGAACTAAACCTCCGTCTTGAATTACCACTCACTACTTCGCTTCTGCTCCTCGGCCTAGTTAGACTGTTGCTTCTCTTCTCACCGCAAAGATATAAAAAATATAAATGTTTTGGAACAGGTATGAATAATTTGGTAAACTATTTGGGACTGTAAATATCAATTAAAATAAAAATAAATATTTAAATCTGCTTCGACTGCTTTTTATTGCATCTACATGACTTCCAAGTATTTCTAAGAATGGATCAGCATCTAGGCAATCAACTTTTCTAATTTAATACATATGTTTTTATTGTATAGCAGTGCTGATCTTAACTTATTTTTTAAAGCTATAATGTTAATGTAAAAGGAAGTTGTATACATGCCTTTATGTTTACAACATAAGTGCTTTTCAAACAAATTTACTTTGCGCAACGGATTTTAACATTTCATTGTTAATGGTTACAGAAAACCATACTTTAGTTAGCAATAGAAAAATGGACATTACAATACTGGGATCCCATTTTTATTCTACCTGTATATAATTTCTCATTATTGATTTAATTTCTTAAGATTGTTGTTGAATTTCTGCCTTTTTAACATTTTTGTTTTTAACATAACCACAAATGAAAGCATAAACCCCCCCAAAATAACGCTACAAAACACTACTTTTTCCCTTCGATTAGCAAATAACTTGTGATAGAATAGGATGACTTTCTATTCGGTGGTATTCGTGCAGCGTGTCTTCACGGGAATTATTGATACCACTGATAGAAAGGTTATAATTGACCAACTTCTGAAGAAATTTTGAAGCTGTTAAAACTGGAAGAAAACTAGGATATGTTTTTAACACAAAAAAGACAGGATACAGATATAAAACGGTAGATCCCATTCAAAAAAATGTCTAAGACAATCTAATGATGATACAAATTTCCTATTCCTTCAATGATCACAGGTACAGTATTATCATTCGCTATTACTTTCGCTCATTCTAGGATGAATAACACTAATATGTTCATATCTATTGCATTATTCAATGACGCTGCAATTGTGGTTTGTTTATAATGATTAAGTAAATCGAGACTACATATGCATTAATGAAACAAAATTGATTGACTGATTTAAATGATTTTAATCTAAAGCTAAAAGAGTTTTACCAGGTATGTCATCAGGCTTTTGATCCTTGTGTTTGACACCAAATGAAAATGCAGGTGAGGTTTGAAGGACAGTTTTTTCTACTTTCTCAACATCATATTGGCCAGGAGCTGTAAGTAAAGGAAATACATTAATTAGTTGAGTATTATATTTGCGAAAAGTTATGAAGTTAAAACACAATAACTTTTGTTTAAATATTTAGTAAAAGGAGTTAGAGTTAGCTAGCATTTTATTAATGCCTTCCAAGAATTTGCATTTTCTAATACTATAAATATAAGTTACATAAAATGATTATAGCTTTATTATGTTTATTATTATTTATTAAATCTTTAATATTATACCTTCACATTTATTATTATAGCTTATTTAATAGTAACTGAAGTTAAAAATGTATTCCAATAATTTTCTTCAGTATTACAAAATCTTTTCATTGCTATAAATGCTCTGTAACTAAGAGATACATTAGAAATATGTTACAGGAAAGTAAACAAAGAAATGATTAGTAGTTTATTAGTTTGCTGAAAGAAAATTATTATAATTAGTACAGAAGAGAAGCACATGAGTGGTTACAGTATGCAGTTTGTTAAAAGCATGTAAACACAAATACAGCAAGTAAAAGTATACAAGAAATGCACAGCATTCAGGTAGCTGAAATTATAATTTGATATATATATTGAATTCCGAAGTTATACAAAAATGTTCGAATTAATATACGTAAAGAAAATATAAGTTTGATAGATATAAAAAAAATGTAAGATACTCCGCTGACCTTATTATTGGGGCACGCTGCTGAGTCTTCCGGATCTAAATTGCTCGTCAAATATAATAAAGTTTAACTTTCGCAAATCCATCGAGATTCGGTGCTGATTCTGTTTTATACCTATAACTTCCAAACTCTGAATTACACTCAATATTTGATGTCATGTATTGTGAAAAGTTTCAGGTTTACGTCACTGAATATTTGTTGGCCATGCTTGCTGGCTCTACTTTTATTGAACCTAGGATAACTATAAAACGAAGTTTTCATACAAGAAAACAGCGTATCTAGTCCAAGCATCCCACCTCGCTATAATACGGGCTGCTGAATGATAAAGCCTAAAATTTCACAGTATAAAATGTAAAGTTTGGGAAGCCTTTACAAGAATCTTCTTCGTAGTAAGAATGAAGTCATTCATTCATCCTACTGTATTCCTCTCTAATATTCTCACAAACTCTGTATAGTTCACATGCAGTTTTTGTCGCATCACTGAAATTGAAGTACACCACGCCAGCTACTAGAGAAGTCAAAAGTATATAGCATTTTGATTACTCACTAAAAGCTTGACGTTTTTCGTATTATATGCTTTTCGGCCACAGCATTTTGTAAGAATTATTGAAGACTGTATTAATATATAGGCATTTGTCTTGTCGAGCTGTTACATCTTAGAAAAGCATAACTTTCACCATTTATCAAAACTAGTATACTCAAAAATGGAATTCATCACCAGCTTCCTTTCACGCTTACCGTTCGTCCCTTATTTCCTCGAAAATATTCTCACATTTTTGCTTATGATTTCTTTTCCTCCAAATCTTTTCATGCGGTACCAACCTTTGCATATTCTTCGGAAATAAACGGCATGTAGAATTCTCTACCATCAAATTGTGTTATTGTTGTTGCTAATCCTCGGGTCCAGCTTCTGCTAGACGAGATCCATGAGTTTATTCACCTTCAAAAAGTCATAGACCAGCATAGGAAAATTTAACAGGTCGTCGTAGGGCAGAACCAAGCACCCAAGAATATGTGCCGGAGAAGCCTGCTCATTATTACATTTCGAACAAATCGGGTGGGTTTTTTGATCACCTGGGGAATACAAGGCTTCTTAAATGGCCACTGCGAAATCGTGAGAGTGCCATCTCTGGATGCATCTGTCACAGTTCATAAGTGAGGGATCCACCAGGGGATTGAACACGATACCAAATATGTGCCGGAGGGACGAGCAAATCGTCCTATGGTACGATTTGCACTGAACTCGCTGGGTGCTGCTGCATTTTAGCTCTTGATGGCAAGGATCCTTAGATTGTGACGTGTGAAGTTAACATTCATCACATGCTTGTTATATTTCCCGTGCTTGTCTATTCTGTCTCTTTGATCCTACTCACCATCACAGTATTTCTATCGCAGGTAGTATATCGATGAATTAAATAATCAGTTTCTATAATTTGGCTTTTCTTGAAAATGTAAGTAAGATTTGGTTCTTTTCACATTTGTTGCTGCGATCTTGAAAAAGACTGTTTTTTAATAACAGGCGGTAATAACAGTTGCAAAAAAGACTTATTTTCAATACTAAAGGCATTCCATCAAAACAGTTTGCAGCAATGCTATAAGAGGCTTAATGCAGGAAAATTTTCCCAGAAAAACCTTTCGAGTTTAGCTAAGTCATGTTTATTTAAAGAAACCAATTAATGTAACTAGCTACTATTGAGTCCAAATTGAGCATACTATTTGCTTCCTGAGTCTCACTCTCATACTGCAGACTTGTGGGGATAGCAGAAAGAACGAGTTAATATGAAATGAGGAGTTATTGGATTAAATATATGATTTTTGCAAAGCACTCTATTTACTTAAGGAAAGGAATGTCACCGTGGAGAACTTTCTAAGGAAAACTCGCTCGTATTTCCGCTACACTTGAAAAAGAACATAAAACATGCATGCAGGCAACTCGTTCGCTAGGATCTGAACCCAGATTGAACTACCAGTGTTCAGCGGTTTTAACTACTCTGCCACTAGTGGGTGATTTGGGCAGGTAAAAGCTGATCTTGAAAGGTTTTTCTGCATTACCTCCTCAATTTTTGGGATCGCTATAATAGTCATTTGAAAGAAAAGGGAGGAAAAAGTGTTAAATTATCAAAGAGGCTGGTGGAAGAAGATATCGCCCTAAGAAGTGTGTATAATTTGCTTTATCCACTCCTCAAAATATTATTGTCAAAACGGCTATATTTTTGGAGACGTATGGTACCTTAAAATACCTTCCCCACTGATTAAAATGCAATCTTCGTTATAGATAAACTATCTCAAAAATACTACGCTTCCAATAGAGATACTAACGCAATGATACAATAAAGTATTCTCCCCGCTTTCCGCATGCATTCCTGGTGTAACAGGAAATAGGCTCGATGCGTATTCGGGGGGTCCGGAGTTCGAATCCCGGCAAGGCACTGCGAATTCCATCGGTTTCCTGGCATCGAAAAACTTCTAATGACTCTCGAAGTAAAAGGTGGTGGACGATAATTCATTTCTACTAGTATTTGGCGACTGGGTCCCCTCATCCACAGTCGCCCCTTAAAAGGGGTATGTAAAATATTTTTTCCCTCCGTTCCGCATGTCTTGGTAGTCTGATTGAAAGTACGCTCGACGTGTATTCGGGAGGTGCTGAGTTCGAATACCGGCGAGGGAATTGCATATTTTCATGTTCCAACATCGATATAACCTAATGACTGTACGGCAATTGAATAAATTTCTGAAAATGTGCCACTCTGATGCTGCTTCATTTATAAAAAGAGACAAGATCTTAACAGATTAAAGACCGGATACTTTTTTTTAACTTATTCCAGTGCGGCATCATATTTTCTAGGCAGACTATTTTTCAGTGTTTCATTGTTCATCCAACAGGATCACCTTCATTGTTAGCATCGGAATCACTTGAAAACTCTGCCATCTTAAGTTTCTTTACAGCTCTAATAATGGCATACTCACTAGAATCGCCCTCACAACCATCAAAACATCCATTTGCACAGATTATAAGGTATTTCTCTGGCCTCCTTAGCATGCCTTCGTGCTGAAGTGGTCAGCATGCTCGCGTATTCGAGAGGTCCGTGGTTCGAGTCCCGGCGAGGGCATTGCTCATTCGTCTCTTCTCCTGCTTCAAAAATACCTAATAAATCTACAGTAGCGCCCGATCTAAAAAAAGGTGGTGGATGATGATTCTCCACCACCAGAATTTGGCAATCGGGTCCCCTAATTCCCAGTCGCCCTTTAAAAGGGGAAGTAATATAAGGTATTTCTCCCGCCTTCTTAGCATGTCTTCGCGGTGTAATGGGCAAGCACACTCGGCGCGTATTTGAGAGGTCCGAGGTTCGAGTCCCGGCGAGGGCTTTGCTCATTTTTTATCTCTCCTGCTTCTAAACAATGTCTCTACAAGATATCCGCATCTTCATTCTCACTAGGAGCATCTGACTGTTTTGTTCATTTCCTTCTGTGTTCTGAAACAAGACGTTTCTAAAAGCATGAAGGTAGCGACTACCTACACTATTAAAATGCAATCAAAATTAGTAGATAAGGAAAAACGAACACGAAGGCGATCGAATTGAATACATTGAAAATTGATGTAAACACCTAACTAGATAGATAAAACAGATACAATATACAGAGGGTTTTTACACATTTTGAGAACGATTTCGGGGCCGTTAAATTAATGTTTAAAATGTAAGAGAAATTTTTTCAATATTCGAGCTGATAGCCGTTTTTCTTGACTGTAAATCTTCATCGATAGAATCATGCATTCCACGTTCCATCATCGTGTATTCCACGATAGAAGGGATTTCATAAAATTTCTGCGGGGATTGATTTCCATTCCTCTTCCACTGCTTTCCAGAGTCCATCAATCGTGGTGGGCTTGCTCTTAAAGAGATATCTTTTCAAAAGACCAAAGACACAATAGTTCATAAATAAAACGTCAACTGACTTCACAGGAATATACTGAAAAGGCGTACATGCAATATCAGTATTCATTTTCTTTCAAGGAATGCACAGGTACCTTTCGAACTATGACTTGTTCCTTTGTCTCGATGAAGTTCCATTCTTTGAAAATCATGGGGATAAAGAACTGGAATTCTGCAAATATCGCGTGTAAAACTTTCTTTCGATTGAAGTTAAGTTGATTTTAAGATTTTTTTCCACTCTTCTTATTTTTAATTTCCCACTGTAAGAGAATCCTGCGACAATCATAAACTACTTACTGAAACTTTCTTTGCATTGACGAAGCCAGGTCTGTAATTTTTTTCTCTCGTTTTCTTCGATAATAAATAAACTCTTTTGTTGCAGTCATTTAGATAAATCCAAGCTTCATCAAGGGTCTTAATGTATTTCTATTTATCTCTTGCTAAATAATTTTTCATAGTGATTCTTGGTTTATTGTTTTATTTATTGTTGCTACAGATGGATTTAAAGAATCTGCAATTGATTACTGCATCGATGGATTTTATGTTGTAACGAATTGTTTAACTTCAGAAATATACAGTACATACATTTTTAGGGTATTCGTTTGGAGACTTCTTTAGATGTGGAAGTAATGACTAACAGACCGATAATAACGTTGCTTAAATATATTTAAAAGCAGCAGACGATATTCCTCATTTCAAATAATAAGCTGTTGCAAGAAATGTTTATTCCAACACATTTGCTTTTTAAAATTTTTTTATCGAAATTGTTCTAAAAATGTGTAAACATCCTCTGTAACAAAGCAGGTGGCATTTCAAGAGATCGTGTAGGAAACATGAAGTATCCCGTTATCCGTCTGCAGTGTGTTAATAAGACTTCATATTCTAGAAATTTCTTCAATCTTGCTAAACCTATTGTTTGAAACAGGCAGCTGAAAGGCAAAAGTAGAAACAAATTTCTGAAAAATTCGAGAACGAATGTTGTTACGTTGCTAGAAAGAGAAAGATTTCGAAAACATTTGTTACGCTTTTATTTAACTAGTTTCGGCAAAACGTTGCTAAAGTTAACAAAACGAGTCAAAGTTATTTCAAACCACTATTTCACGTGGAACGCAATTGCTGCATTTTTCGTTTAAGCTTCGAATTCTTCAGTTTTCGAGCAATTAAGGCATAGGTGATTCTTAACCGTTTGAAGCAGCGTAAAGAAACATAAATTTTTTTGTTTAACACGCCATGTCAGTTATTTGACTTACACAAGAAATTTTGCTTAAACTCATACGAGAAAACTCACCAGTACTTCAAAATGTTTGTAAGGTATTTCTCCCGCCTTCTTCGCAGGCCTTTGTGGTGTAGCGGTCAGCACACGCGACGCGTAACCAAGAGGTCCGTGGTTCGATTCCCAGTGAAGGCGTTGCTCATTCTTCTGCTTCAAAACAACCTAATTTCTTTACACTGGCGCCCGAAAACGAAAAAGGTGGTGGATGATGATTCTCCACCACCGCGATTTGGCGATTGGGTCCCCAAAACCATAGTCACCCGTTAAAAGGCGGAGTATATAAGACATTTCTCCCGCCTTCTTCGCATACCTTCGTGGTGTAGTGGTCAGCACACTCGACGCGTAACCGAGAGGTCCGTTGTTCGATTCCCGGCGAAGGCGTTGCTCATTTTTCATGTCTCCTGCTTCCAAAAAATACCTAATGTCTCTACAATGTGATGCTATATAGTGGATCACCGATATTCTGGGGTTTCATAAAAATAACAAATTACAGAAACACAGAATGTAGTTTATCTTTCAAAAACAGCGTTTCTTTTTGTGACAATTTCAGAAATATTCTTCACATAATTGCAAATGTAATTAACTATCGCCATAATACTCCAAAAGCTAGGCTTAACATTTAGACAATTTTTTTGCTCCAAAGATTAGGCTTCAATTTTGAGCAATTCTGCATTAAAGTCAGACTTTCGATTCAATTTTGTATTCCTCACAGCTTATGGCGTGTTGCCAAACAATATTATTAAACATGTTTCAAATAGTGACTATATAAATAACTGACTATCTATCAAAGCCCGTAATGTAATGAAATTTTGATAGTGGATTACGTAATCTCACAGTTCACATCCCTTTATAGTTAAAATGAATGCAGCGGTGTAAGTGATTTATGTAAGTTCAAATAATAGTCGAATTTTCAACTCAGATCATTATCTGAATAATATTTAAATACATTTCTTAGATTAACTAATAACTGGTAGGATTAAAAGGGGCGACATGATGGGCAAGGTTAAAAGAGGTATAACGAGAATGATATGACTACAGTGAGGTACGACTAATCATTTTATTGTACTTTAGCGCCGAAATAGAATATGTGGCGGCACAATTAAATTGAGCACGCTATTGTGTCAGATTTCAACAGAAGCTTTTGGTATTCTAAACTTTTTCATGTAATTAACAGAAATAAAAATAATAGTTTAATCAGATTTGCTGTAGTTTCTGCGGTTAAACTGAAGTAACAGAATTAAGAATCAAGCCGACTGCACAGCCAGTTTCATAATGATATGGCGTGTTCGTTGTAATTTAGTATGATAGTAATAAATAATAACTATTCAAAATTATGAAGTAGTCTTGAAAGCGAAAAACGTTTTGCAAATTATACCAAATACATCCGATTATCAAGTTGAAAGATTCATGGTTCGATTTCCGGAAAGAGTATAGTTGACTTTTCCCAGTTCCCATTCTGAAAAACCTAATAGTTTCTACAGTGGTTCCTAAGTTAAAGCATTAAACGATGGCACCATCACTGGATCTGGCCAACTAGCTCTTCCCAGTCCCCTTTAAAAGAAGGCGATTTCGCCTATGCGTGATGTAATGGTACTAGACAGATAAAGTTAGGCTCTTTCTAACACGGACGTTACTTAAAGCAATGAGAGAAAAGAGCCATAAAGGAAGCAGTTGCTCTCCAGAAGACTAGGAGTCTGTGACGTCACACAACAGCAGCCTTTGTATAGTATAGTAACTTTGGTTAACACATTCAGTTATCCAGTAGAAGATTTTTCACGAAGGTATAAGTTGATTAGTCGTGTTTCCCGTCCTGAAACCTTAATAATTTGAGTATACGGAAAATACTAAACGTGGCAATAGAGTGTTAGAAGATACCACCATAATTAAATGAAACTGCGTAAAAGGCGAAAGTAAAGGCGCTGACTAAACGAAACGCAACGGCAGAAATAAAATGTTATTATCCTGAAATTATAAATTTCAGGATAATAAACAACATAAATATACCGAAATGAAAAGGACGAATATTCAGCAGAATAAAACTGTAGTTTATTCTGCTGAACTGCTTAAACTTCAGTTTATTCTGGTGTGGAATGAGTTAACGACCTTTCTTATTTAATGTTTTTAATGAAAATCGTAATTGAATGAAATAATAAAAAATACGAACGTCCTTTAAGAACATTTTTATTTCATCAAACACTGAAATTATGTAAATAATTTATAAAAATGTTATTTTGGGTTCTATGATGCGATGAAATGATACATTACTAAGTAATACTTAAAAAAAAGAATAGTGGGACCATACACAAGCACAGTTATAGTTCGAGAATGAGAAGTAAAACAGCAAATTCAAGAGCAAAAGGCTTCAAAAATATAAACGAGAAATATTACACACATAAAGCGGTAGCAGTTAGGAAGAAATAACAGCATAAGATCACAACTAGCATATTAAAAATTACCAAAATTTTATGTGAAAAATGTTTTATTTGCATACTTTCTAATATTTACTATTAATTCTAAATGGAATAGTCTTTGGAAGGGGGAAAAATTTCATTACTGAAGAATATTTCAAGTGCTGAAAATTAACTTGTCCTTTAAAAGCTACAATATGGAATTTTAAGACTTTCATATTCAAAATAAATTTACCAGGAATATCATCTGTCTTAAAATCCTTGTACTTCAGACCAAAAGAAAATGCTGGAGAATTTTCATGAACAATTTTTTCAACTTTCTCAACATCATACTGACCAGGGGCTAAAATCAATTATTAAAATATATGTATTGAACAGGCGTTAAAATCAGTTCTGAAATTATTTAGAAAGACTTTAAAACACAGTAAGTTAAAAAAAGAAATAAAACACTGTTTCAATAGTTCTTAAAACAGCACCGCCAGAAATATCATATAGTTTAAAATCCTTGCATTTGAGATCAAACCTATAAGCTGGGGAGTTATGGTGAATATGTTTTTCTTCGTTTTCGACAATATACTGATCGGGCGCTTAAATCAGTTATTATACAATCTGTATACTATATGTTACGAAGCTAAGTTTTGTACTTTTGAAAAGTAATAAATACTGCCACTTGAATAAAATTTATCTATTTGAAGGCAAAAAGATGTTAAAGAAATATCATCAAGTTTCAGATCCTTATATTTTACAAAGAATCTGTTGGAGAATTTCCCACATGATTTCACAGAATATGTTGAACACATTTTTCTATATCATTTTCTACATGGTAATGAACAGACTCTAAAATAAATGTTAGTAAAGTAACCAAAAATCTAAAAGTTGTATTAACTTGAGGCTAAATTACTTTAATTATTTGATTGAAAAGGAAATGTACCAGTAATAATATCAGGTTTAAGATATTTGTGTTTGATACTAAAGAATTATGCTGGAGAATTTTTATTAACAGAATTTTATAGCTTCTCGACATAGTACTGATCAGAAGATAAAATAAATTAATAAAAAGGCCTGTTATGTCTATAATGGATAATTCTTTGAATCAAAATACATTTAAACTGCGTAATAGAAAGAAATTTACATCTGAATGTCATCCAATTTAAGATCTGTATATTTTATACTAAATGAATATATTGAAGGAAAGTTTGCGGATTTATTTACTTCACAGACATCGTTGCTGACATAAATTATAAAACAGTAACACAGTGATTTATGAAAGATAATTTGATTATCAATAATAATTTTCTAATTCTGAGGGTGAAAAAGCTTTACCAGACGTTCCATCTGATTTGAAATCCTTATTGTTCAGATCAACTGATGCACCACTTTAACTGTTTTATCGGTATTATATTGATCAGTAGTTAAATTATAAAAAAAAGTCTAAATTAATTCAGTGTGGTTAACATTTTAACTACAATTAATTAAATTACGAGCAGAAAAAAAGTTACCAGGAATATCAGCTGGTTTTAACTCGTTATAATTTAGAACCAACGAATATGCAAGCAACGGATGATGAACGGATATTTCTACTCTTTCGTTATTATACTGACTGAAGCTAGGGCCAGTCATAAAAAATTTCTGAATACATATTGTATCACGCAGCTTTGTCAGAAATATCAGATATTATTACCTGAGAAATGAAAAAAAAAATCCCAGAATATTATCCGAATTTAAACACTTATATTTCAGCCCAAAAGAACTTCGATAAACAGACTTAATGTCCATGTCACATCGACCTATGGTTAAAATAGCGTTAATAAAGTTAATATAAATTTATAATGATAATTATTTAAATAAAAGTATTTAATTAATTTGAAGTAAAACAGAAATGTTAAATAGTTCCAAAGAATTATATTTTAATTAAACAAAACAAGATCTACAGTCTTAAAACTTTTTTCTTAACCCGAATTCGTAGTGGCCAGAACTTAAAGCGAAATTTAAATAAATTACAAGTAAATTCCTCATGAATCCCTATTTATATAAAAAGATTAACAACGGATTTATTTCTTTTTATTTAAAGCATTTTTCTCGAACTTAAACGGAATATAATTATTTCGACATAAAACGAATTTCACTTTTAACTATTACAGGTAATCAAAGTTTAAATTAAAAAACTATCCTGAATAGTTTCGAAAAATTGATTTTAATAGTTCTTTGATTTTCACTGAACAAGAACTAAAGCAAATTATTAATAAATCTCCATGCAAGTTAACAAGGGAAATTGCTTTAAACTAAACATATATTAATCATGTAACAAAAAAATAATTTATCACAGAAAACCACCTGACTTTTAAAAGTTTAACTTATCATTCCTTGAACGAAAACATACAGTGGCTCACAAAAATGATCGGGCACTTTAGTTTTTATATTCTTCAATGAACATAAAAACTAAAATAAATTAAAACAAAAACAAAGGCTTTTATTTTCATTATATATAAATTCAACATTTTTTATATTAAATACATTTTCGAAGAGATGAAAATTAAATTCAAAAATCAATATAATTTGTTTAATGATGAAAAATATCCTTACAAAAATAATCGGACACATTTAGTAACAGCCAAAAATGACAAAAACTTGCATTGCTTTTGTTTCTTAATATCTTGTAGGGTAACTTTACTTCATTTTATCTTCTGGACATTGTCTCCACAAGTTTTTTTTCTCTTTTTCTTTCTTGCTTATTTTACGACACCCCTCTTGAATCACTGCTTTCAGTTACTGCCACGAAGATATGCTCTGTTTTCGAATTTTCGATTGTAGTTCCTGCCAAATATGTTCAATAAGATCTGGCTATTAGGATGGTGCTTTAATTGCTTCTGGACACTTATATAACAGGCAGAGTCTGACACTCTGCGCAGTATGCTTTGGATCATTGTCCTGGTAAATTTAAAACTATTTTGTGTATTAAGGTTTTGTGCTGACAATGCCACTGATATTGGTCCATTATACCATTTACAAACTCTATATTACAACACCGGAATGTGCCATAGATCCCGATACCATAGCCCCTCCTCCGACATGTTTAACATTTGGTACTAAGTTTTGCTTCTGAAACTCCTCTTTCGATTTTCTCCACACCAACGTCCAACCACCTGAGCCAAAATGTTATTGCTTTCAACAGGAAACAACACTTTTTCCAGTAGTCGGGTGTCATTTGTTTTATCGATTTTGCGAAAGCGAGGCGAAGTTTTCGTTTGTATTTTTTTTTTTTAACTGACATAAAACTTTCTGCGTGCTACTTGCCCATCATATCCTGTTAATCGCATTACTCTTCTTACAGTTTCTGGAATTACACATATTCCATATAATTCAGGAAGTGCCGCAACAATTTTAGGAGCACTCAGTATTGGATTCCTTTTAATATTTCTTAGAATAAAGTGTTTCATTCCATGAGATAACTTAGATGGTCTTCCAGGTCTTCTTTTATTTTGAATACGAATCTATATCTTATAAAGCTTAATGATACCCAAAACTATAGAATCACTTAAGTAAATAGGCAGTTTTCCTTTCTTTTCATATAACTAATCTGCAGGTTTCTCACGATGTTTTCTTTCGTGACTGAGCCATTGCAAGAAAACATTAAAATAGCGAATATATTCTAAAATGAAAATTCGAATTATAAAAGCAAAAACAATTTACGAGTTTTGCCGGGCTTCTTTATCCAAACTAATTCCATAAAATTTCGTTTTTTATTTATTACATATGATTTTAATTACAAATTATGAAAATGTCCGATTAATTTTGTGGCATCTTTTTTTTCAATTTCAGTCTAAAACGGTACTTTTAAAATTTAAATTTCGTTTTTGCGAATTTATTCAGTACAAAGAGATAGCTAAGAAAATATGTATTCAAAAGGAAAATATTCTTTGTTAGTTTATTGCAAAGCTTTTCTCCTATTACTTAAAAATGTAAAAATACTGTTGTGCCCGATTATTTTTCTGAGAAATTATTTCAATAGTTTCTCCTCACTGATCTTTGGGTTCTAAACCAAAAGAATATGCTGGAGAATTTTCATTAACATACTTTTCTACTTCTTCGATATCATAATCAACAGGGGCTAAAATCAGCGTTACAAAGAGACATTGGGAATCAGAATTTCCTGTTCTTTGAAAGATAAATTATTATATAATGAATAACAAAAAACGGAATACTTTGAAAGAAAAAAAAATTATTATAAAAGACGAATAAAGTTACCAGGGATATCATTAGTTTCTGATCTTTATATTTCAAACCAAAAGAGTATACTGGAGAATTTTTATGGAATATTCTTTCCACTTTCTCGACATCCTACTGACCAGAGGTTAAAATTAGTGTCGGGAAAATTAGGTAAGACATCAGAACTGCCTGTACTTTGAACTAAAATATTTTGCAATAATTCAATCAAAACAGATTGATCGATTATATATACATTTATCGATAGATACATTGAAAGAATCGCTACTTTACCAGGAATGTCATCTGCTTTTCGATCTTTGTATTTCAAGCCAAACGAATATGCTGGAGCCTTTTCGTGAACAAGTGTTTCAATTTTCTCGACATTATACTGACCAGGTGCTAAAATTAGGGATGTTAATATTAAGTATAAAATTGTTAAACTTAATTCTATGAATTAAAATACTATATTGATTTATTTAAGAGAAAAGAAACTTTACCAGGCATATCATCAGGTTTCTGATTTTTGTATTTTAAGCCAAAAGAATAGGCTGGAGATTTTTCATGAACCAAATTCTCAACTTTCTCAATATCGTACTGACCAGGAGCTAAAATTAGTGCGGGTAATATTTATATATTAAGCTGTAATTATTAATTTTATGAATCAAAACATATTTATATATTTTAATAGGAAAATAACTTCACCAGGAATATCATCAACTTTTTGCTCTTTGTGTTTCAAACCAAAGGAATATGCTGGAGAATTTTCGTTAACATGCTTTTCTACTTTCTCAACATCGTACTGACCAGGGCCTAAAATTAACGTTAAAAAGAGAGATCGG
>KK122087.1:109335-139633 GCA_000611955.2 Stegodyphus mimosarum | reverse complement strand
TTAATTCATATCACATGTATTCATTAAAATTAAAAGCACACGTGTATAATGTCTTCTCAACTGTAGAACTGATGTTCTACTGGTTACAGTTAACGCCAATTTATTTAAGGTGCTATTAATTTGATAAATTGTTATACGGATTCCCGTTACGAAAAATATTCGAGGGTTATCTGCCTAAGCAGAAGGATGCTGTCGTGGAGGACCTTCTAAGGAAGACTGGATCGTATATATGTTACACATGGGGAAAATCACGAAAACGCCTTTGCAAACAGTCCGTTGGTCGGTATTCGAACCCCGGACTGAACTACCAGTGTTTAGCGATTTTACCGCGCAGCCGCTGGTAGGTCTATTGAAGTACGTTAGGCTAATATACTTTAAAAATTAATTAAGTTATAAATTAGTGTTTTATTAAGAAAGCTTAAGGAAAGTTAGCCGCAAATGTGATATTAGTCTCAAAACGGCATTTCGTGTGGAAACACTTAAATGCTTTGTGTCAGTTTTAAGATTGTTGCCACCAAATATTATCACCCTGTATTAAATTTAAAAAAATTAAATGTATGTATATTTCTCGCGCTGTGAAAAAACAACGGTACCTCTATGCATCAAATTTTGAATAACGTATTCCTCCACCCGAACATGGGCACCTGGAAAGCTAGAATTTTTTGAATTTCATATTTGTTTTATTATCTATTTCATATTTTATAAAACTTCAACGAATTTTTGATTAACAAAGTCAACAGATTCAAAGCGAGCAGTGGTAACAGTGTAAAGGAAATATGTATATGTATATATATATATATATATATCCAAAGCGCTATTCTGGTTATCGGTAGTTCTAAAGATATGTTGTTTTTAAATATTTTGTGACTTTGCCGTTGCATCGATTTTATGTGGCGTAAGTACTAAAAACGTGATATTTAATAAGTAAAGTAAACACACAAAACGTTAATATTTGCTGTTGAATCGTATATGGTGTAAATCCGAAGAAAATGGTATTTAATAATAAAGCTAAAATCCAAACAAAAAGTTGTTAGTAGGGATGAGTGCAACAGCAGACTGGTAGACTGCAAACTCAGCGAGAGCGTAAAAAACCTTAACAATTCCTTTGGGGCCACCGTTAAAATCTGAAACTTTTGAGACTTTTTTTTTAAATCTTTTTAAAACTTTCCACAGTATTTTGAGAAATTTTGAAATTTTGTGACTGGATCTGAATTCAAGATCACGAGATCTGATTGAATGTCTAGGATCAGTTTTAAGCAGGTTGTAAGGTTTATTCTAAGTTTATTAACAGTTATTTTAAGTTTTGTACCTTTCCTATCTTATTCTAGTTTCAGCTTACAATTTCCTGCCAGAATATAAATTCAGAAACGCACATAATGCAAATGAGAAAGAGTACTATTTAAGTCGTGACTTCACCGACTTCGAGAGAGAGAGTCTGATTCCCTGACTGGCGCGCGTTTGCCTTTTGGCTACGCCTATTTCTACGCTCGGCCATACTTTAGGAGCTTGCTTGACTTCCCCGATTCAATGAATACTTAGGGGCCAACTAGTTAGATCTCTGATAGCTTCGCTATACCTTTCAAATAGCTTAGTTAAGCTAGTTTTAGTTTAAATTATTATTATTTTAAGTTCAAGCCCGAGTGGCGGCTTTGTGTGAAGTTCCAAGTAGAAACTGATTGTAAATATACTGAAAAATAAAGGCTTGTAAACCCTCTAAGTCTTACGTGTTCTGTTGTTCACACACTTAAGCGATTATTTGCTTGTCAGTGTTCGTGGGGTTTTAAGTTTGGTTCATGGGATAACTTTAAGATTAAATAGTAAAACCCCACAAGGTAAAGCCTACAACCACAATTTTCTATCCATATATATCAACAATACGTTTCCCTCAACCTTGAATTTCTTCTTTAAAAGCTGGATAATCTAACCATTTAATTAGTGGAGAATTACACTCAACAGGATTAGTGTATCAATACAATAAAAGAGCTTAAAGAAGACATCTTTTGTAGAAGACACGCGAGCAAGCAGCTAATGCAAATTATGCAGCAAAATAGGTTTTGTAGCAAAACATTCAACAACATCAGGAAGTCTGCGTAACCAATCGAGTTCACCGGCAGATAAGTTTAAATTCGGGTGGTGTAAACAAGTATCGCAGCCAATCATGCTACAAATACATTTTATTATTCCATGATTGCTGCTGCTTTGGCTAATAATGAATAATTCTGATCTGAATGATAAATTTAAACTCAAATATTTTTACCGATTGGTGTCACGGCAGAACATTTCCTCGCTTCTATTACGGCAAGTTGATTGAAATGTTTGGAAATGAAGTAATTGATCGTGACACATCGATTTCAAACATTCCTTATAGAGGCGAATTGAGTAGTATTGTGCTGCTATGTTTGTTTATTTTATGGAATATATATGTCGGTGTATTTGGAAGCTAGCACAGTTCACTGAGTTCTCGCAAAATGATATATTTAACTTAATTTTCTGTGGTTGGTCTCTCCAGTTTAAAACCAAAAATAACACAAATAAACAAAAAAATTTTTAAAATAAAGATTTAAAAAAATGGAAATATTTCGGATTTTAAATTACGACAAAATGGGTATTTTTTAACATTTTGTGTGTTATCTTTATTTGTTAAACATCATGTTCTTTGATGATTCTCCACCACCATGATTTGCGACTGGGGTCCCTAATCCCCAGTCACCCTTTAAAAGAGGGAGTGTATAAGACATTTCTCCCGCTTTCTTCGCATGCATTCGTGGTGTAATAATCAGCACACTCGACGCGTATTCGAGAGGTCCGTGGTTCTACTCCCGGCGAGGGCATTGCTGATTTTTCAACACTCCTGCCTTCGAAAATCCCTAATTTCTGTATACATTTACACACTTGAACTCAGCGATAAGTCACTGTGTAGTACAATTAGGTTTCTACTAAGCTAAGCATAAAGAAAGTAGTTATAAATCTGACGGAATATTAAAAAAGTGTGTCAAAACTAATACTCTGTAATCGCACACACTTAACATCTGAGTGCTTCCATCCACACACTTTTTTTAGTCCAAAGGGGCTTTGTTCCTGAAGGACTATTGTTTTCGTTTTGCGATTTTGCGTCGGAAACATTAAAAGTCTGTACCACATTTCAAACTGTTGCCACAAAATCTTGCAGCCCTGTATTATATTTAAGGAAATTAAATAATGAAGAATGTGCATAAATGTATGTATGTTTCTCGCATTGTGATCAAACGACGGTACCTAAAGCCATCGAAATTTGAATGCCGTAATCCTGCTGCGAATATAGGCATCTGGAAGCCCAAATTTGAAATTTGGAATTTGTTTTATTAACGATTTCATATTTTGTAAAACTTTAACGATATTTTGATGACCAAAGTCGAGGATTTCAAAGCGGGTCATGGCAACATTGTACAGAAAAACACATGTTTATCTACAGCGCGTGAGACTGTGTGTAGGAAATTCTAAAGTTATGCTCAGTTTAAAATTATTTTGCCTTATTGTTCTTTAACTGAAGTTTATGGTTTAAATGCGAAGAACATGATATTCAATAAATAAAAGTAACATACAAAATGTTTAAAAAACGCCCCTTTGGACGTAATTTAAAATCTGAAACCTTTCAGATTTTAATTTTTTCCCCTTTTCCTCTTTTCTAATGCAGGATGTATTAATCTGCTTGGAAATTCGGAAATTCCACAAAGTTGTTGACACAGAAAAAAATCTGAAGCTTCTTGTCCTGAATATTTATCATTCCATTCATTAATATATTTCGTTAAACAAGCCACAACACGCAATGTTTTCATACACGAATGAATAAAATTTCATCGCAACTTTTATGCTTCATTCATACGGGTCAGACAGAAACAATATATATTTCTAGAACTTGAAATGCATTAATTGCATTCATGTGATTACGGACGATAAATTCTAAGATGACCTTAAGGCAAGTAATTGACATAGATCTGCTCAGAAGATAACCTGGAAGCTCGTAGAACGTAAAATAACCCCTGGAGCGCTGCGAATAGTTTCCGAACGATACAGCACGTGAATTACGGAACGTTTAAAGCACGAGTTCCTGGATAACGGTAGAGTGGTGGATATTTTACATAAGCAAAGTAATTAAAGCATTGCAATTGAGTAAAGCTGTTTAATGGGCTTTCCGTATTGGGTATTTTGTGTCAGAACCAGATAAAGCTTTCATTTTTTATTTAATAGGTTTTTTAAACTTCTGCTCAGCAGTATGACCATTTTTTTTGCGCAGTATTCGAAATGTGCACGCGTCATCCTTCACTGACTTTTTTTTGGAGTATTTAAAATGAGTTGCGCTGAGAGTTTTAAATTCGAATTCCAATCATCTATTTTTTTAAATGGATTCATAAATAATATTAAATAAATAAAATTAAAAGTTCGAACAAAATAAATGAAATAATTTATTAATTTAGAAGTGAAACAACTAAAATCAGAGTTATATTTGCAAATTTTCATAGGACTAGTTTCGATGATTTTACAGAACCTTCATCTTCAGCTGCCACAGTGCAAATGAACGAGATACGATATAGTGATAAGATAAGATGAGAAATGACTGAACAGGAGTTAAGCTCCTGGCGCCATTTAACGCTGATTTTTGTTATTTGACTTCTAAATAAATATTTGTCAGGCGTGTTATTTTACCTTAATTAAATAAAATAATTTTACTTAAATAAAACTAAAACAATGAAAAGTATTCCGTATTTGCTCGCGTATTTTTTGCATTTTTTACATTCTGTACGAAGTAAAGGAAATATTGTAATCACGAAACATTTCGGGTATCATATTTCAACGAAAGTATACATTTTAACAGCTCTCGAATCTGTTTTGCGTGACATCTCTACGTACGAACAAAATAAAGGTCTCCTTCTTCCAAAACGGATTGTAAAATAGATTCCAAAGAGACTTTTTCGTGACGTCGGTACGTACACTATGAAAAAAAAGGGGGGACAGTTTTATGTCTTCCGCTCTACTGGGCCGATTCAAAGTGCGCTTTTCATGTGTCGAAAATTGTACTTTGTACATCTTTCGACACATGGTATATATCTTTCTTTCGACACTTGGTATACATCTTTTTAATACTTGGTATATGTATTAGATTTATATATAGCATTGCTGTAATATAGACATTTTGATACAAAATCGGACTTTTTTTGAAATGACATGTCAATTATTTTCCATATTTTGATTCTACGACTAAAATTATGCCTAAACATTAAATTTTGGAAAATTTGGAAAATTTGGTGCGAAATTTACGAAGAAATTCAAAAATTTATCTTGGCGCATTTTATCAGTTTGCGCCAAGAATAATTCACTCGGGAAACTTATTAACTTATAGCAACCTATTTTATCTCTTTTTCCCCCCACTGTGCAGGAGTGGAAAAAAGTCACTTTCAAATAATTTTAACAAAGTGCGTAAACCACATTTGGCGCTTTTATCGCTTATAACGAATATGCCAAAGTTAAAAATGCGCCAATATGTAAATTCATGTATATCTTAGGAAATTTCGAATAAAACGCTCTAATGTTTTGTAGGTATGCTCAGAAATATATCTAATTTAAGATGATGTTAAAAACATGAGAGGTTATAATTCAAAATGTTTTTGGAAAAATTTATAAATATTATTTAAAAATATAAATTTTAAAAATAAGTCATAAAGAATGGTCGAATTTTATTTAGAATGAACCTAAATTTCGAAATATGAAAGGAAGAATAAAAAAAGTTCAATAAAAAAGAAAAAGAGGGATAAGTAAATGTATACGAAATTCAATTAACATTGAGCAGCTAAAACACTGAGAACTATTTTTTTAAAAACTACTCATACGATTTTTACAAAACTTAGTGGCATAATTTGATTCGTAGAATCGAAATATGGAAAAAAACTGGCACGTCATTTCATAAAAAGTCCGATTTTGTGTCAAAATAAATATATTAAAACAATGCTATATATAAATCTAATATATATCCTATGCCACGCTTTCGAGACATGAAAAACGCAAGTTGAATTTCGTCAATCGATCCAGTAGAACGGGAGATACAGAACTGTCTCATTTCCCCCCTCTCGTAGTATACCTATATTTCAATAAGAATACATAGTAATATTAACATTATAATATCTAATGGTGCTAACTGTTAGTAATTTAGCCAAAATGTGACGTGTCCGGCTCTGTTACCTTGTAAAGCCCAAAGTATACCTAACAAAAAAGAGTCTTGACCGCAGTTCCCAAGACGGATATTGGAAAAGAGGAAGAATTGAGCGAACAACTGACTGGGACTGTGAAAGATGGGATACGTGAAGAGTAGATAACGCTACAGTGAGTTGAAATGTAAATAATAGAAGTAAGGTGAAATCACATGTTTGGAAAATTTCTTAAGTGTGTGAGGACCTGCCACGTGCTTTGCAAAAAATGTGCAGGATATAAGTTTCAAATAATAAATGCAAAGGAAAATGAAATGGGGGAAACGCTAAATGCAAATAACAATTTAATACAGTGAAATAAAGTAATAGTAGGGTCCGAAGGAGACTGCATTAAGCTTCGACACAAGTAATGTCCTACAGTATAAGTCTAAAAATAATCTAATCATTCAAAAATTGATAACAAGAAACACAGCAATTAAAACTTCATTTCTGATCTATAATTACTTTTCGTTGTTTTCTTTTTAGCGACATTAATACGAAATCGGAGCGTTCACTAATAATGAACTTGTCTTTCAACAGCAACATTGACATTCAAAGAAACAAAAGTACAGTCAAGACATACAGTGTATACACTTGAAGGTCTTTCCAAAGAGATACATTAAATAGGTGTTTTGGGGTCAGAAAACCTTGTTTATCTGCCTTAATTGCTTCTGAATGGCTTGTTCACACCAGAGGGAAACATGGCTTTTTATGTTCATAGAATATGTTTTATTTAGTAATTTCTTTGTTCAAGTTGTTCCAGATTTTCATACTGACAGTGCAATGGAAAGAGGTTAAAAAAATTAGAAATAAGGTTGTAATATTCTGGATCTATTCTATAGTTCCGTAAAATATCGTTGAATAATTGCGATTATGAATACCACTTGAATTAGGTAAAAATTTAAATTTCTATAAAATTTTGAATTTTTTTTAATGTAAGCCAAATTTGACTGCAAGAAAATATTCGATAAATATACCAAATTCCTGGCATATTTTTCCATTTTATTTACTAATTTTATCCTCGAAAATTAAGAGGAGAAAATTAAGCAAAAAATTTAATTTCGGAAAATGCGGTTACAGTAAGAACGATGCAAGGCTTATCCTAATTTTATAACAGCTATTTTAAGTTTATGCACCTTTCCTATTTCTTCTAGCTTCAGCTTACGATTCCCTATCAGAATGTATTTTCAGAAATGCGTTGAATGAATGCAAATGAGTAGTAGTAGTAGTAGTTAAGACGATGCTTCATTGACTTCGTTAGAGAGCCACACTTTCTGATTAGATCCCGTTTGCCTTTGGGCTACGTCTCTCTCTAAGCTATTACTAAGCTCGCTGCACTTCAGGCCCTCGATAGCTTCGTCTACTTAATTGAGATTTAGGGGCCAACTACTTAGAATCCTGATAGCTTCGGCTATATCTTTTAGTTAAGCATTAGTTAAGCTTTAATTTTTATTAATTCGAGTTCAAGCCCAAGTGAAGGCTTTGCTGTACGCTCTGCGATAGAAGCCGACTGTGTTAACTCTTATTTTGAGAAATAAAGGGTAATTAGCTCTTCTTGAGTCTTACGTGTCTGTTCACGCGCACGAGCAATTATTCACTTATCGGTGTACAAGGTTCCTCACATTGAACTGTGAAATAAAAGGGTGAAACTTCTCAAATTAATTCCTATTAACGCCGTTGAATAATTTGCATCACTCAAACTCAAACCTTAATTTGATAAATCAAGTTTAATATTTACCGGAAATTTCCTTATTTCAGTCATAAAAATACCATTTGCCTATTAAAACGAATAAAATTTCTATGTACTAATATAAAACCTGTCATAAACTGTCATAGAGTTTATTCAAAATTATGCTCGAAATTTAAAGAAGTAGAAAGGATTTTATACTTATACATGCATAAATTTAGGCTGAAAATTAAGCATATTAATTACAGTAAACTCCGTGGGCTAGCTTAAGGTAATGGCTTAGCGTAAACATGGAAAACGTAAACTAACTCTATAAGGTATTTCTCCCACCTTCTTAGCATGCCTTCGTGGTGTAATGGTCAGCACACTCGGCGCGTGTTCGAGGGGTCCGAGGTTCGAGTCTCGGCGACAGCACCGCTCATTTTTCACGTCTCTTTCTTTCGAAACATATCTAATGTATGTACAGTGGCGCCCGAACTGAAAAAGGTGATGGATGATGATTCTCCACCACCAGGATTTGGCGACTGGGCCCCTTACCCCATTTGGCCTTTAAAAAGAGGAAGAATATAAGGTAATTCTCCTGCCTTTGGTGTAATGGTCAACACACTCGGCGCGTATGCGAGAAGTTTGAGGTTCGAGTCCTGGCGAGGGCACTGTTCATTTTTCACATCTCCTGCTTTCAAATTACCTAATGACTCTACAACTCCTCATCTTAAAAATGCGGGAAACCGGTGCTTCAGAACATCAGTATTTCTCTATCATTCTTTACTAGAAGTTACTGGGAAACAGAAGAATCTATCTGGCCCACCAGCTGTCGAGTGGTAAAAGCCGCTAGACCCTGGTAGTTCATTACTCCGTAATAAAAGGAGGCACTTATAAAGTACTAGAAACTATCACAGAATTATTTCTTCAAGAGAAACCTACATTCCGGTATGAATAAATGATAATATTGACGTTACATTATCTAATAACATATTTTCATTTCTACTTCCCTGAACCTTGAAATTAGACCGTTCTTATTGTTGTATCTGCTACTGTTTAGACCTCAAATCACCTAAGATTAATTAACGAAAATGAATGTTTAGTCGACTTGGCAAACTCGTAGACAGAATGTTAGTTCGTGTTTTCTTCCCAGTGACAGATCGGTTCTTGTATTAGGCTAGCATGAAGCTGAACAGTTAGAAGGGAAAGGTTCGGCAAGAATTTTGCAGGAAGTTTGCGAGGGTTTATTTTTAATTAGTGAGACGAAACTGTCCCTAAGAGGACGAGTGTATCTTAAAATTTTGGGGAATCTGTTTCTGTGAATGCACTGAGGTAGGAGAAAATTAAGGGAATATTTTTAAAATTTTCAGAACCTGGCGCTAAAATGCCGGGAAGAAAATAACACGTGAAGAAATACCGTATACACCAAGTAATAATTGTATATATTAAACAAATAATATAATAGCAATAATTATATCTATGAAACAACAATTTATGTTTCAACGCTATCTGAAGCTTTCAGAATTTATTTTTAAAGGCATTCATATCTTCTGTTACAAACAAATAAATTTTCAAGAGATTTCTAAGGATAATTAATTTAACATAAAGCTTTTAAAACTTAAAACTTTATTTACAAAACATTTATTACAAACTTAAAACTTTATTTACAAAATATCCCGTTCTTGACACTTAAGCCACATAAAATTCGATTCAACAGCAGAATCATGAAATGTTTAAAAACAACGTATCTTTAGAATTTCCGATAGACAGTCTCGCGCTGGAGATAAAATTTTCCATTTCGTGCAGTGTTGCCATCGTTCACTTTGAAGAGTTTTTTTAATCAAAAATTCGTTAGAGTTTTACAGAATACGAAATAAATTGCGGGGTTTTACTTATTTAATT
Organism: Stegodyphus mimosarum; assembly: GCA_000611955.2. Classification (NCBI taxonomy): domain Eukaryota; kingdom Metazoa; phylum Arthropoda; class Arachnida; order Araneae; family Eresidae; genus Stegodyphus; species Stegodyphus mimosarum. The sequence continues at coordinate 129,844 of KK122087.1, read as the reverse complement.
CAGTATTCAATCCTGAACCTCCCAAACACTAGTAAGCGAATAATCGCTTAAGTGTGTGAACAGAGACGTAAAATTAAGAAGGGTTAACTACCATTTATTTCTCAGAATAAATATGATACAATCAGTTCCTAACTCGGAACATACAGCAAAGCCTCCACTTGGACTTGAACTCAAATAAACAGGAAATTAAACTTAACTAAGCTAACTGAAAGATATAGCCGAAGCTATCAAGATTCTAATTAGTTAGCCCCTAAATATTAATTAAGTCGGCGAAGCCAAACAAGGGCCTTAAGTATGGCCGAGAGTAACAATAACTTAGAGAAACGTAGCCAAAAGGCAAGCGCGCGCTAGTCAGAAACTCAGGCTCTCTCTCGAAGTCGATGAAACATCGACTTAAATACTACTCTTTATTCATTTGCATTAACTGCGTTTCTGAAATTACATTTTGGTAGGAAGTTGTAAGCTGAAACTAGAAAGATAGGAAAGATGCATAAAATTAAAATAACTGGTAATAAAGTTAGGATAAACCTTACAAGGTAATAAAACATATTCGAAATTAAAAATTCTGGCTTTCAGGTCTGGGTGGAGGAGTGTTATTTTTTCACAATGAGACAAAGCCACATTCATTCAGGCAGATTTTTCACCATTTTATTTATTTAAATATAAATGTAATATTTGACGGCAACAATTTGAAACGTGACTCTACAACGTATTTAAGCGTTTCAACGAAAATTCCTTTTCAAGACTAGTATCCATTCGATATTAACATCCCTTTGGGCTAAAAAGAAATAGGAGGAAAGTTTTCCTCATTATTGTACAAGGTCATGAGGATAACAGCTCAACAAATGTGCCAACATTTTAAAACTAAAAACCGATATCAATGTATGCATTTTTTAAAGTTGAAATTATTTCCGTCTTCCTATGTTCAGTTTTTTCCCTGTTTAATGCTGCGTAAACAATTCTTTTTTTAATCATTTTTTTTGTATTTAATATTCCAGTTAAGAATTTAAAAAATGAAACTCTCCTGAAGCTTTAACTTTTTCTGTGGCAACATTGTTAACAATGTTGAATTCGTTGCAAACAACGTAACGTTACGCCAAAGTTTAAATTCTAAAAGCACTTTATTGAGAATTTTAGGTGCGTGCTCATAAAGTTAGTCAAAGTAACAACCTTGTATTTGGCGCAGATTTGAATTAACACAATATTGTTAATTTGCCTATTTTTATGTTTTACTTCAGAATGCTTCTAACGTGAATTACTTATTTTATAAATCTTTTGAAATGTATAATTATAATGTCTGCCGCCCAGACGGGAAAGGTGCTAACGACTGTGACTGCCCTACCGAAGGACCTGGGTTCGAATCCCGGAGAAAGCATGGAGGTAATTTTTTGTCTTTTCTTAGAAGGCAACAGTGATCCATCTGCTAGGTAGCCTTATGATAAAGAGACCACCGGTTTCGGCCTTATAGTGGCCAACACCTAGAAGCAGCTTGAGCCGGCCATTGGGGGGGGTGAGAATAATAATTTTAATTCCTTTCGCTCGCAGTAGTGGCAATATTTTCGTGTATAAGTTTTCGACTGAAAACAAATAACTAAATAATTGAAAACAAAGCAAATCTGAAAGGCTTCAGATTTTAACGTCGCTCCAGAGAATTTGATAAGGTTTTTTTTTTGCTCTCTCTGAGCAACGCGCAAGTGACCAATCGAGTCTTGGACTCACAGCCAAGCATGATAAGACATGTAACGTAACGTTTTTTTTTTCTTTATAGCTTTATTATCAAGCATCGCTTTCTTCCAATTTACCCTCCATAAAATTCCAGAACAAAATCATAAAGTATTTGAAAACAGCATATAAGACATTTTCTTTCTCATTTACGCATGCCTTCGTGGTGTAATTGGAAGCACACTCAACGCGCATTCGAGAGGTCCAGGGTTCGAGTTCCGGTCAGGGCATTGCACATTTTGCACATCTTCTGCTCCAAAAAATTCTAATGACTCTAGAATGGAACTAAATGGTGGTGAACGATAAACCGTCACCACCAGGATTTGGGGACTGATTACCCTCATTCCTAAAAGGGAGAGTATGTAAGATATTTTCTACCCCTTCTCCCCATGCCTTCATGATATAAGTGTGAAAGCATATTCAACGCATTGCAGAGGTCCAGGGTTCGAGCCCAGCGAGGGCATTGCACGTTTCTCACATCTCCTACTTGAAAAACACCTAATGACTCTACAATAATATCTTTATGTTTCTCCATTGTTAAGGATCTCATTTTTTTTTAATTCCTACTACTGGCTCCCACTCTCCCTATATCTTATTCAAATTTTCAGTCGTTCATAAAGTACTTTCTATTCATCTATTCAACTTCAAATACATGTTTTCAAACTTGTAGTAGATGGCACTTGATGCTAACACAGGTTTTTCACATATTTAAGTCAATTCCGACTTATTTATTCCTGTTTATCGAAACAAAAGATAGGTTGTTTTTATTAAATATATTATTATAAGACTTTGTAAGGTTTTTCCTAATTTTCATAACAGTTATTTTAAATTTATGCATTTTTCCTGTCTATTCTATTTTCAGCTTACAATTTCCTACCAGAATGTAATTTCAGAAAAGCAGTGAATGCAAATGAGTACGACAAGTATTTAAGTCGATGTTTCACCGACTTCGAGAGAGAGCTTGTGTTCTTGACTAGAGCGCGTTTGCCTTTCATCTACGTCTAGCTTTGCTACGCTCAGCCGTACTTTAGGCCCTTGTCTGGCTTCACCGACTTAATTTAGGGGCCAACTACTTAGAATCTTAATAACTTCGGCTATGTCTTTCAGTTAGCTTTAGTTAAGCTTAGTTAAGTTTAATTTCATATTCATTTAAGGCTTTGCTGTACACTCCGAGTTAGGAGTTGATTGTATCATATTTATAGTGAGAAATAAAGGGTAGTTAACCCTTCGTAAGTCTTACGTTTCTATTCACACACTCAAGCGATTATTGGCTTTTTAGTGTTTGTGGGGTTCAAGGATTGAACACTGAATTAAATAAGTAAACCCCCACAACTTACAAATAATGACCGTTTATTAGGAATTCTTACGTGTTGTAAAAGTTAATTTTATAACAACTTATAAATAATAGTAAATGACATGTGATCATATTTGATTGTAATATTTAACAAAAATAAGTGGCAACAGTAATATAAAAACCATAAATGAAATCAAAGATTAAGTAATCACTCCTTGAGTGGTGTGAAATCATTGAATGGAATATTAATTGAAGAACTGGACTGCTCCAAACTCACTGGAAAGGTTCTTTGTAATAATAAAGCATTACAAGAGATGGATAGAATGAGAAATTATGGACCACCATCACCTTCATAAATTGGAAACGAAAAAATGTTAATCCTAACTAATATTATAAATGCTAATGTGAGTTTGTTTGTTTGTTACGCTTTCACGCCTTAATTACTTAACCGACCATCATGAAATTTTCAAGAAATATTTTTGATATATTAGAAAAGGTTATAAGCTACAAAATGTAACTTATCTGTTGAAACTTAAACTACATAATAGACCTATTAGCTTAAAATGATTGTCGTTGTATAAATATCAAATGTTGAAAGTTTCGTAACGATAAGTTAAACGATGTAAAAGTTTGTCTGCCCGTTTTTCATTTCGTGTGTTTCATTTAAAAGATAAAAAGAATTAACGTTTTGCTAATACTTTAAACTTTTTGAAATCTTGGTGATGAAAACTATTTATTTTTGTAGTGAGATATCTGAACAAAGCATGTTTTTCAGTTAAGATAACATTGCGATGTTTGATATATCCAAATCGGATTTTAAAAATTATGCAGAATAGCCTTTTAGAGACATCAATATGGAATAGCCATCAATATTTCTTTTTATCTCAATGAAGGAGGGCAGTATTAACTGAAATTTTACGTGGAGTGTATTTTTAATTTAAAAAATAAGTAATAGTAACTAAAATTTTATCGTTATTATACTGGTCAGTCAATAAGAAAAGAATTGAATTGTTTTCTTTTCTTTCAATAGTCTTAAAAATTTATTTAAAGAGATCAACGCGAGCGAAACCGCGGTAATGTTAGTAATGTTAATAAAAACTAACTAAAATAAAATTTTTCTTTGTTGACGTAAGTAGGAATAGTCTTTAACAAATTTTTTAATATTACTCGTTATTTTTTTTTTACATTCACTGTAGTATTTGTTTTGAAACTAACTGCTCGAATGACTAGTCGCCTGAAACAGTTATCATAGAAAAGCATGTAATGATTTTAATGAGTCCAGCTATTGTCATTTCATAAAAATATTTAACATTCCTAATTAGCCATCTCATCATTTAAATGTATTTTTATTTAAATCAATCACATTCAAAGGTACAAAAAATATGTTTAAAAACTGCGTTCGTTGCTGTAATACAAGTATTTTTATCTGCAACGCGTGAGATTTTTGCCATTCGGAAAAATGTAAAATATTTAACTTTCAATTTTAATCCACAAATTCTGCTATTCCAAAGCAACGTGTTGCTACTGCCTCAGACAGAATACTCATTATGTCCGCACACTAGCGTGTTGCCATTCAATAAAGTGTAAGGTATATATTTAATTTTCAAATTCAACGATTCTGTAGCAGCAAATCAAGTGACTGAAAAGGCAGCAAATATAGTTCATAAAAATATTCTTTCTAGTTTTTAATCAGATTGATTTAAATAAAATATCATTTAAATGAGAATTTTAATTAAAAATGTTATTATTGTTTTAGCCTAAAGCGGCTATTTGCGTAGAGAGGCTATTAATTTCGTTTTTGCATTTTGCGTTGGTTCAAAAAAACAGAGATTCACTTTTCAAATAGTTGTCACCAAATATTAGAGCTCTGCGTTATATTTAAAGAAATTAAATAATGAAAAATCTGCATGAATGCATGCATGTTTCTCGCACTGTAGAAAAACAACGGAATCTAAAGACATCCAATTTTGAATAACGTAGTCCTCCACTACATCTAGAAGCCCAAATTTGGAATTTGTTTTATTATCTATTTCATATTTTGTAACACTTTAACGAATTTTTTATTAACAAATTGAACGATTTCAAGCGAGCAATGGCAACACTGTACGAAAAAAAGATAACATTTTTATCTCCAGCATGCGAGACTGTGTATCGGAAATTCAAAAGCTATGCTCATTTTAAAATCATTTTGCGATATTGCTGTTGAATTGAATTTTATGATTTATATGCGAAGAACATGATATTTAATAAATAAAGGAAACACACAAAACGTTAAAAAAATACGCCTTTGTGCGTAATATATGATCTAAAAGCGTTCAGATTTTTTATTAGCTGAAAGGGCGTTAGCACAGAAGGGCTATTCATTTTGTTTTGGCGTTTTGCGTTGATTCACTATAAACAGCGAATCTTTTTCTAAATTGTTAACACCAAATATTAGAGCCCTGCATTATATTAAAAAAAATTAACTAATGAAGAATCTGCATAAATGTATATATGTTTCGCGCATTATGATAAAACAACGGTACCTACAGCCATCCAATTCTGAATAACGACGTTTCCACCCGAATATGGGCATCTGGAAGCCCAAATTTGGAATTTGTTTTATTATCTATTTCATATTTTTTAAAGCATTTATAAGTTTTTAATGAAAACCCCAACGATTTCAAAGCAAGCAATGGCAGCATTGTACGGAAAGAAAAATCACCAGCGAGCGAGACTGCGTATCGGAAATTCTAAAGATATGCTCTTTTAAAATTATTTTGTGATATTTGTGTTGAATTGAATTTTATGGTTTAAGTGCGAAGAGCATAATATTTAATAAATAAAGGTAACACACAAAATGTTAAAAAACGTACCTTTGGGCGTAATATAAAATCTGAAAACTTTCAGATTTTTTTTTTATTTATTTATCTGTATACTTATTTTTTTATGATATGACGCTAAATGACATTCGGTCAGCATGCAGTTTCAATTTAAGACCCTTGAACTAAAATATTTGCTGTTACCGGTGTACCATCGTACGCTTTGCACAGTTCGTGCCCTTTAAAAACCTTAATATATTTCGGTTATCAATAATTAATAGATTCCTGAAATGCACTGATACGAAATTGCAATAGACTGTCAGGTCGCCAAGGTGACGATTTCATCATCGCCAAGATAGGCAACGGAAACACGGATGCCTGCGCAGAATTAGGGGGATATTTAGGCAATAAACGCTACGGAAAAAAAAAACCCGCACGAAAGCGAAAGTAGTCTATTGGGCCTGGGGCGAGATTTTGAACGCGTTTCTTCAGGCCAGCGGATGGATAGTTTTTCCTCCGACCTACTTCGTAACAGCTTCCTCAGTGAAAACGCCTTTCACGGCCGACGGGCCTCTGATCACGTGTCCCGCCGAACGTGAAGTCAGAAACGGAAGCACTCTTGTTGCTGATGCTGAGCTCAGGGCTATAGAGAATCGTGCCGAATCAACTTAATGCTGGCGGAAGATAACAAGAAAGTATCCCTTACTCTTATTTATCTAACCTGTGAAGTAAGAATAGATAAAGTAGGGTTTCAAATACAGCCACTCGTTATTTTATTGGATTTGCTTTATTGGATGGAGTTAACTTTTGTTTTATAGGTTTTGTCATAAGGGATTATTAGATTTAGATTCGCTTAAAACAATGACATTTATTGAACACCTGACAACTCAACATGCTGCGTTGTCTTACACTGGTATTTTCGATGCCGTAATCACTAAATACGATTATTTTCACTCCTGCAGCTGAAGAAGCAGGTTCCATATTTAAGGCTACGGAACTAGCCTGAAAGTTTATGAAAAATTGCGTTGATTTTTGTTGCTTCGGAATCTCAGTACCGATTCAACTTTTTTTTGAATGAAATTTAGATATTAGATATGTGAAGTATTTTATATTAATTAATCTGTTATTATGATTTAAGCTTTTACTGTAACTTTTTCCTTTCTACAGATCTCCCCAGAATTCAAATCTGTTATTTTTATGTTTAAATTTAGGGTTTTGAAGTTTACATGAGAGTTTCTAGCACTGCGTGTTGCTGTTATTTACTACATTCAGTTCTGCCTAAGTTAGGTACCGGCTTTAGAGTTTGGCTAGCCGGCGGTTAAAATACGCGCCGTTAAATATCTTGAGCCGGCTAAAGTAGGTTATTTTATGTGTGGTTTACGACTATGTTACCTATACTTGAAATTTAACTTTAAGTTAATTTGAATACCGTAAGAGCGGAAATTCGTTTCTGGCACAAATTACACCTTTCTGTTCAATTTAAGCTTAAAGGTTACCTCAACCTTCTTCTGATTGATTAACTCGGTGATAATAACCTATCAGTCTAGACTCAATGATAATTCGCTATCGGCTTAGAGTTGATTAACAGTCAGACTCGGCGATAATTCGCTGTCAGTCTGGTAGGGTTAGACTCAGGTATAATTTGCTATCAGGCTAGTAGATTCGGCTTCGAGGTAATTCAGACTCAACAATAATTCGCAATCAGTCTAATCGACTCAGTGATAATTGACTATATTCAGTGAATTGTCTGACTCGTCGATAATTCGTTATTAGTCTAGTAAGGTCAGACTCAGCGATAATTTGATAGCAATCGAATACGTTCAGACTCAGATATAATTGCGACTCGACGATAATTTGCTAGCAGTCTAGTCGATTCAGACTCAGAGATAATTCAGATTCAGCGATAATTCGCTAACGTAGGGTCGCTATCGTAGAGTTGCTATATTCGTAGGGTCTGCAGGATTATGACGCAAGCTTCTAGATAAAGCTTCTTTTGGATACAAACCTATCCAGAAAGTAATCTATAAAAGGCACATTTTCTTTCATCTATAACTTTTCTGTGATTTTCATGCATATAATAAGGACTGTGCTCCGATAAATGATAATACGGTCAAAGCAGTTAGTTCTCAAAAATCGCATAGATAATGGATTCAGATGGAAGCTCATCATCGTCCCACTTTCAGTTTAATTGGTGTAGAGACACGCCAATGGAACATTTCAGATTTGGAAAAACGTACAACCTGAATTTTATGTACATTTAAATAAAACACTTTCGATTTCGAGGAAATCAGCCCAAAAATCAAATATATGGCTTCCCTCAAAAAAGAAATATTTTTTTGTCTAAATACCCTGAGAACTGAAAAGGCATACTTGCCTATCATTTTCCCACATAATCACCAAATCTGTTTAGGCATTTATCTGAACGCAAGACCAACTTGTTTAACCACGCTTTTTAGAAATCACGACCCTGCCCACTGAGCCAAATATCGGTAATCTGAAGAGAACCTTATTTCAAATAAGTGTTCCTTCAATTTCAGAAAAAGAAAATAGTCACTGGGTGGTAAACTTGGGCGATATAGGGCGGGGTTCAGCTAGACTTAAAATTTTGCAGCAATTCTTGAGTTTGACTAGTAGTATGGAACCGAGCATTACCATGCAGTAGGATGGCACCATCATCCAACGTGCCAGGGCGCATGCGTAGAATGGCTTCACGTAACCTCGTCTAAGTGGCAGAATAATGTTATGTAGTGGTTTTTGGTTAGTTTAGAATTATGGATTAATGTGTAGTTAATTGCAGTTATTTGTTAATTAATTATTGAGTGAGTAAATTATATGCATTAATTTATGCTTATTCTAAATTTTTCTTCACGAATTGTATTGCTTATGTTATTGAATCAATTATTCTTATGCGAGTTAAACAGAGTTCTCATTCTTACGTTACGCGTTCGTTGGTAATAAGCCTTCGGGAGAAGGAGACAATGGGAAATCGGTTGTTTCTGCGTAATATTTGAAATTTAAAAATACTTCCTTTTTATTCACATGGTTGAAATTTATACCTCTTAAAGAGAAAAAATTTACCCTTCTTATGAACCTACTTTCATGACTGTACGTTGCCCCGTTGGAGAATTATGCCCATTTAATTGCTAAAATTGTTGAATTTCGTGTTTAAAAATTTACTCTGCTATAAGCGTCGTTTCGGAGCACTTTTTCGTCAAGGTCATGTACTGCGTCCGGTTGAGTGATAGGGTTGTCGCATTCTTTTCCCTCACCCCTCCTTGTTGGCGAAGGGGGTGGCGAGGGTGGAATTTTTTTTGGTGTGAAGAAGGAAAAACTAAGTTTTCGCAGCACTGTTTTGTGTTTGGCGAGATTTGCATACTAATTCACCAAATTTGGTGATTTCCGGAAATTCTGGATTCGGGAGGATTGAAATCGTCATGCAAGGCCATGTTCAGCCTTTTTGCCTCGGATTGCAGCTGTAAGAAGGACTCGCGATTTCCTTCCTTTGGAAGAGCCGCCATGTTGACCCAGGGAGACCGGTAGAGGATAGATGTCCAAGGCTTTGTCCGGAAAAAGCCGCCTTCGGCTTGTTGCTTGCTCCCATTGAGGAAGAGATGAAGAATAAGAAGGAGATGTACTTCTAAGGAGATTTGATATGTTACTACTCCTCTGCACCTTGCCATCCTTTATCCAGTCGGGGAGTCTAGATTGTTTTTCTTCGAATCTCAATGCATTTTCCACCAGAGCTTGACGTTCCTTGAAACCCGCTGAATTCGGCTTCTTCCGGATCTCTCACTTCGAAAACATCCATGCGCCTATCATCATCCTACTAGGATGGGCCGGATTAACATCGATAGCTGGCAAGATTTACGTTCGGTGGAGTGCCTTGTACTACTACATCAGCCTACTGGTTGTCTGGGAAAGAATTTCAGCAGATAAGTGCATTCGTTTTTGTCCATAGTTGTAGCGTTTTGTAAAAGTAAATTAAGATTTAAAATTTCAATGATAACCGACACCTTTTGTTACAATGGGTAACGCTTAATTAAGCCTCAAAAGTTTTTTTTTCTTCGAGTGAGTTCAACTTTGTTCTGTTCCTCCTTTCACCAGAAATTTTAGTACGGCATTCAACCTTAATTCAGTGAACATATATTCTAAATAATAAGGATGAGTAAATTCACACAAATATTGGAAGAGATTTGATTAATTGAAGGAAAATTTCTAGCTATGATTTATTAAAGTAAGGAGAAATAATATGTATATTTAATTTCTAGTTAAATTCTATTTAACTTATTTGTCAAGAGTTTTTTGTTGGATCTTAAATCCAGGGTGTTTAATTAAGCAATTGCAGTGCATTTACTCTATTTAAGACCTTTTAACTTTAACTTGGAATGTAATTAAAATTTATATATAATGGATTAAGACAGGTTATTAAATTTGTAAACTTATCTAAATTTTACCTTTTTACTTTAAGTTGTTACTATTTTTGGTTGAGGATTAACTTTAACTTTTGCAAATTAAGGAACGATTAAAAATTTAAATTCTACTTTACCTTTAATTGAGTAATTGAATGTAGGGTTAAATGTAATCATTTTTCTCCAACGGGTCTACATGAGTATGTAATATTTTTCTAACTGCCTAAGGGATTTGCTAAATTTATGTATGTAATTTTTACCTGAGTAAATTAAGAAATTTCTTGAACTAAGTAATCTCTATCTATATTGGTAAAGACACCATGCTCGGTGATTCATTAAATTCCTGTGTATTTGTATGCTGGCCAGCAGAGTTTTGATAACTGCATATGAAATTTTAATATTAATTTTTACGGTGTAAAATTTTGATAAATTCATCTCGGTGCATATTTGAAACTAACAATATATATATTATAATTCTAAATGCATTATTTTAATTAGTTGTAACAGTACACTCCATAGATCTAGAAATTTAAGTCGAAAGATGAGTGTCTTCCTTTAATGCTGCAATAAATATCCTTGGTTATATATATATATATTTGATTCAGAGTTTTTCTTATGATGACTTGTGTGAATGTTTTTTAACACCAGTACTCCTGCTTGGTCTTAGGGGTTGTTCGGGTTAGTTATACACAACGCAATATGAATTTTGGTTTTGATATTATTGTAGGCAAATTATTGTAACAGTTTGTATTTAACATTTAGCACCTAACATTTGGTGACGCGATATTAGCACATAACAACTGGTGCCTTGACATATTGTAACATAACAATAACGATCGGCAGTAAAGTACGGCTACTCAACAGATACTCGATCGGGACAGCGAATCACGCCTCGCATCTCCAAGCGAGACAACTTTTCTAAACGTCATGCCATTTCAATAGCTCTGACGTGTCTGCGAACGTACTCTACCTACCCGCACAACAGCTGCTAGACAACTAGTGCCATCTGCCTACACTCTGGGGATAAAGTATTCTATCCACAGTAATTACTTTTCAAATGCTGATATGTGTAACTTCTTTTTTGAATCTACCTACGTAGTATAAGTGTTCGAATAGCTGAAATAAGTTCTTTGATGGCAGAATTACTGTAAAAATAGTGCCAAATATTTCGAATTTGGCTTTGAAGTGCCAATCACACAGCGCTACTTTTATGCGCGTACAAAGGAATTTAAACATGTGACGTTAATTTCATGACAATAGACTTCCCTTCTGCTATCAGTATGTGCCATAGTAATACATCAAATGCACCAGCAGCCAAAAATTCTCAAACATCATCTAAATAGCAATAACACAGTTTTTTAAGCAAAGGCGCTGGCCATCCAGAAGGCAAGTACCTATAGTATCAGTAATAACTTACCTGCAGTGAAAATCAAAACAGATTCTTTATCAAGCACACACGCCTTTGCAAACAAGGCGCACAAATCACCTATTATCAGAGAAATAATCAACTCTTCATTAAGAAACCCCAATTCAAAAATTATTATTGAAAGACTGAAAGCAAATGCAGGGACCTTAGGGAATGAGGAAGCCGACAAATATGCTAAAGAAGCAGCAAGCAATCAAAACTATATTCCAACAACCATCCCATTCCCTAAATCCCATATCAAAAAATCATTAAGATAATGATTAAAAGATGGGAATACTGGTGGCAAAACGCACAACAAGACAGAAGAGCCTTTAAATTTATCCCAAACATCAAAGAGAAGAACAATTGCATTAACCCTTACACAAATTTGTACATTATTAGACGTGGTGCCTTCCCTACATACTTCTAGGATAGAAACATCTCTGAAAGTGACATATGTGTATGTGGAGATAGGGGCGATTCAGAGCACTACAGTTTTGATTGTCCTTTAACAGAGGAACTGCATTTTAAAAAACCAACACAGTACTTGGATCCGTTTTTTTTTAAGATATGCAACAGCAAATAAGCACCTTCGAATTAAAATACAAAAAATAATCGACTTCTTAGCGGCAAAAGGAGAAGAGCTATGCGCTCCTATGTAATACAATCCGTCCCGGTTCTTCCCATAACTAATTATACTATAACTAGATAAAAGTACGATAGCGCAAATGGTCCACAGAACTTTCTACGTAATAATTAAGTACTTGTTCTATCATAATATAAATTAAAAATTCAAAATAATGTTACTGCACTACAGCATGCATATTCATAACAGTGACATGTTAAATAGAATTAAATTGGTAGAATTTTTATAATATGGACTTTGCCAAACCATGAGATTGCAACAAAATGGAACTCTATATAAAGTGCTATATTTAATATGCTATAATTAATATGCTATATATAATATACTATGTGTAAAAGAAATTTCCTGCAAGAAATGTAAGCATTACGAACTGTAGAACTCCAACCCATAAAATACTGAATCAAAGAAACACATGAAAACAATCGTAACCCATATGTTTTAACAATATGCAAAACAAATTAGTAATTACCATGTAAAATCAACTGTATCACCATGTTGACGTAATATTCATCTACCATCATGCATGCATAATATAACTTTTCATAGATAAAAAATGTATAAAGGATGCACTCGGGATATGCAGATGAGCCCCCAATGCACTGCTGGCAGTGGTAGAGGCCTCGGGGTAGCGTGAGGCGAGCACCTTCTGCTCCAAACTAGACTTTTCGGAAAATTAGGAAGGGACAACACCTGGATCACCTGTTGGTAAATAGCTGGTGTCCCACCTACTTTTACCTATACCTGTACCTATCAGTGTATGCTAAGCTTTTCAATCCTGTTGGTAATGAATGAAAAAGGAAAAAATCGAGAAATTCCTTACAAAAGTTCATCCATCCATTCCAGAGAGTTCTAACATTTTTCAACCAGTTTCATGCTCTTTCATGCATGAATACTTCAGTCTAATTCATTTTATGAATAGCAAACCCATTCTTATTTAGGATTAAGTACCCATACCCGTATTATAGTATTTTTAAGTTACGCTACAGTAAATTGTTGGAATTAGTAGTACCGTACGTTATCGCAGTTCATTTGTTTTGTTTACAACCTTGGAGTTTCAATCTTTTATTCTAATCTTCTTCACACGTTTTTGCTTCATACATCTTTAAAATTACACTGAAATTTATCATGAAAGGTTTCTAAACTTAGCTATAATATTTTTCTGTTTCCTTCTGAAAATGCAACACCAAGAAGGAGTGGTCAGAAATTTATGCAAATTTTAGAGTAGACGCACGGCACTGAGTTATGCGAATGATGCGAAATGTGCAGCTCTCCGAAGCACGTCAAGTAAGATGTAAGGGAAGGAACGTGCAGAATGGGCAATATGAGTGTCTTTATTTCTGCCAGACGAATTATCGAAGAAAGTTCATTTTTGTCCCGGGGTATACGTGTAATAGGAGAGAATGCCAGGTCGCCGCCAACGAAGGCACTTCCAGCAGATAGACGATTTTACGAGGGGTATGGTGATCGGACTGAGAAGGGCGGGTGGATCCTTACGTCAAATCGCAGCTGATACCCACATGGATGCGAGTACGGTGCATCGGCTATGGCGAACATGGTTGGAACAAGGGAATCTGCGAAGAAGGAGGGGTGCATGTGCAGCCAGAGTGACGTCAGCACGCGTGGATCGACGCATCCGCCGACAAGCTGTGGCAGTCCCACAAGTCACTTGTACCGTAATTCTGCAGCATGTGTAAAATACCCTGGATGCTCCCTTGTCGACGAGACCCGTTTCGCGTCGATTGGTTGAGCGTGGCCTGCACTCACGGCGTCCGTTAAGAAGACTGTCATTGATCACACAGCATAGACGCCAACGTTTAGAATGGTGTCGGGCTGAAGCGATGTGGATAACAGAATGGCGAACCGTCGTGTTCTCACATCAGTCACGCTTCTGTTTATCCAGTGACAGTCGCCGCATACGTGTGTGGCGTCGACGTGGAGACAGATCTAATCCGACAGTAACTGTGGAACGCCCTACCGCGCGACAACGTGGCATAATGTTTTGGGGAGCTGTTGCCTACGATTCCAGGTCAGCTGTAGTTCGTATTCAGGGCACTATGACGTCCCAACGATACTTGGATAATGTACTGCGGCCGGTGGCAATCCCCTACCTTCAGGGCCTGTCTAATGCAATTTCTCAGCAGGATAAAGCCCGACCACACAGTGCTCGCATCTGCCAACGTGCTCTGCAAGGTATGCAGATGCTTCCCTTACGCCGTTTGCTGACTCTGCCCCTGCCTCGTTCAGAAGACGAACTGTGGCAAATGGTTGAAAGGGAATAGAGAGCCATCCCTCAGGACACCATCCGCACTCTTATTGACTCTATGCCAAAACGTGTTTCTTCGTGCATCGCTGTCCGCGGTGGTCATACATCATTTCTGAGCTGACGCCGTTCTCGCTCTGTATTCTGACTATCATTTTGAAATAAAGATCACTTATTGCTGCTTGCTGTCTCTGCCTTTTTTCCAAATTTCACCTCTTTCTGACCACTCCTTCTTGGTGTTGCGTTTTCAATGTCGAGCAGTGTATATTGATGTATAATCTGCTTTATTTTCGACGAAGATATTTTGCATCACGATGTCTTAGAACTGCGATATTTTCCCCCACGATGTTTTGTACAACGACGTTTTCGCCTTGCGTTGTTTTCTCCGCGACATTTTCGGCCGCGATGTTCTCGGCTGTAACCCCTCTGGTCTATTTTGTAGTGTAACAACTGAGATAGGTGTAGAAAGCACACAGGAGAAGGGTAAAAGAACACTTTATTAACTCTTTTAAAATTCACAATGCGTAGACTTGACGCTAACATACTACGCCTCACCCGGGCAGTAGCTTAAATAACAAGAACTAAACTAAATATTTGAAGATATTAACAAGTAGTAGAAATACGCTACAGGGCTCAGACTATCCTGTTTCCTAAAACAGCGTCGAATATCTAGTAGCAGCAAAGTAATAGCTGTTACTCCACGTTAACCAGCAATAAATGCAAAACAGGAGCTCATGCTACAAGAGCACAGTTTTCACCCACACTCTCTAACTTTCCCTTCTAGAATATAGTATTTAAACCTTTTCTCCTCAACGTAGAATTTACATTACTTCACGCGCGCTATCAGATTTAAATATTCTGGCATTGACAATTAGGAGAAATGAAGGCTTATAGGAAAGTACGTAAAATTAAATTAAATAGGTTATTTAAAGTAAATATAAATCCCTACAACTGTAACAGAGCATATATTTCTATTTCAGTTAAAATTTAAAAAAAAAACTGAAAGTTTTCAGATTTTATGTTACGCCCGAAGAGGGATTTTTTTTTTTCATTTACACACACATGCACGTTTCGAGAGCTTTCGGGCCAACGTACCTTTGCAATAAAAATATTTAGAAACAGCCTATAAGTAGCAAACAGAATTTGCATGAATCTATGCATGTTTCTCGCACTGTTAAAAAAAGCCATCAAATTTTGAATAACGTAGTCCTTCACCCGAATTTGGGCACCTGGAAGCCTGATTTTTTCATGTCGAATTTGTTTCATTATCTATTTCACATTTTTTAAACTTCAAGAATTTTTTTATTAACAGACTCAACGATTTCCAGCAAACTATGCCGCCAGTCTACAAACAAAATATTTTTATCTCTAGCACGCGAGACTGTCTATCGAAAATTCTAAAGATATGCTGTTTTTAAATACTTCGCGATTTTGCTGTTAAATAGAATTTTATGTGCATAAGCTCTAAGAACGTGATATTTAGTAAATTAAGTAAATGCACAAAACATTAATAGTAAAGAAACAAAAAATGTTATTTAAAGAAACCTGAATATTGATATAATAAACTGCGAAAAAACTGAAAAAAATACAAATATGTCAACACTTAACGCTGCATCGAGAATTTCAAACGTATAATGTTTTGCTGCTTTTGAAATTCTTGTAATTTTGCTGTTGAATTGTATACAGCATAAGTGCGAAGACAATGATGCTAATAATAAAGCTAAAAAGACAAAAAAAAGCCAAAAAAATGGGCTAGCAGGGGGGGGACTTTAACAGCAAATTGGTCGGCTTCGACCTCAGCGATAGCTTAAAAAACCTTAACAAACCCTTTTGGGAGACGATTTAAATTTGAAACACTTCAGATTTATTATTATTATTATTATTTAAGAAATGTTTATTTGGCTTCGATGTGGAATTAGCAAGCAACAGAGGACGACTTTACATACTACCAGGTAACGATTTCCTCTGGTATTTCAGAAATCCAGGAAATTTAAGATAATTTAAAGTTCTGATTACGCATATGTAACAGGATTACTTTGCCAAGTATTTTTTCAGAAATATAATCTGAATGAAGCATAAAAATTATTTACCTAAATATAATCTAAGAATTACAATAAAAAATTTTAAATAATTTTAAAAAACGGAAAATTACAGATTTATTCGACACAGTCGAAACTCATCCGATTTACATGATATCTTAAAAAATGTAAAATGGTCAGAAACTCATACCGCACCAAAGGTACCGCCCTGATGGTAATGTAACATAACCTGCATGAGTGTTAAGGTTACACTCGATTTGGTAACATTACCTTAGTCTAGTAACCATAACAGACGTGAAGCCAATTATCGCTATGTGTGAGAACGAAAACAAAGTCCTAAGGATGTTAAAATAGCCATTTTATGTAAACAGAATTTAGAACATAAACGCACTTTTTTATGCTACAATTTCCAGAACTCGTGATGATGCAAAATATAACAGAACAATGCAATTTAGCTTAAACTTTGGGTAATAGTCAAAGACTGCACAATCAAATACTACTAGAAGCTGGCTTACTAACTCTGCCGGAGCATCAGAAAGAAAGTGTCAGCAGTGAGGGAACGCAAAGCTAAATAATTACAACTATCAGAGCTGGCAGGAAATTAACAAAGTAGCGCGTAAAAAACCAAAAACATCAGATTATATAATGGCTACTAATTGGTATTTTTGAGAGGAAAAAAGGAAAGTTTTAGTTAAGACTAAAATTATAAGTAACTGATTAATAAACCTAAGTTTCCCTGCAAGTGCAACACGTCAAAATTTTGAGTAAGCTTCATTAAAGTCATTTTTAAACACCTAAAATTAAGTTAAAAGGAAACTTAATTTTGGGTGCCCTAGAAAGAGCAAGCAAACAGATTAATTGAAGTTTCTGGAATTATAAATCAAAGAAAACTGATTCCTCATATATTCCTTTCTATCTTAGATATCATACTGTCTTTGGTATCATACTATAAGATATTTCTCCCGCCTTCTTGGCATGCCTTCGTGGTGTAGTGGTCAGCACTCTCGACACGTATTCGAGAGGTCCGTGGTTCGAGTCTCGGCGAGGGCATTGCTCATTTTTCATCCCTCCTGCTTTACAAAAATACCTAATGTTTCTACACTGCCTCCCGGAATAAAAGGGTGGCGGATGATGATTCTCCACCACCAGGGTTGGCGATTGGATCCGCTAATCCACAGTCGCCCTTTAAAAGAGAGAGTATATAAGGTATTTCTCGCGCCTTCTTGGCAAGCCTTCGTGGTGCAGTGGTAACACGCTCGGCGCGTATTCGAGAGGTCTGTGGTTCGAGTCCCGGCAAGGACATTGCTCATTTTTCATCTCTCGTGCTTCGATATAACCTAATGTCTTTACAATACATAAAACCACTTCGCGTTCGCCGTGCAGGAATTCGTCTCTTACAACTCTCTGATAAAAAAAATTCTTTTGTAATTTTCATACAGGGATTTCTAAAGTAATAAAATTACCAAACATGTAACCTTGATCCTAAACTTACTACCGCAGAGTTTTCGTAAAATCTCTTCCCATTCTTTTTAATGATTCTTGTATTACCACAGCAACTTCAGCCTCCAAATTCTGTTGCAACTGAATATTCTTTCGAAATGTTATTCCCAAATCTCAGTCGAAGCATGAAATAACCCAACTTACGTTCTGGGAAACTCACTAACATTAAAAATAATAAAAAAAAAAGTTTTAAAAGGACTGCGTGACTCCGAGGAACATTGCTCAATATTTCGCTTGTCTGCCAGATGTCTGAGGCGACATTAAGGGGAACAGAAAAAACCCGGGCTTTTAACCGTGTTGCGGTCGACGGAATTTTTTTGACGGATGCCACCGTTTTGCAACGGTTCGATTAAAAGTGACCTCTTTTTCTTTGCAAGAGTGACGTAAAAGATGAAACTGTTGCCAGTTGTTTAGAATCATACATGCTAATTCCTTAAATTTCCTAAAATATTCCTTATATATCAGCATTTAATTTGCTTTCATAATCTTTACTGTGATGTAATTGAAACTACATGTTATAAAACTGAGTAACCTCTGTTTCAAATAATGTGATGAGTCTGTCTGTCTGTATGTATGTTTGTATGTTCGACGCACTCAGGAAACCTTGGGTGGCACCTAGAACCACCCAATTTTGGGCACACCTAGTCCTCCATCCAAACATGGCATCTCGAACCCCGAATTTTGATTGTGGAACTTATTAGCCGAAAGGGCGTTAGCCAAGAAAGGCTATTAATTTCGCTTCGGCATTTTCCGTTGATTCACTTTCTACGTTGATTCACTTTTCAAACTGTTGCACCAGATATTACAGCCTGTAATTTATTTAAAGAAATTAAATAATTAAGAATCAAAATAAATGCATACATGTTTCTCGCATTGTGATAAAACAATGGTACCTTAAGCCATCCAATTTTGAATAACGTAATCCTCCACAGAATATGGGCTTCTGAAAGCCCTAATTTCGAAATTAGAATTTGTTTTATTATCCATTTTATATTTTGTAACACTTTAATGAATTTTTGATTAACTAACTCAGCGATTTCAAACTGAACAGTGGCGAAACGGCACGAAAAAAATAATAACATTTTTATCTCCAGCGTGCGAGACTGTGTATCGAAAATTCTAAAGATATTCTCATTTTAAAATTATTTTGCGATTGCTGTTGAATTAAAATTTGTGGTTTAAGTACGAAGAACGTAATATTTAATAAATAAAGGTAGCAGAGAAGACGTTAAAAAACGCCCTTTTGGGCATAATGTAAAATCTGAAAACTTTCAGATTTTTCTTTTTTTGTATTTCTTTTCCTTTTTAGTCCAAAGAGGCAATTTACCCAGGACAATTAATTTCGTTTTGCCATTTTGCGTTGATTCATTATAAGAGTTGTTTCACTTTTCAAATTGTTGCCACCAAATGTTGCCGCCCTGTATTATATTTAAAGAAATTAAATAATGAAGAATCTGCATAAATATATGTGTGTTTCTGGTATTGTGATAAACCAACAATACCTAGAGTCATCCAATTTTGAATAACGTACGTGTCCACCCGAAAATGCGCATCTGAAAGCCCAAATTTGGAATTTGTTTTATTATCTATTTCACATTTTGTAAAACTTTAACGAATTTTTGATGAACGAACTCAAACGATTTAAAAGCGAGCAATGGCAACACTCTACCGAGAACCTACTCTGAAACCTTTCAGATTTTTTTTTTTAAATTTTATAATTAGGACACTCTTTTTTTTTTCTGCTTCACCTTTTGTAATATTAGATAACATAGGTATCTTTTTGTGTAAGTTATAACCAAATTGTTTTCCATTATTAAATTATCAATTCCTGACTGTATGTGAAATTCCCAGTTTCTTCTGGAACTTAAAGGAAAAGATAATTTGTATACCTGCTTGATTTAACGTATGCTAAAACTTGCCGCAGGTGAAAAAATGAAAGAGAACCGAATGAAGCCGTATAAAATGTTACTATGCTGTTAAATATAAGTAAGTAATTAAACATAATAAGCAAATTTAACAAAAATTGAGTGTAATACGATAGAATATATGGTTAGGAACTTGTGGCTGTATAAAATGACATGGAGAAAACCTAATGCATTACGTTAGCTCCATAGCTAACTCATGCCACAATAATTGTACATAAATATATTTCATCTTACAATGCAATGCACATGGGCTATGGCGAGACTTTTATGAGGTTCGAGCTGTAAAAATATATTTAGTCATAATTTTTCTTGTGACAAAAACAGCGCAGTTGTTGGAAATAAAAAACTGATTACTTTAAAATGGTGCTCATGCTTACTTGAATAGCTATGACCTGTTTATTCGAAATTTTCTTCAAGCAATAATCCTTTCATTCGTATTAGCAAAGAACACACGTTGCTATAGATGTATTATGACACCTACATCACTGTCAAAAGCCCAGCAGTTGTC
>KK122087.1:89035-109321 GCA_000611955.2 Stegodyphus mimosarum | reverse complement strand
CATCTTTGCTTGGATTCAAATCCAGACAAACGGGCTATTTTCATAATTGTTTTTCGTGGTTTTTCCACTTGCAACCAGAATACAAACCAGTTTCCCTCACAAAGTCCTCCACGAACGCATCCAGTCTCTCAAGCAGATAGCCCTCATGGTTTTCCTATATTCAGATTAACTAGCCTAACTTGTAGATTATGCGACATGGCAAAAGCCTTGAGCATCACATCGGTGACAGCCCGACTTTAGCTCAGTACCACTCGCCAATTTTGAGAGAGCACGCGGGGGAGACGGATCCGATGGTCTCCCACCCCTCTTCCCTTATCTCAACCTCTCAAGAGGACTTTCGGCTCACCGCATATGTAAAGTTCTCTCTGGCATGCCTTTTCCGGGATTCGAACCCGGCCCTTCGGTACAGCAGTCAAAGTCTCTAATCACTATCCCGGTTGGGCGGCTAACCTAACCGCCCACTGATAACGAGTTATATATGACGCTGATAACTGCTTAGAATGCTAGAAAAGCGAATCGAATAAAAGAACGCGTAAAACTCGCTACGGAATGAGAATTGATTTGTTTCCGTTTATGTGAGGGCGGCAAAGCCTTGAAGGCTATCCGCCAAAGGCGAGGGATGCCTTCGTGGAGAGCTTTTTAAGGGAAACTGGCTTGTATACACGTTACACACGAGCAAAACCACAAAAATATCCACGCAACCAGCCCATCGCCGGTATTCTAACCTCGGACCGAACTACCAGTGTGCAGGAACTTTGCCGATCGGCCAGTGGTGAGCCTTGAAATGAGAAATGAACAATTAGAAAGTAGAGAATAAATCCAACTTAAATTTGGATATACATTTGGAGACTTGGCAATAAGGATTAAATTATATTAATTAATAAATAAATAATAATTAAATGAAGATTAAACAAAAGTGGATCAATTATTTTATGGATTTATTTTACAACATAACTCGGATATTGCGCAACAATGATCAAAGTTAAGAAAATAAATCAGCTCACGAAATTAATCAAAAACTTCACTGTACACAATGTTTCGAGTTAAAGACATTTTTATACAATGTTCAACATTGATAAACAATAATAATAATGCTTAAAACGTAATAATAAATTGCTCGAGATTTAATGCTGAAAACTTTACTTCCGCGGGATGCGAAAAGCGCATCGCATGCAGATAGAAAAAAATTTGACAGCTCTTTCACGTTGCGTGAGGACAGGAAGGAAGAGATTTTTCCCTTTGACCTTCGAAGATCAGCTGAGTGCGTCCACGTCACACTATTTTTTGCTGTCTTCGCCTTTTGTAATATTAGATAACATAGGTATCGTTTTGTGTAAGTTATAACCAAATGTTTTTCACTATTAAATTCCTAATCCCTGTACATTGTTTGCGAAATTCCCGATTTTTTCTGTAGTGAAAGATAATTTTAATAATAAAATAAAAAAGTAAATAAAGTAAAAGATAATTTTTACTCTTGCATAAAAGAAATTTAATCTGTATTAAAAGTAAATAAACAAACTTGCATATAAATGACTAAGTAAAGCAAAACACACAGATTAAATACCTTTGTACTCTTAGGCAACATGCGCAGCAAAGTAGCTGAACTGCAACCGGAATTAAGGTTTGCAGGGAATGAATTAAGGTTTGTTATTCGGATAAATACTTCTACTGCGCTAGAAAAAACTCCTAAGCTTCATAACTTTGTGCTTAAGTTGGTTGTACATATTCATTTTAAAGGTTAATCTAGATTGCATTTTCACTACTTTTCATTTCTGTCATGTAATTCGTGATACGCACATCGTACGCTACGTTTTAATAACAGATTCACAAAAAAAAACTGTTCTTAAAGCTAGTTTTGCATTTTGTTTGTTATTGTTCTTATTCTTTCGTTTAGAAAGATTTAACGTTTATTACTTCAGCAGCAAAGAACAATGATTTAAAATTTGCTAATCTTGAGGAATTAGTAAATAAAAAATATGCACTTACTATGATTTGGGTATCGTTAAAAAAACATCCAAAGAGAAAGGTGAGTTTATTTTGCTACGTTTTTCTTTGTTTTTTGACTTAGTTTGTCTTTAAAATGTTGTTTAATTTTTATTGATATTTTACAAGCTATCTAAGCCCTAAATTATTTATTATCAATTTTAATTTATTAAACATTGATGTGTTCTTCAATGGTCTAAAGCATTTGCTTTGAAGTTTCTCATTAATATTATTAAATGTGGATTTGATTGTTTTCATAATTCATGTTTTTACATGAGCAAAGCGAGTAACGTGAGTAAAACGGCGATACCTAGAATTATCAGATTTCGAACATACCTATTCCTCTACCGAATATATGCACTAGAATCCAGAATTTTGAATTCCGAATTTGTTTTTAATTAATTTATATTTTGCACTAATGAACTTAAGAGTTTTGAAATCCAACAGTGGCAACACTGTTCGAAATAAAACATATTTATCTCCAACGCGCGAGACTTGCCATTCGTTTTAGTTTTAATCAAGAAACTCCAATAATTAATAGCAATGTGTTGTCGCTGCCGAAAATAAAATACTTAATGTTTTTACATGAATAAAGTATGTAACAAGTTTTCACATGAGTGAAGTGGCGACACCATGAGCAACAAGATTTTGAACACACCTATGCCTCGACCCGAACATATTGCACTCCAAGCCAGAATTTTGAATTTCGAATTTGTTTTTAATTTCTCTCATATTTTGCGCGAATTTAAAGAATATTTTACTAATAAACTCAGAGATTTGAAAGCGAGCAGTGGCAACACTGTTCGAAATAAAACATTTTTATCTCCGATGAGCGAGACTGTTGCCATTCGGCAAAATACAAGATATTAGTCTTTCAATTTTCATCAGTAAACTTCACTAATCCAAAGCAACGTGTCGCCACTGCCCGAAATAAAAAACTTTTATCTTCTACGTCGTCGGCTTGTTGTCATTCAGTAAAGCTTAATATATTTAACTTTCATATTTAATCTGTCTACTGTATTCTAAGAAACTAATGGATTTAAAAACAATGTAGGCATTTCTTAAGAATATATTTCTACATTTTAATCTGATTGATTTAAGTAAAGATTCATTCAAATCATGCGATGTGCAATTAGAAATATAAAATGCTTTTACACAATTCCACTAGTAGGGTGGATTAGGATATTATATATTATTTCTTTTAACTCTCTGAGGCGGCTGGTCATGCGAGCGTTTATTTAAACTAATTATATAAGAGACCGAATATAATTGTTTCCTTAAATATTTGCATAAACAAGTATTAAAATAATATTATAGATACATAGTCGTACACATAATACATAATCGTATTCTTGGACTTAGGCCTCAAACAAATATTAAAATAATCAAAATCGCTGAAACAAACTTTTATTTGCCGTACAATTATTAAAACACTCAATCCATTTCGAAAGCAGTTACAGGTCACTCCTGTAGAACGAAAGAAACGAATTTTCCTTTCTAGAAATATCTTTCTCCTGATGAGGAGGGACCTGTACCTGCCTTCGAAATCGATTGAATATTTTAATAAATGTATGCCAAATACAAGTTGTTTCAGCGATTTTGATTGTAACATTGGCGTGTTTCTCTTTTATTCTAAATATTAAAATAGTTTAACTAGAATATGAATTATTTAAACTAGGTGCTTTAGTAAAGATTATTTTTCAAACTATAATGGTATTTCATCTGGCAAACAGCCTTTTTACAGCATTAATAGCTAAACTTAAAGGAACGTGAACAGTGTATTATCTTATATGTAAAAAGACTCATGAGAACGGTTAAGTTATTCTACATGATGAGTCAAAGAAAAGTGTGATTTTTAAGGTGATTTAATGATCTCTAATGTTGCAATATTTTGTAAGTAATGAAAGTTTTGTTTGTGTGTATTTTTTATGAGATAAATACATAATTATCTTAAAACAGCAATAATTGTACTTGTTCTTTTCATATTAGCTGAGATATTAATATTGTTACGGATTTCACATTTATTTGGCTATTTATTTAGAATTGTAATTAAAACTGCCTTATATTTCCCGTGCAACGCAGACGAATTTTGAAGAGAAAGCTACGTTGAAAAAAATAAAAATAAAAGAGCGCGTGCATTTAACGTTTAATAAATAAATATCTCGTAATTACTGTTGCCATCCAGAAAAGTCTAGAAAATTCGAGATTGTTCTAGTGATAATTAAAAAGCTTATAAAAGCCGAATTGAAACACCTCATCACAGTTGTTGTTGTTGTTGTATTTATAGCTGTTTAAAGCGAACTGCTGTTTGTTTACTTTATGCTGTAGTGACTTCGCTGTGAGATAGAATTAGTTTATCTGTTTTGAACTGAGTTTTGCTAAACGTTTAAGATAAGTGTGATATTGTGCGAATATCTCTGAGGAAATATTTCAGCATTTTGATTTATTTTTTGTGGAAAGAATAAATTTTTGTTAACATTTTAACGACTTGTGCATTCAATCCATAAGGAACCCGTACGTGCGCAACAGTATTTTAACAATCATTGTAAGTAATGTGTGCATATTCGTTTAATTCAGTCTTTCAGCATTTAGACTTGTTCAACGCGTAGCATTTCAGTACCTGTATATGAATAATTTCATCTAAAATGAATTATTTTAAGCTTTAATTAATATTTAATTGCACATGTTTTCCTTTCTTGAACACTAAAATATAATTTTTTTAATCAACTTGCTATTTGAAATTGCTATTTGTATCCAGTCTTTGCTGCTAAAAAAGAGGAATGTCAGCTTTTACTTATCGGAATGTTTGCATAGTTTCGTTTTCATAAATTTAAAACTGACATTTTTAAAATGTTTTTATATACTTTTTTAAATTTAGTTACCAATTTCTTTCGTTATATTTTTTATTATATTTTTTATAATTACAATTATATTTCTATCTATATCTAGCTAGGAGAACATGTCAGTAGTCCGTATTTCCTAGCGTATTTTCCTCTTAGAGTTTTAGCATCAGGTTCTGAAATTATCAAGTATGTTCTCATAATTTTCTCCTTCTTCAATGCTTTCAAAGAACGAGCTCTCTTAAATACTAAAAAGGATTCTTCCACTTAGAGACTATTTTCGTCTTACTAACGAAAAAAAAACTCTCGCAAACTACCTGCGAAAGCCCCGCCGAGCATTGCGTGTTGTTAGGGGGTTTCGGGTTGCTGGCTGCCTTCGTTTGTGGTTGTGACGTGGGCGTGGTCCTTTGACCATGAAGATCGCCTTATTCGCAATGAGGTGGGTGGGACTTCGTCCGTTTCACCGCTTCATAGTACCCCATGCCGCACAGATACTATACACTTGAAAATATCCATACCTTCTCCTTTCTCCGAGATTCGAACCCATGTCGTTCTGTACAGCAATCAGAGTTACTAATCGCTATCCCAGTTGGGATGTTTCACTTAAAACTGTGATAATTAAATATAGTTTATACATGACTATTCTTCATTTGTTGTAACTGCGTCCTTCGGAAATTAATTCAAATTCAAGTTTTCAAAATTCTGTAAATTTTGATCCAAGTTTAAAATATGGAAAATTTTACGCTGCCAAAAAAAAAGTGATATATATAATCCAGAAATATGCTAAACGGGAATCTTCAGCTCAATGAAACTAAAATAAAATTCTTGAAACTGTTATAAAAAAATTACTCGTATTTTTAATTTTTGATATTAAATGAAATTTTAGGAGAAAATGCTAACTTTCAATACATATTCAACATTAAAGGCGAGAAAACGTTCTGTCTGTTACAAAAAGATACAAAAGATGGCAGCACCATAATTGAGGTTACTAATTAACTAATTTAATATTCGGACAATAAAATTAATAAATCAAAAAGGTAGGCCGGAACAGACGAGAAAGTGCAGTATATGTATTGGAAATTAGACACAAATAAATTATGTTTAATTGAAATGTAAATTTGTAATGTAACTTTAATGAAGATGTGAAATCTTAATTAAAAAGTAAAATAATTTTTTTTCACATTTAGTTTCTTCTCCCCTCTCTCTCTCTCTCTTTATGTATACATATATATATTTAACTTTGTAATGGAAGAAAAATATCCAAGTTTTGTATGTTAACGCTGGCAACTAAGTGATGAGAATCTACGTTTTCTGCAGATTGTTTTCGAAAGACGGAAAATTTTCTTTGATGTAAATTACTCAAAATACCTCTTAAGTTACTCAAATACAAGTATTAACATCATGAATATAAATATTAACATCATAACATGTAAAGGAATTTCTTGGTGTAGTACCAAAGAGTGGATGTCACTATGTCTAATGTCTTCAATGCTAAAAAGTATTTAATTTTGAAAAGCACTCTCAGTTTTAGGAGAGAATGTAGTCACAAAAGGAAATATCTAGTTATGTGTAGAAAATATATGCTTTTGTTTACATTTATAACTTCTTTCTTTGAGATTCTCTGTGTGCGGTTGCCGTTATTTCGATTTATCTGAAGGGATGAAATTTACATTTATCAAAACCTTAAAGTTTTCAATTAAAATACACTAAACTTGTAATTAAAAATCACCTGCTTAATTCTCAGTAGTAAAACTCCTTCGCTCAGCCATGCAGTCAATTCACTTTTCAAAATGCAATATGGTTTCCATCTGTTTTTTATAAGGTTTTTTTAAGGGAAAATAAGCATTATTTAGCTGCTACACAGTTTCTTAAAAAATATAAAAATATGAACTAAATTTCTAGTAATTACAAAAAAGGATTAAAACAGTACAAACGAAAGATAAATTTTATTGCATACATTTGTATTTTTAATGTGTGCTTCATTACACATTTCTTCGCATAAATGGCAGCACTATTTTGAAACAAACACAGCAGCAACTTAGATTTAAAAATATTTTAGTCCAGTGGAATAAACAATGATCATTTATTTTCATTGCATCTTTTTTAATTAAAAAAAAGTCCCAGGAAATTTTAACTTTTTCTTCAATTCTAATTTTATAATTTAAGGGCCTCATATTTTCGTAGAACGTTGAAGATGTAAATAACGCAAAGATTCTAAATGGTACTGCCATCTTTTGGTAACAGGTAGAAACGCTTTCCTTGAAATTTAAATGATTCCTCAAATATGGTGCTGCCATCTTTTGGTAACATGTAGAAACGCTTTCCTTGAAATTTAAATGATTCTTGAAATATGGTGCTGCCATCTTTTGGTAACAGATAGAAACGTTTTCTCACTTTAATGTGAATATGTATTGGAAAATAGCATTTTCATTTAATATCAAAAAATTTAAAATACAAGTATTTTTTTTATAACAGTGTTAAGAATTTTATTTCAGTTTCATTAAACTGAAAATTCCCGTTTAGCATATTTCTGGATTATATATATTACTTTTCTTGGCAAAGTAAAATTTTCCATATTTTAAACTTGGATTAAAATTTACAGAATTTGAAACCTTTTGATATACAACTGTTGAATCATTATAAACGCATATATTTTAACTGTTTGTGAAATATACGGATTAATTGTGATAAAACAACGGTACTTAGACCTATTTAATTTTGAATGACGTAATCCTACTGCGAATATGGGCTTGTGGAAGCCCTAATTTGAATCTGAAATTTGTTTTATTATCGATTTCGTATTTTATAACACTTTAACGAATTTTTCATTAAGAAATTCGACGATTTCAAAGCGAGCAACGGCAACACTGTACGAAAAGAAAAATTATCTCCAGCGCGCAAGACATTGCTGTATTGGCAATTCTAAAGATATACTCTTTTTAAAATTATTTTGCGATATTGCTGTTGAACTGAATTTTATGGTTCGAGTACGTAAAACATGATATTCTAATAAATAAAGGTAACATACAAAACGTTAAAAGAACTCCCCTTTGGATGTAATTTAAAATCTGAAACATTTCAGTTTGTTTCTTTTTTTTATTTTTAATTATTAATTTTTATTTTATTTTATTAAATTTTCATTATTTCCCTTTTAAATAGGAATGAACATTTTAAACTGATGGAGAGTGCCTCTGATATGTTAACGAAGCTATATTTTAATAATGCCATCAGGCTTTTATTTACCTGTGAAGTAATTTAGTTTTATTTCATGAACATAAAAAGCTGCTTTTATTGAAGTTTTGGCAGATTTGAAAATTTTGTACTACACATTTGCTTAAATTTAAAAAAGAAACATTAAAATATTCTAAATTTAAATAAATATTTATTTGCTTCTCGAGTTTTGGAATGGGGGGGGGGATCTAGCAACGGTGAAAGAGGTACATGGGGTAGAAGGGTTTAAGAACCTCTGGTCTAATACCTTATGCCGATAACAGGGTCGCAAACGAACTTTTAGTTCAGTTTATTACGACCTCCTTCCTGTAGAGTAATCAATTTTTTTATAATAACTTACGGGAACATACTGCGGCAAGTTAGATTTTAACCAACAAGCAAAATATTCGGTACTGACGGAAAATCCCGTCGACCACAAGAGATGGCGCCTATCGCGCCATAACCAGAAAAAAAAAATACTAAATACAAGAAAAAACATTCTATTCTTATTTTTCTTTTAAGTTTATTATATTATCATTTATTTACATTTAATTTTTTATTAAAAATTTACATTATTTTTTCCATAATATCGCCATAGCGTGGCCATTAACACATTTTTTCGAGGCCGGTAAGATTCCATAACTTTGGAAATATTCAACAGCATGCTGTTCTGTAGTAGGCAGGTCTCAAATTTTAATGATTTTTTTTTTTTTTTTTTTGCGAAAATGCGTGATAGAGGGAAAAAAGGAGTCTTTACTCAAGAATAATACCTAACACGCATAATCAAGGTTACACCAAACCCAGCGTGTTTGAAGAAGACTTTTCCATTTTTGGCGAAAACTCGCGTAGTTTAGCGTCTTTTCTTTAACAGGCAAAAATGGTCGACGGGTTTTTACATAAGTACCAAATAGGCATTTCCATAAGAATTATTATTATAATTATTATCAGTAGTAGAAAGTAGTACCGAAGATACTATATTAATCTCGGTCTCACATTTTTGTCTGTATCACTACTGTGTCCGTGTTCCTTTTCAAATAAAAGTATGTTTCCACCCAGTGTTATCGCCATACATTGTTTTTAAAAATATAATAATACATCACAGAAAATGTATAGTAAGAAACCAATAAAAGATGTTACTAACAAGTGTTATAACCATGTGTCATTTTTAAAGAAATAGTATGGCCAGTATAAAAACAATGCATAACAACACTTTATCTTAAAGGTATGCTGTTTTGAAATATTTTGAGACCTTACTGTTGAAGTTTTTGCAGCGTAAGTGGAAGAAAGTGTTGTTTAATAAATAAAGACAAAATGTTTTAATAAAAGACAAAAGATTTTGTGTAAGTCACCTTATTAATAAAATTAAACACTGATATGATAAATGTGAAAAGATTGAAAAGTATTAATGGTAAAATATAACACTGTACCAGAAATTTAAAGCAAGGTGTTGCCGCTTGACAAAGCGTAAGGTACTCATATTTAAAATTTTAACAGAAATTTTGGCAAATTGAAAGAAATGCGTTCCTACTCAGGAAAAAGAAATGTATTGCCACTGTCGGACATAAAATATTTTTATCTTCCACGCTCTAGTTTGTCATCGTTTGACGAAGAGTAAGATAATTAATTTTTCTGTTCAATTTAATATGTCTGTTATTGACTAACAGACTAAGCGACTGAAAATCAATCAACGCATATTAATTAAGCTATTTTGAATTAGTAGCTTGTGCTGTGAAATGACACTCAGTAGACAGCATTATATATGTTCTTTATAATAAATATTTTACACCAGTGACCGCGGTAGCGGCTAGTTATTTGAAAAGTGAAAAAAAAAATGGGCAACAAAAGTGATTCGACGCAAAAATGAGATTTGATATTAATAGCTTTTGTGGGCTATAAAAACATATGGCAGCATTTAAGATTATACAGGTACTTCTAAAGATATGCTGTGTTTTAAGTACTTTGTGATTTTGCTGCTGAGTTTTATGTAGCGATGTTTAATAATAAAGAACAAAAAAGCAGCAGTGAATCCAAAAGCAAATTAATAAACTGCAAGCTCAGCTACCTTTCTAAAAATGCCCCATAGAAACCAGTAAAACGTTTTATGGGTACCCATAAAATTCTATGGGTTTCTGTTGACTTTTACTAGTTTCTATAAGTCTCTGTAGGTTTTACTTACTGGTTTCAAAATGCCCCATAGAAACCAATAAAACCTTCTACTGGTATCCATAGAATTCTGTTGGTCTCTACTGACTTTTACTGGTTTCTATTGATCTGTGTGGGTTTTTCTTGCTGATATCAACTGACACCCATACAACCAACATCAATGTCAGAATTTTTTACTGGTTTGTATTGGTTTATATTGATTTTTACTGGTTTTCTCACTGGTATCAATATAACAGAAATAGATGCCAAATAAATCTTCTGTTGGTTTATATGGGTTTATGCTAATTTTCTAACTGAAGTCAATAGACTTCTTCTTCTAAACAATGAAATTAATACTGGTATCAGTAAACCAAAATTCATTGGTTTCTTGCTGTTTACCGATTATCGTAAATTATTTATTTTTTTACATTTTTTCACTTATTTGGATAGTGTTGAAAATAAGTTTACTTCAGTTTTGTAACTAACAGAAAGCTTTAAAATTAAAAAACATACAGTGTACCTCTCATCTCTACCCCTTCTCTAAGACGATCAGTATGTCTATGAATATAAATATAATTGCTTTAGGATCACCAGAGTAACCTGGAAACGCAGGTGGTCGTTTTAGAGAGGGTTTTTACTATATATGCTCATTTATGTGATTTTTTAAAAACTTCTGTCGGGAAGAATAACAGTAAAGCATAAAACGCTTTTAGCAAACGCATTGCTGCGACGTTAAAATCTGAATCCAGTCAAATTTCCTTTTCTTTTCATTATTATTGTTCTTTTTGTGACACATATTTAAAAAACAAAATGGAACATATCATATTTCAATAATATGTGGATTGTTAACGTTATCTCAATGTCTGAAATTAATCACATAGTCTTATACTTCCCAAGATATTCATAATTGTTTGTTATCTTTTACAGGATGGAGACTGCACGTGTTGTAAAAGAAAGCAATGCCGTCTACAGGCCTTTGTTGGATACTACAATGGTCAAAGAAGACATACGAAAGGCCAAAGTGGAGCTAAATGAAATACCAAGCGAAAGGAAGAAGCACCTGGCGAGAGTGAGGGAATACTTAGCACGTGAGTATTACATTTCTCGATCAGATTTGCGAAACCTTGATCAGATTTTAAATCGAGTGATTTTCATTGCCTCCATCAAATAGTTGAGAAACGTTCTATATTTAACCTTTTGCTCTGCAGTATGTTTTGGTTCTGAGTAAACTTTCAAGCTCGAAGAGATGCTCGTGATGACCAAGTGTACATTAATAGCAAAATATTTTTTTTCCTCATTGGCAGGCCTAACTGCTACGGCCGGAAGCGGTGGTCCCTTTATTATAGAGGCATCTAATAGGTGGTGGTTAATAGGTGCCTCCTATGAAGGGACGGACAAATTGCATTGCCTTCTCCTGGATTTGAACTTGGGCCCTTCGGTACGGCAGTCAGAGTCAGGAAATTTCTCGTCTGGGTGACATACAGCGAAATATATATTTTATGACAAAGCTATGAAGAATATTAATATCATTCATTGGTACTTCCTTCTTAATGCCGCTACCTTGCAATATGGCGCTTTTTTATAGACCAAAAGGTAAAAAAATTCTTATCAGATGCAAGTTGCAAATTTCGCGACTTTTCTTTCAAAACGCTCTCAAAAGATGTATATCTTAATTCGACGAAGATTATCAACATATCGAAAAAAAAAAAAAACGCACGTTCAAAATTTTAAATACAAATTTGAATCATCAAATGAAGGTTTAAAAAACGAAACACTTATAATTTTTACGAAATCATTTTCCACTTTTTTTTAGGGCTGTTCTTTTCCCCTTGTACACATGACCTTCTTTGCTTAAAAAGCACCGGAAAGTTGCAGAATCTCGGCATTGCGCACCGGCTCTTTACCGAACGTTTTTCACTGCTCCTGGTAAAAGGTTTTGAGGAAAGTACTTTATTCCTGCAGACGTTTTAACTCTGTTTTCTTCCATTGGTGGCATATACCCAGAGCAATATTTTATAATTGAGCTGAATGCAAAAAATATCTACAAAATCCGTTTCTTCCCATTTCCTTCGTTCCCCCGCTGTCCCTCTTAGGAACTGCTGTCAAGACTCATTCCTGTGTGTAAGGTGGAAAATGAATAATAGAACGAGCTGGAAATGTATAATCGAAGTAAGGTGATTTCACCTTACTTTTGTTATTTACGTTCCAGCTCAATGTATGATCTTGTCTATTGCTGATGTGTTCGGTCTTCCGACATCCGTGTCTTTTTATGTCTCCGTTCCCTACATTCTTCCGGTGTGATTTTTGGTAAGTACGGTCAAGCACATTCCTGCGAGTCGGACTATTCCATCCAGACTCTTTCAGTTAAGCTGGAGGGCTGAGTTTTCATCAAACATCGACTCAGTATCCGACGGATATTGTAATGCTAATATTAGTCTGATTCTTTTTCGAATGTAGACTTCTTTTAAAGGAATGATATTGTGATATTTACGGGTAGTATATAATGTTTTGTTTTTATTTGGTGCATTAAATTTGTATTTGCATTTCTATGTGAGCGGGTCATCCTACATTATTTTCGCTTGCATTTATTACTTACAACGTGTTTTGTGCAGATTTTTTATTAAACTATCTCGGTGTGGGACGTGTTCTCCGTCTTCAGCAACTTTCTAAACATGCTATTCCTCTTACTTCTAATATTTATGTTCCAACTCATTGTATTTGTCTGCTGCTTTCGAAATCCAGGTCTTTTTTTCTCCTCCTTCTCTTTCGTTCCTCTGCTGTCCCCTTTCGGAACTGCGGTCAAGACTTTCACATGACATTCCCCTGGGCTCTACAAGCTAATGTATGGGGCGCATCCGGCTCCGTTATCGTCAGATGTCGGCTCAATATCCATCAGATAAAGTAATGACAATATTGATATGTATTGTTATTGGACCCATTCGCAAAATCCCGGTGGTGGAGAATCATCATCCAGCACGTTTTTAGTTCGGGCGCCAGCGTAAAGACATTAGGTATTTTTTTAAAACAGAAATATTGAAAAATGAGCAACATCTCTGTCGGGACTCGAACCAGGGACCTCTGGAATACAGGCCGAGCGTGCCGACTACTACACCACGTCAAGAAGGGGAGAGAAATACCTTGTACTGTAACCACGTTGTTATTGGACTGTAAGATTCTCTTAAAAATAGTATTGTGATAGATAGCTGTAGTTTATCCATCACTACTTTTCATTTGTTATGTTGTTACTGTAACTGTTATTGGACTGTTGGTTTCTCTTAAAAATAATATTGTGATAAATAACTGTAGTTTATTCATCACTACTTTTCATTTGTTGAGGTGTTCCTGTAATCGCGTTTTTCAGAAATTAAATTTCTCGCCTAATTTTTCCTCCTCCGTTTTCGGACAGTAAAATTAATTATAAAAAGGAAAGGAAATATGGTAAAGCTGCAGCTTATATCTGCTATACATATTAAAGCTGTTCTTAATTAACTCCTATTCATACTGATAAATTACAGATTATTTTGGCTGATCTGCTTCTTAATAAACAATGCTTTTCAAGAGTAATTTTGTCAGCGCACGTAATCAAAAACCATTCCTTTCAATCTTGATAATCATTGCATGTTTATAACCTTTAATAAATATTACAATGTAATATGAGTAAAATACTGAACATTAAATTTACGTTTTGATTTTTAAAATGTATACGAATAATTAATATACTTTATTTCAGGGGAAAAAGATTTGGTTACTCGAACAGATGACGAGTTTCTTCTTCGATTTCTGCGTGCTCGGAAATTCAATGATGAAAGAGCCGCTAATTTGGTCAAGGATTACTATAGGTGATATATATTTGTTGTTTTTAATTTTTTACGAGAATAACTTATAGTCTGGGAAGCTAAATGAAAGCTTTAAATCTAAGTAATGTTCTCTTTCATGATTTCAACAGGAATTGCATTGAAAATTATACCTTCTTACAATTTCCTCCAAAGCGTTTAGCTTAAATATGATGATTTTAGTACAATAGATTCTTTCCTTCTAACTACGTATATCAACTAGAAGTGACTCTAGTGAGTGAACTACATCAGCTAAAAGTGAGTCTAGTGAGTTTACTGTATCAACTCGAAGTGAGTCTAGTGAGTGAACTTGATCAACTAGAAAAAAGTCTCAAATCTCACTTTTTTGGTTATATAACTTTTCAAATGTTACCAAGAAACGTTATTGCCATGTATTAATTTAAAAAACTAATGTAGTGAATATAAAAGTGTATTCCAACAACGCTTTAACGGGAATTCTAAAGATAGGCAATGAAAAGCATTTTTAACATCCATGCATCAGTTTGTTGCCATTCGACAAAGGGTAAAATATTTAATTTTTCTTTTAAACTTAAATTGCCTGTTATTGATTAAAAGAAACTTAGAGATTAAAAACCAATAAACGCAGTTCTTAATCACTTTTCTTAATTACTAACTAGACCCGTGAAAGCACATTAGTTGAATTTATTAAAAGCTTATATATATATATATTCAAAATAAAATTAATTAATAAATTAAAAAGACCATGACTTAAGCTAAAACTGTAAAGTAATAAGCCAATAAATCATAGTAAAAGAATTTTCCATATGTCATCTCCGAAGAACAAAAATTTAATTTAAAACCATGAATGAAAACCTTTTTAGTCAGAATTTTACTTAGTAATTCTTATATTAGTAATTATAAGTAGTATATTAATAATTATAAGTAGCATATTAGTAATTATTAGTAGAATTTTAATTAGAAAATACTAATTTAAAAAACTTAGTAAATATTGAATTTTTAATTAGAAAATACTAATTTAAAATACTAATTGAAATCAAAAAGGTCTGAACTACGGAATTCTGGATTATCTCCTATTAGGTGCGTTTACTAAGCCACAGGTAAAAACGTTTTTTTTTTCAAATTTATATCCACATAATAAAATATTCGCCCTTTATTGTTTTTATTAAAAATTGTATTTTATTGGACAATTGAACAACATATAATTTAACTGGAAAATCAATTTCTTATAATATATTTAAAATAAATACTTTGAAGAAAATGCCATAATTCCGTTTTTAGCCCAAAGGGGCATTTTACCCAGAAGGGCTATTAATTTCGTTTTGGCATTTTGCGTCGTGCACTATAAAATGACGTTTCACTTTTCAAATCGTTGCCACCAAATATTAGAGTCCTGCATTATATTTAAAGAATGTAAATAATGGAGAATCTCCATGAATGTGTGTATGTTTCTCGCACTGTATAAAAATAACGGTATCTAGAGACACCCAATTTTGAATAACGTAGTCCCCATCTGGAAGTCCAAATTTGGAATTTGTTTTTTTAGCCATTTCATATTTTGTAAAATTTTAACAAATTTTTGTACGATTTCAAAGCGAGCAATGGCAACAATGTACGTAAAAGAAAAACATTTTTATCTCCAGCGAGCGAGACAGTGTATCGCAAATTCTAAAGATATGCTCATTTTAAAATTATTTTGCGATATTGCTGTTGATGTTTTATGGTTTAAATGCGAAGAACATGATGTTTAATAAATAAAGCTAACACAGGAAACGTTAGAAAAACGCCCCTTTGGGCGTAATATAAAATCTGAAGAATTTAAGATTTTTTTTCTTTTATGTTATGTTTCTAGTCATACTCGCCATATTTATGTATCAGTTAGAAAACGCTCGTTCAGTTGCAACAATATAATATGCTTTATACACATGTGCAACACTATATTATATTTATTACTACAAAACACTCAAAACACTTATGGGCTTCCAGTAAAATACACTCTGCACATACAAGCAAAAAGGGAGGATAGTTCTGTATCTTCTATTATACTGGGCAGATTCACGAAATTTAATTTGCGTCTTTCATGTCTCGAAAGAGCGGCATAGGATATATATTAGATTTATATATAGCATTGTTATAACATAGATATTTTGACACAAAATCGGACATTTTCTGAAATAACATACCGAGTTTTATCCATATTTCCATTCTGCAACTTACCTTATGCCTAAGCATTACATTTTCTTAAACTTTGGTGCGAAATTTAGGAGACATTAAAAAATTTATCTTCTTCCAGTTTGCGCCAAGAATTAGCGAAATTTTTAAATTATGGTCACTTATTTTGTTTTCTCTTTCAATGTGCGCGAGAGGAAAAATAAAGGAAATCGTTCTTCTATGAAATAATTTTAACAAAATGCGTAAACTACATTAGGCGCTATTATCGCTTATAGCGAATATACCAAATTTCAAAAATGGCAGTATGTAAATTCATGTAAATCTTAGGAAATTTAGAATAAAAAGCTCACTTTTGTTTTTGCAGGTAAGCCTAGAAATACATCTACTTTCAGATGACTGCAAAAATCTGAGACGTTTTAATTTAAAACAGTTTTCGAAAAATTTATAAAAACTCCCTAAAAATATAAATTTTAAAAATAACTTGTAAAAGACATGCGAATTTTATTTGGATTGAAACTAAATTTTTAACTGCGAAAAAAGGAATCGAGTAAGTTAAATAAACAAAGAAATAATAATAATGCCAAATTTAATTAATACTGAGGGGCTAAAACTTTGAAAGCTAATTTTTTAAAAATTACTTCTGCGACTTAAATCAGACTTTTCACTCTTGTGACCAGACTCATGTGCAAAAGTGCAAAGGACGACAAATAAGTCTCTGCGCTCT
Source organism: Stegodyphus mimosarum (assembly GCA_000611955.2). Lineage (NCBI taxonomy): Eukaryota > Metazoa > Arthropoda > Arachnida > Araneae > Eresidae > Stegodyphus > Stegodyphus mimosarum. The sequence continues at coordinate 92,438 of KK122087.1, read as the reverse complement.
GACGATAACAACGAAAGGAAGGAAATCAAGGCACCGGCTCTATCTGTAGATGAAAAATGAAAGCAGCTAAGAAATAATTTCCTTAAAACCTGAGGATAAAAATGGAATAGAATTGGGATTGTTAACTAGAACCGAAAGCATGATATTTTTTGAATAATTTAGCTGGTGAAAAAAAAAACAGTTTTTCGACCAACAGTGTTGAGCAATAGAGGATTCATTTGTTTCTTTTTTTCTGGCATATGTCTCATGTTCTTCAGGAAGAAGAAGGTTCTATGTTTGAAAGTTCGAAACCAATCCTGCAAAGTTTCCAGTATTAGACTGGTTCTTGTTGTCTTACCTCCTCTAGCATTCAATAATGATGTTTGTTTAATTCTTTGAAGTAACAAAAATAGAAATGCTTACGTATATGAACAAAGTAAGTGAAAAATAAAGACAGTTTAGATCCTGAATTAGAATGTGTTAAGAATTTGAATTAAAATAATTATTACGCATAAAATATGCTAAGAAATATTAAATTACTCACAAATTAACTCAAATTAAAGTGAATACGCACTAGAACAATAAGAAAACGCATTTAGTTCGAATGATAAATAACGATTTAAATAAATTTCCGAAAAATAACTGTAAACATCACTCGACAGAAATCATTTTGACAAACAACCTCGTGGTTTTGTGCAATCTGATTCTCAATCGAACAATGAAATCCGTCAGATATTTTTTAAGTTCTGCGAGCAGTTTCTGCTATCAAATCTCTCTCCGAATGTTTTGAATCAATGGTGATTAATGCAGATATCCATACGCGAACATTGATCATAAAATTGCATTAATTATTTAACCATATGCTTTGAAGAGATTTTATCATCACTTTCCTTAGAAACCGGGTTTGGGCAAACGTTTAAGGAAGCAGTTAAGGATCTATAACCTGAATGTTTTTCCCCATGATACAATATGCGTTTAACTAAACAATAGAAATTTAGGATTTCATCTGTTTAGACGATTGCAATGTAGGTAATCGGAATGAATTATTGAGCAGTACAGTCGGTTGTATAATGATAATTAAGGATTTTCCGAAAACATACTGTAGCAAAGCACGTGGCATCAGGTAAAATGTTCTAGTCAATTTATGTGTCCTTGGCTGCTATAACCATAGTGAAGTGCCTAGCGAATAGTAGCTAGTCTTCTTACAACTATAAAATATTAGTAAAAAGAAGGGGTAAAATACCCTTTTTTGCTCTCTACAGACAACCCCTTTCGGGCTTACAGGAAAGTGCCCACTTAGGCTTAAACTTAAGATAGAAAGAAAGGAACTAAACTAATTCTAACTAGCTAAACTTAAGCCAAAGCTGTACAAAAATAATTCACCGAGTTGTCCCGCAATTAAACAGCAGCAAGCATATATAGATATATAACATATATGTAATAATTTCGGTAAAACATTAGAAGAGGAATCAGCTTGCAGCCGTCATAACCGAGGATGGATGCGCAGTTAACACAGGTACTTTGAGCAGCTTTCGTTAGTCGAGTGGAAAGACGGAATATATAAGATATAACAGACCTATGATAGCTGTTTTAAAAAATAATTGACGACCTCAAAATTAACAGTCTAAATTTGGTGCTTTCCCTCGTGAATTCATCTGTTCTCCTAAATTCGAGATCATTCCAAATAATGTAACGTTTTAATGCAGATGCCTCCTGCGCAATCAAATAATTGTAAACCAAAACTTTCTCTAACTCGAACTGAAACTATCACTTCCTCCCGTCTTTCTTTGAACTGCTGCGTTCTCATTCTCTTACGCCTTCATGCTGGTGACACGCTATTTTTCCATGCTGCTGATTATTTGCCTGAAATGATGTCGTAGCTTTTTATCTGTGTATATAAAAATTGTTTGTAATCAGCTATGATCGAAAAGTAATTTGTCGTCCAAAAGAATAATTTTGATGTGCCTACAAATAAAGAGGGTGTTTCGCCGAAAGTAGTTTTGTCAACGTCTTATTCTTGCCTTATCCACTCAGCCATGTCTACAGCCAGAAGTTAAAAGGAACGGATTCATGACTGCGCACCTACTATTTTACATAATGATGTAAGATAGAAGAAAATACAACAGCTGCTTTAAAAACTAATTGACGATCTCAAAATTAACATTCTAAATTTGGTGATCTTCCCCAAAATTCATCTGTTCTCCCGAATTCGAGATTTTCGACGTTACGTAACGCTGCTTGAAAAATGCAAACCAAAACTAATACTAATTAATCATAGTTTGTCTCTAGAATCGCACCTACTCTGGTATAAATACACTGGCAAGTTAATTACGTCACGCTTCTGTTAGCTTTTACTTTGCTTATACCTCCTCGCTTTGCTTCCTCGTCTAAAATGATGACGCCCCCGTTAAATCTGTGTATATGGGAAATTATTGTAATTGTTTATGATCAAAAGGTGTACTGTCTACGAAGAAGGATTTGTAATGTGCCTAAAAATAAATATGGTAATTAGCTGAACTTGTATTGTGTCAATATCTTCCTCCTTCTTTCCACTCAACTAACGAAAGAGAACAGAGGAATTTAGGGTAAGATCACCAAATTTAGAATGTTAATTTTGAGATCGCCAATTAGTTTTTAAAGCAGCTATCGTATTTTCTTATATCTCACATATATAAACAAGGCGTCTAAAGTTAAAGTTAAATTGGAATCGTTTAATTTACTTCAATCCTTCAACTATAGCGGACGACCGATTAAAAAATTTTCTTTTTTAATTCTTGGCCATATTACTATGTTTCCTTTTGTACATATACGCATACTTACGTGCAAACATACCTACATACCATCCTCTTAGTCGGCTCGGTAAGCTCTGTTTTTTATTCTTTCATGGTGGTAAATTGTGCATTTTGCTATAAAAGTGACTGAAATATATTGTTCTTATGTTCCTGTTAAGGATTTTATATCTTTAACTAATCTGCATGCAATAGTTTTAAGTTTTATAATCATCAACAATTTAAAAGTGACGCTAGGACTTACGTGGCCGAAATTTGGAACTCTTAGCAGAATAGTGAATAAATTCAGAGGATGCACAAAGTTCAGTGTTGTTTTATCCAGTGTAGCCAAAGTTAACTTTAAATTGCACCGAAAATTTTGTTTTCTTATTAAGGTATCGTATTATTGAGTGTTGTTATTATACTTTATATCACGCGGTATCGGTAAAGATTTGTGTTGCCATTCTCCAAAGCATAAAATTAAAGTTAATTAAAAAACTCAGAGATATAAAAGAAGTATTTATCCATTAACAATATATTTATCTTTTGAATTTATTTAACAGTCTCAACGAATGTGTTGCCTTTGCTCGAATAAAAAACAATAAACGTAGATTCATTTAATTATTATTCATTATTATCTAGAACCAAATGGTCTT
>KK122087.1:0-83673 GCA_000611955.2 Stegodyphus mimosarum | reverse complement strand
TTATTATTTTATATTATTCATTTTTATTAGTGATAATAGGAATATTTTAAAGCATTAAAGACATGTAAAAGTAAGGAATATTAATAAAGGATTGAATATTTTATTTTTTTATATATTTCAAATATTTTTTTGACAGAGGTTTGTTTTAAAACTTTAGCGTGCTCCAGAATAAGTTTTTTTCTGTAAACTCCATAGGGTCATAATCTCTTGCTCTGTGGCACAGCTCTGTTATTCTAAATAACTTAGGTATTTTTCACCATGTTCTAAACCCTCATTAAAAGATATTTTCTCACTTCTACCAAATTCAATATCTGTGTTGGTATCGGAATCATTTTCTTGCTTGGCGAGTTTAAAACAGAGCCAATGATTTCATCATCCGTTATCTGATATGCCAGCGTTGACTCACCTGAACACATCATCCATAATAAAAACCTCTTCTGAGCTAAGATTTGTTTCTTCCACTAACACAGAATCATTATTATTCGGTAATTATGACGTCATCATTGGATAAATATTTTTTCTTCGGTATTTCATTCTCCATGTTGCGGTTTCTTTAACCTCTAAATTGAATATTTATATTTTGAGAGGCAATGCGGATTTCAGGTCGGTGTATTTTCGTTATTCGACTGTATAATTAAACTCAACAGATAAACTGGTGGAATTCCAAAAACAAATAACTTTATGGGAGTATAAAGCTCAGTAAGGCAATTTGCAGAAGTCTGAGTCAGTCCCAAAAGATTTAATAAAACAGTTCTTAAAATTGTTATTGACCATTTGACAGCATCAGAGGAGAGAATTATTCATTATTTCCGAAATTTAGATATAAAAAAATTCGTAATCCATTTGTGATAACTAATACTTCTGTATTTAAATTAACTTCGAATGAAGAGGAAGAACTAATTTCGCTTTCTAATAATCGAGATTTAATTTTGAAATATTCGGAAGAATCAATTAATTCATTTTGAGTTAATATTATATGCGATTATCCCACGATGGCCAAAAAAGTTTTAAAAACATGAATACAATTTTCTACATCTTATTTTTGTGAATTCGGATTTTCACTATTCACCAACATAAAAGTGAACAGAAGATCGAGACTGTTAAATGTAGAAGACGATACGAGAGTAACATTGTCATTTTTAAGACCCAATATGAATGAAATTATCAAAAAACATCAAGCTCAAATTTCTCATTAAAAGTATTCTTATTATTAACTTGTAATTAATCCCTTCATAAATGTACTGCTGTTTTTAGTACATATGATTCTACATTCAAAATTATTATTATAAACTACGAGGCACGTCCAGAAAGTAAGTTCCGTTTCAATTTATCTCCGCTGCAGCTCTGCGATCGCAGTTCCGCACATGCGCAGTAGACGCTCTGTATCAAGGAGAAGAAACGCGCGCCATTTGGAGATCGCTGTCAGTCACGTACGCTTTGTTGTGCTTGTTTACAATGTCGGTGTTGATTGAAAATCCCGCCGCTTGTGAAATCAGATCTGTGATTCGTTTTCTGAATGCGAGGAAAGTGAAACCTAGTGAAATTTATCGGCAAATTTGCGATGTTTACGGACCAAAAGCGATGAGTGATTCAATGGTGAGAAGATGGGTCCGAAAGTTCAATGACGGACGTAGTGATGCGCACGATGAAGAACGAAGTGGGCGTCCATCTTTGGTTACAGAAGAACTGGTTCACGCGATTGATGACAAGATCCATGAAAACCGAAGGTTTACAATTAGTGCTCTCGCTATGGAATTTCCCCAAATTTCACGATCACTAATGCATGAAATTGTTACCGAAAAACTGAAATTTCGTAAACTTTGCTCACGTTGGGTACCAAAGATTCTTACTGAGCAACACAAAACAAAACGGATGGGTAGTGCACTTCAGTTTTTGACCCGTTATGCTGAAAGCGGTGAAGAATTTCTGACACAGATAGTCACAGGAGATGAAACTTGGGTTTCTTACGACACCCCTGAAAGTAAGCGGCAATCAATGGAATGGAGGCACACTTCATCCCCAGCAAAGGTTAAGCCGAAGCAAATCTTGACACCTCGAAAAATGATGTGCACAGTGTTCTGGGACTGGAAAGGCATCTTACTCATTAATTTCTTACCGCGTGGTCAAACAATCAGAGCAGATGCTTATTGCGAGACACTTCGGAAATTGCGCCGTGCAATTCAGAATAAGCGCCGAGGATTGCTGTCAAAAGGTGTTGTTTTTCTTCACGACAACGCACGACCACACACTGCAAATGTGACGAAAAACCTCCTACAGGGATTTGGCTGGGACGTGTTTGACCATCCTCCGTACAGCCCTGACCTCGCTCCTAGCGACTTTCATCTGTTCTTACATCTTAAGTCTTTCCTTGGCGGTCAACACTTTAACAATGACGACGAGCTGAAAGAAACTGTTTCCAACTGGTTGAAGACACAGGCGGCAAATTTCTATGAAGAAGGTATACAAAAACTTGTGCCACGCTATGACAAATGCCTGCAATATTTCGGCAGTTATGTGGAAAAGTAGTTTAAGAGTTGTTGAATTTTGTGCAATAAATAACTTTTCTGTAGCTGTACACAATTTACTTTTATTACCAAACGGAACTTACTTTCTGGACGTACATTGTATTTTACACAGGTAAGTAAACAAAAACTTATCTTTTTGTTTGTATGCCGCCAAATTTTGAAATCGTTAAAAGTGTGCCGCGACAGAAAAAGGTTGAGAATGACTGATCTAGAGACTCGAATGGAAATGGGCAAACTCCAATTTCGTATGCTGCCGTAACCACTACTTTACGATACTCGTGTGGAGGTGCTTTTCCTGGTTCGAACGGACCTGATCCTTCAGGATAAATGCAAGTACAGGGTGGTTATAATTAAAGTGACCCTTTTCGAGTCCCTGCAGAACTCGTTTTGCTTATCGCATTTTGATAAAACTTGGGATATACGTTATATGGACTATGGAGAAAAGAATTCTCAATAAAAAGAGAGTTCAAATTTTGACCACCAGATGGCATTTTCAAAAATTCCTTATGCAAATTAGTCAAACGTATGAAGAGACTTGCAGCCAGAGCCAGAAAATCATTCTGAGTGCCTTTGTCATCGTTAAGCCTGTCCTTACAGAAGAAAGATCGAACTTTACTGGTAAAACTGTTTTATCAGACTGCTCATAAGGTATTTCTCCCACCTTCTTCGCATGGCTTCGTGGTGTATTGGTCAGTACGCTGGGCGCGTATTCCAGGGGTCCGTGGTTCAAGTCCTGGTGAAGACGTTGCTCATTTTTCATCTCACCTGCCTCCAAATAACTACCTAAGATCTCTACACTGGCGCCCAAACTAAAAAGGGTGGCGGGTGATGATTCTTCACCACCGGGATTTGGCGATTGGGTCTCCTAAACACCAGTCACTCTTTAAAGGGGGAGTATATAAGGTATTTTTCCCCCCTTCTTCACTTACCTACGTGGTGTAGTGGTCAGGACACTCGATGCGTATTCAAGAGGTCCGTGGTTCGAGTCCCGGTGAAGGCGTTGCTCATTTCCACCTCTCTTGTTTTAAAAAAAAAACGTAATGTTTCTACACACTGTCTTCATGCAAGATGAAGCATCTCCTCACACTGGGCGCCAAATCAAAGAACTGCTTTGTGCTAACTTTAGCGAGAATAGTGTAATATCCAGAGCTCTTCTGGATGTCTGGCCTCCTCGTTTACCCGACTTAATCCCTGTGATTTCGATTGTCGGGATTCCTAAAAGAAAGTGTTTATATAGGAGGAATTAGGACTTTACCTGAGTTGAAAGCCAGCATTATACACGCCGTCTTGCTGAAATTCCTCGACAGTTACTTCGCGTTACCACTGAACATGCTATACTGCGCTTTCAACACGTAATTCATGTCAATGGAGCACACACTGAGCCCATTCCGCCGCACGATTTCGCATTTCTCAGTTGCTTCGAACTCGTTTTGAAGAGAAGGGGAAGCTTTTTGCATAAAATTGTCAGCAGTGACTAGACATGGGTACATCATTACACCCCTAAATCAAAGCGTGCAAGTATGGAGTGGAGAAAGAAAGGCAAAGAAAACCCCGTGAAAGCCAAAACTCGATTGTCTGCGGGAAGAGTGCTGGCCACGGTTTTTTGGGATCCTAATGGTAGATTTCTTACACGGACGTCATAGCATGAACGCAACATACTACTGCGGTCTCTTGGATCAATTAAGCTTCAGTATCGATGCAAAAGACGAGATTATCCCATCCGCAAGATGTTGCTCCTCCACGGCAACGCGAGGCGCACACCGCAGCAGAAACTGGTGGAAATGAACTGGAAAGCACTTGATCATCCACCTTATAGTCCAGACTTATAGCCATGTGATTTTCACATGCTTGGACCTCTCAAAAAAGCACTTGAAGGCAAGCGATTTGAGACCAACCATCAAGTGGACACATCGTGCGCAATTGGATAGATACCCGTCCGACTTTATTCTATGAGAAGAGAATGAAAAAAAAAATAAAAAAATCTGAAAGGTTTCAGATTTTAGATTACGTCTAAAGGGGCGTTTATTTAACATTTTGTGTGTTACCTTTATTTGTTAAATACCATGTTCTTCGCACTTAAACCATAAAATTCAGTTCAACAGCAATATCGCAAAATAATTTTAAATTCTGCATATCTTTAGAAATTTCGGTACACGCTCTCACGCGCTGGAGATAAAAATGTTTTTCTGTACAACGTTGGTATTGCTGGCTTTGAAATCTTTGAGTTTGTTAATGAAAAATTCGTTAAAGTTTTAGAGAATATTGTTACGAATTTCACATTTATTTGGCTATTTATTTAGAACTGTAATTAAAATTCCTTTTTATTTTCCCGTGCAACGCACGCAGACGATTTTTGAAGAGAAAGCTACGTCTAAAAAAAAAAAAACATGCATACATTTATGCAGATTTTTCATTTTTTTAAATTTAATGCAGAGCGATAACATTTAGTGGCAACAATTTGAAAAGTGATACGCCGTTTTTGTGTTTCCGACGCAAAATCGCAAAACGAAAGTAATAGTCCTTCGGGACTAAATCCCTTTGGAATAATTACCACAACGTTGGGGAAAATGTATAATAAAAGAAGGGAATTATATAGAAAAATAATTTGTAGAAATGTATCTGTTTCTTGTAAAATAAATTTTTATACAAAAGGCTCGTTTTTGTTTGATTGACCCTCTTATATACCAAATTTCATCAAAATTGAACACGTAGAACGGGTTATAGAGTGATGTGAATAGGGTCATTTTAATTATAACCATTCTGTACTTTGTCAGAAAGGTTTGTACATACCGTTGACACGTCACATACGTCTGTAGATGTTCCAGAGGTTCATTCATTTCAAGCTAAACAAACCACTAAGGACCAGCCAGTACAGTTCTTGTTGACAAGCGGAATTTATGGCTTCATGGGCTTGCGCCAGACACGAATTCTTCCATCTACGAAATGCAGTTGCGAACGCAACTTATCAAACCCCGCTATCTGTTTCTAGTTCTTAAGTATTCACTGTTGGTGTTGCCGTGAACCAGTACCATGCATAGCTCTATGTCGTGCAGTTATTAGGACTGAGTTTTCTGTGCATACTTTTGGCGACCATTGTCGTAACAGTGTCAAAGTCCTGGTCTCGAACAGGGAGCTGAATGCAGCTATGTTCTGTGTACGTGGTAGAATAACTGCAGGTAAGAAGGGTTTAAAATTACCCTTTTTTTAAACCACTATTTACAGCCACTTCCCAACTCGGAAGGGATAACAGAAAATAATTACCGCACTTGGGTCTAAACTGAGCAATCAAATAATTTAAAATAACGTTGAGTAGAAAATTAAGTAGTCTTTGCTCTCAGATCTTTAAACGCGAGGTTGACCTCTATTCCAAACTCTCAATGGTGCGTAGCAAGATTTGGCTAATATAAACGCACTTAGATTACTTCAATAAGTATCAGAGTAACAGCGCTAAGGCTTAGAACTTAAATACTAACTAGTCAGGCGAACGTCGAACAGAGCCGAAGTGATCTGAGACTAAAGGCTCTCTCTCACTGAGAAGTTCCTCGCTAACCTTTAAATACAAAACTTGGCTCCACTTCAAATTAGCATAAAGCTGAATCGCTCGCTCATTCTAACGGGAAGTTGAAATAAGAGTTCACAGGAAAGAGAAATTAACATAAAACTTTGTTAGTTTAAACTAAAACCTTACACAGTCATCAAGAGGACTTGAACCGTCCTACTGCTCTAAAAGCCCATATAGTGTAGGATACGTTGCATAATACGGGCATTGATGACGCTCCAGCAAACATTGTACGCCTATCATATAAAATATTTCTTGATAGCTGACAACGGTTAAATTCACCAACCATCTCGCAAGTTTGGGGTGATTCTTATACTAATGGTACTCCCTTGCAACGATCGTCCATGAAAGGGCTCTGAATTTCATTTCTACCCCTTAAATGCTATGGGGCTATAAAAATGGGCGAGATTCAAGTTACAGGGAACTAGAGATGAAGGTGTATTTTTAGGTACTGCACTGTTATTATTAGTTTGCATCGTTAGATGAAAGAAATAATATTGCGATAGCTATATTGTTGCGTGCGTACGGGTTCGTAATGGATTGAATGCATAAGTCGATAAAAAGTTAGTAAAATTTATTCTTATCCCAAGAAATAAAACAAAATGCTGAAATTTCCTCGGAGATATTCGTACAGTATGGCAATATCTTACAGTATTTATATTTTCAACTATTAAAATATAAATAGAACTCAATTCAAAACACAGAGAAAGCTAATCCGATCTCATCGCAAATTCGATACAGTCAATAACAGCATTAAGTAAACAATCATAAACAACTGAAATGATATGTTTTAATCCGGCTTTTATAAGCTTTTAATCATGCACGTGAACATTCTGGCATTTTCTCGAGTTTGCTAGATAACAAAAGAGTACAATTACGGGATATTTATTTATTAAATGCGCGTGCCCCTGTATTTTAAATTTTCCGGCGTAGCCGTTCTCTTCAAATAAGTCTCGTGTTGCAGTGCACGGGGATATAACACAATTTTAATCAAAATTCTAGTAAAAATAGCAAATTAAATACAAAATCCGCAACAATATGTAGTTTATCTATGACTACTTTTAATACTTTACGTTCTTACTGTAACCGTGTCCTTCGGAAATTAAATTATTCTCACATTTTCTCCTTTCGATATTTGGATGATAAAATTAGTAAGAAAAGGGAGTTCTTGGTTATTATGTTAACACAATTCTTGGTTATTATTTTTGCCGATAGATGGCGTTTATTATTTTTGCCGATAGATGGCGTTGCCTCGTCACGCGTGGTTCTACCCGAGGGTATAAAAAAGCCGTTACTGAGGTTGCTTTCTCTTTCTAGAAATTTTGTTCTCCTGATGAGGAGAGACCTGTAGCTGCCCTCGAAATCAATCGAGTGTTTTAGTAAATGTACGCCAAATACAAGGTTGTTTCAGCGATTTTCATTGCCCCACTGGCGTGTTTCTCTTCTATTCTAAATTAAGACGTATAATCCTAGTGGTATTTTGGTGGGACCACCACATTTTCCATAATAATTTTTAAAAATTTTGATATTATATGAATTACTAGCTGATATCCGCCCGGTTTGCTGGGCACACTATCTATTTAAATGTGAACCTAGACTTCTTATATAGACGAAATGTCTAATTTCGAATTGATAATTAATGTAAATTATTTAAAGTCAGGAGAATCTGTCATCCATGAAGTTCCACATCACCCATGAAGTACTGTGTATTGGGATGCGTCCCCATTATTTAACGTGGCGGGGTTCGTGGCGGGATCTACACCGCGAAAAATTGCCAACGTAAAACTAAGGACAAATTTTGAGAATTTTTTAAATATTTGTTAATTTTTTAATTTATTAAATCAAATTTTTTAATCAATTATAATTATTTGATTTTTTATGTATGGCAATTTTTATAAATAACAACAACATTTTTATTTTTCAGCACAATAATTTATTTCTCTTAATAATAATATTTTTTATCGTGAAACTTATGATAACAGTTAAATATATATAAAACTGTAAAACAATATACTTAAATTTATAAAACATCTCTGCAGACAACGTTCTTCGTACATTTTTCTGGTTGAAGAACGGTGAGATGCATAGGCGAACTTACTCTCGAATACGCTACATAAATGTGACCATGAGAAAAGCAGTCATTTTGTAAATCTACGCCAGCTAATTTTAAACTCTGCCTTAGTGCCTTATTGATAGTCATCGCAAAGCAAACTCTAATCGGAAACTGCAAACGCTTAAAGATTTACGTAAAATCACGTAAATTTCGCATGCTAAATGCGTAATACGTCTTTAGTATACGTTAAATACATAAAATTACGTAAAATCCGTTCTTAGTTCTGTAAGGATTTAAAGTTTGACTAACACTTATTTTATTTTAAAACTTTACTATCATCTCTTATTTTCCACTTCCGGCCAGAATAAACGCGTGAATATGTTTATTCAAATTGTACTTGCCAAAGCTCAAGCATTTAAGTTGTAGCTTTTTGCCAAGAGCAGAGTCAGAAGGGTAGAGAGTGAGCCGTCTTGCCACTTGACTTCACGCGAGCTTGCCATCAGTTAGTGTCCGCCTTTAAGGCCAGAGGTTTTAGTCCTCTCGAAAGCTAAAGACGTATTGTAGTTTTCCGCAGTTTGCGTACTACATACGTAGTCATTTAAAAGCCAGTCTTAGTATTAGTCATCTGTGTAAAATATTAAAAGTTAGCTCTTATTTGATTTGTAGTTAGATAGTAGTCGTATATTTTTACGTTCAGACCACAACTGATTGGTCTTTGTATCCCTATGTGGGGGAGCGTCTATGATATCGTGGAAGAAAGCGTAATTTAATCCTTCTCATCTTGTCGTCTTTGCTACGCTCCATAGGACATAGTTTGTAGTCAAACTCCCTATCTAGTCAGGACACGTCATGTTCGCCAAGCAGATGAGAAGAAATACAAGTTCTGATAGTTCTACATCGTGGAATGAGTAACTATGCCAAATTTCTAGTCAATCGGGTGTATAGTTTCAGAGATCTCGTGATGAGTCAGTGGTCTTTCTCTTATATATATGTAAAATGTGCTATCTGTTTTAAAAACTAATTGACGATCTCAAAAGTAACATGCTAAATTTGGTTATCTGCCCTTAAATTCATCTGTTCTTCCAAATTCGAGATCATTCGAAATTGCGTAACGCTGTTTGAAAAATGGTAATCAAACGGAAGACTGGCCAGTCATAGTTCTGGATTCGTATTTGCATTTACTCAGTGTAAATTCTGCTTCGCAAAAAACTACGTTTCTTTTTTCCTGAGTTGCGCCCTGCAAGCATATCTGCGCCGCTTATGCTTTCCTGCCTGAAATTCCTGCCTTTTTTTATTCCGCATATAAGAAATTATCATAACTGCTATGACTAAAGGGTATATTGTCTACAAGGAATTATTCTAGTGTGCCTGCAAATCTGCAAATAAAGGTGTTAGTTGGCTGGATTTAATTTGGTATCAACTCTTTCCTCTCCCCTTACCAGTCTGCCCTCCCGACTGTGCTCCGAAAATGGCATATATATATATATAATTTAGAGAAAGTATTAAAAGAGCTTAAAGACCTATTTGGTTAAGAATTTTGAGCATTGAGCTGCAAAATTCAAATTAAAGATAAACATAAGGAATCAAATTCTAAAAGCAATCGCCTAAAAGTAAATTTGATATCTTAGTTCCAGAGTTAAAAAACTTGAACAAAAACGTAACTCAAAAGTAAAAGCAGTTGTAAAAAATTAAAACTCAAAGAGTAGGTAGTGAAAAATTCAACATTAAAAAAATTTAAACACGCAAAAAATTAAGAATTAAAAACACCAGAATAAATAACAATGAAAGGTAGTAAATGGCAATTTATCCTTACTCGAGGTTAGTAACGGACTTGGCAAGGGAAAAGCGTGAAAAATTCGACTACAGTTAAACTCCATCACGCGTTTCGTCGAACGATAATAATTCAGACAGAAGCGATAAAACATTAACAGAAAAATAACAGAAACTATATAATATAGTTGGTTTCACTTTTTATCGTTTCCTTTCCCGACGCGCCTGCTATAAAATTTAAAATAGAATAAAAGTACTACTGAATAAACTTTACAAAGACTTGGTAAGGCTAATGTACAAATAAACATAAGTAGCCAATTAGGCATGAGTCAAAAATTATATAATATATATGTAATAATAAAATTCCATAGTCAGAAATACACTTAAAACCTTAAGTTTCGTCTTTTCTTTTTTTAAACCCAAAAACTCTAGAGTATTATCAAAACTTCATAGAATAATAGACTTAAATAAAAATTTTGTATTCCCAAAGTTTTATGATTATTACTACAAAATTCAGTATAATATCAAATCTTACTTAGAATAATATTAATTAGAATAAGACTCTTGAAATTTAAATAAACTCTTAGTTACTTTAACATAATATATTTAAACCAAACTATTGTCATGGCATCTTACTTCACTCACTGAAAAAAAAAATAATTTCTTAAAATCTGTTCTTACTTGGCCGTTGAGCTGGTCTCTATTTAATTCATTGAATTCTGTATTGGTCTTGAATGTTGACTCTAGATATAATTTAATCACATGTTATCTCTGATGTTACTCATACATGCTCTCAACATGCGAAGACAAAGCTGTAGCACAATTTACAATTCTTCGACTGTAAAAAACAAACACAACTTGCACTTAATATCTTCTTTCACTTCTATTGGAATTAATTTCCTCTTCGGCACATTCTCCTGCCGACTATTTGTGGTGTACCAAATGTAGCCGTAGTTCAAAGTATCAGACGATAAGTTTAAAGAAAAAACAGGATCCATTTATTAATTTCCATAAAAAATAGCAGTTATAAAAGCCAGATCCCCGGAGTAAATAAAAAGGAACAACTAATAACGTTTTGTATTGAAGTTTACTCCATCGTTACATTAATGAAAAGACCCCTCGATCTAGTCTAGTCTGGAGAACTATTGCTGGGGTATGGCCAATTATGGGCAACTTATCCAGCTCACTGAGGAATTGCATAGAACCCCTGACGTGCAATTTCCTTATATTAAATAAAACCAAATACGTGGTATGAAGGAGATGCCGTTTGCATCGCAAGGTTGCAATAAACCAAAGTCCTGCAATGGAGAGACAAGTCCTAACTAAAATCCTGACTGCGGCAGAGCCGCGTGTGCACATGAAAGTAACACAATTTATTAAACTTTAATTATACGATACAAATACTGAATTAATACATGAACTATAGCATACAAAATGATAATAAAAATTGAAATTCTTGATTAAATATGATAACTAGGATAAATAACGAAAGCCTATTTACATATGTACAAGTTGGAGCAATGCTCTAACAACTACTAAGTTGGGAAATTCAGATCCCTTAGTAAGTGAGTCGCATATGGCCTGATGTTGTAATCCTCATCTAAGGCTATGTAGTCTAGAACATGGAAATGTTGAAGATGTTTACATAATAAGGCAGCTTTAAAGAAGTTGGCATTCATTCTATGTAAATAATGATTTATATATTCAATTCTCAGGTCTGTGTAAGGTCTCATTAGATACGTAGAAATGGGCATTTGTGATACGTTTTAAGACTTTGTTTTGCGTAATCTGAACTCTGGATAGTCTAGTCTAGTCTGGAAATCTATCGCCGGGATACCACATAAGATGCGGTGTATCCGGCTCACTGAAGTTTGAAACAAAGTGCTCCTAATGTTATTTTCCTGACAAGTAAGCAAGATAAGTGAAGCAAGAGAGAAGAAAGATGAGAGTAGAGAAAAGAATAGAGGTGCCAGACACCGCAAGGCAAGGAACCAAGACCAACGATGGAGAGGATATCCTGACAAATCATAATTCATGAGCAAGTGCTATGAGTACATAGCAAAATACAATAAATCAAAATATAAGGAATACATAAACAATAATAATGAATAACAAATAAGTAAGAGTACATGAAACACTGCAAATTCAATAAATTTTAGAACATAATTATACAGTAACAGATCAAGTTAATATTTACATATATACACTGCAGCAAAACTGCAAAGTTCAATTATTATGTCGGGAAGTTTAAGTCTCTAGTCAAATGTGCCGCAAGAGGTCTTAAGTTGTAATCTTCTTCAAGGGCTACGTAGTCAAAAACTGGAACCCTGGATATTCCTTTGCGAGTCCTTTTATAAAGCTCTGGAAAGGCGGAGCTTCTAAGAAATGATGTCAGCCTCCTCAGCCAATCCAGTTCGCTTTAAGTATTTCCAGAACATTCAATATCTGTACTTGTAGAAAAGGCGGGAAAATGAACTTGACTACGGGGCTTTGGATTTAATTCCATGTACTTTCAAATAAGAGATCGTCGCCATTAAAATGAAAAGAACATGCATTTAGAATTGTGATTGGAGAAAAAACAAAAAGAAAAGACGAAATTTAAGTTAGAGTTTTAAGTGTATTTTTTATTATTACATATATATATATATATATATATATGACCTATTTATATATATATATGTAGGTCGCAAAGGACTTTTGAATTTGATTATGTTATAAAAATATATAACAGTAAATGATTACTTAATATTGTGAACAATTAATACCCAAATCCGTTGTTTCTAGGCTTGTGGTGCACTGAAACATACACCTTCAAGGAATTTGTTGGCGCTGGAAACATCCTGAGCCAGTGGGTGGTGAGGAATCCTGTAACACAAGTAAACGGTTTCGTAGGCATCTGGGATTTCAAGGACTATTCTTTTGCTCATTTCTCAAACTCCTGTACCCCTCGACTCATGTGGATGCTCTGCTCCCTCATGCAGGTAAATGCGATTACACATGTTATGCAAATAAGTTTTCGTTCTCCGTAGAAACAGGTATTTTAAACTATATTTGTAATCTACTTGCTTATCTTCTATGTGATAACTGAAAGAGTAGTAACTGCTTAGAAGAAGAGTTAAAAGTACCCTTTATTACACTCCTTAAAAATTTACAATGCGTCAGCTCGAGGTTAACAAACTACGCCGCTGCTTGGGGGGGTAACTGAAATCAAATAACTAACTAAAGATTTAAAGATATTAAGTATTTAAGGCAGGTTCCCCTTACTTCGCCAGAGAGAGCTAGGAATCCTGAGTAGCCTGTATTTGCCTTCAGGTTAAATCTCTCTTGAAAATCTTACGCTCGGCCGTATATTCCGTCACTTTTTGATATTCGCCGTCTAGTTTAACATCTAACCGGCAAGGCCGTATATATACGGCCTAGAATATTTTTTGTGATAACTGTACGAACGTATATATACGTGCATATTAAAATATGTCAAAGAAATTAAGACAGTATATTAAAAGTACATAAATCCAGGTATAAAATGCCACGAGACGTTTTGCATTAAATCAAGAAAATAAATTTTCTGGTAATAGTTTTGGGAAACTTGTGCTTTCTTAGCGAAAACCCGACCGGTTAGAGGGTTACATTAGAGGCCAACTACGTTACATAAGTGTGTTAGCTTCGGCTAAGTCCGTTTTAAATAATTATAGTTTAGTTTGTACGACCCTTTGGTCTGTTTTGGCTTTTAACAGCTGAGATGCGTGTAGAAACCACACAGGAGAAAGTTAAAAGAACCCTTTATTAACTCTTTTAAAATTCACAATACGTCGACTTGAAGCTAACAAACTACGCCTCACTCGGGCGGTAACTCAAATAGCAAGGACTAAACTAAAAATTTGAAGATATTAACAAGTAGTAGAATTACGTTACAGGGCTCAGGCAATCCTGCTTCCTAACAGAGAGTTAAAAAATCTAGTGGCAGCAAAGTAATAACTGTTACGCCCCGGTTAACCAGCAATAAACGCTAAACAGAAGCTCACGCTACAAAAAGCACAGAGTTCGCCCACCACTCTCAAACTTTCCCTTCTAGGACTTGGTGTTTAACCCTTTTCTCGTCATCGTAGAATTTGCATTACTTCACGCGCGCTACCAAATTTAAATATTCTGGCATCGGCAATTAGGGGAAAAAAGGCTTATAGGAAAGAACAAAAACTTAAATGTAGCTGGTTATTTAAAATTAATATAAATCCCTACACATTCATTTGAGTTTTTATCAAGCGATGAATGGTAAATTCTTTGAAGTCATTGTATGTGCTTTGTAAAACCGCAACGACAGCAAAATGTGCTCTTTTAAAGAAATATGCACTGGCGAATGATGCGATATTTTCCTGTTACACGTTTATTACACTTTTGTTTCCGGTAACATGTTAAAAATAATGATGATGTATATATAATATTTGCTGAATGCCTAACTGTGCTTTCAAAGTCTCTTTCAAGATACTGGCTGAAGGTTTGCAGTTTCTAGCGGAATCAAATGACAGTTCTTTGGTTATTTAATCAGAATAATTAACATAAGCTAATTAATAAGCTAACAAATTGGTAATTTAATTATTAATGTGAGTAAATTAAGTTTCATTAATTAATTAAACTAAACTCAGTGGCGCAACAGACCTAGTGGGCGTTAATTGTTAATTTAATTATTAATGTGAGTTAATTAAGTTTTATTAATTAATTAAACTAAACTCAGTGGCGCAACAACCCTAGTAGGCCATGCACTGCAGTGCCCCGATATCTGCTTTCCTGACCGTGGGCCCCTACGTGCGCGAGCATATGCCCTGAACAATTGGCCAGTTTGTGGCAGATTAATTAATTATTAAATAATTAATCATCATAAATTGATTAATTAGTTCATTAACGCGAAGCATTATGTTTATTAATGAACACATTTAATATAAGTAAAATGTTTTTAGGCAATTAACTTAGAAAGTACAATATCATGAAAAGTCACGCATGCGTAAAGAGGGAGGAACAGCTAAACCACACAAAGTTGTCTTTTCTTTTGATATAATTTTAAATTTAATGTGTCTTTCACAATTGAATATACTTCCTTAAAAGGAAAACACAAAAAATTGCGCAAATTCTGGCATTTCTCAATTTTAAATATCTGTGATTACATTTAAAAGAAATCTCTGACCATATCATTTATCTCGGTATTATCATTTCCAAATCTCAAACTGTCAATCCCACCCTAGTGGACTGAAACCTCATAGAGGAAAGACTTATTTTCCTCGCTAGACAAAAACCAGTTACAAGTAAAAAATTCAGTTGTTATTCAAAGAATAATACTTATAACGTCTAAGATTTGTAAGATTTGAAAGACTGAATGAAGCTGTGAGTTAAAGCTGTCATAAAGACTTTTAAAATGACTAATATTTACAATTTATTTGCTTAAAAATATACACATAACATTCATATTTTATTCAAATGTGATTTAACGCAATTTTTATTTTGAACATAGTGCATTATGAATTCAAAAGTAAATCTGTATTTAAAATTTATATTAAAAAAAATCTGATGTGTACACCAGATTACTACTATTGACTTCCTTGTACGGAATTTTAAATTATATGCATTTTTCATTTCATTTAAACTTATTGGATTGAATTAAATTTACTTCATCGATAGTGCATATACCACAGTAGAATAAATGCAGTCTTTAAAATTCACTATATTTGTTTACAATTGCGACACTTTGGCGCTAGCTTCACTTATCAGCCTTACATCTCATTCATTTTATAACTCAGAATGCACGAAAACTATGTATATCATCTGGAGAATTACCTAATCGTTGCCACATGTTCTATTCAAATACTATGATAAATCTAAAACGACGTGTAAAAGAAACTAAACAAACAAACAACATCAAAAAACGAAACAGTTTCTCACAAACGATTCAGTATTTCTCATTCAATTCATTGAATTCTCACTTCGCGACGAGGCAAAAATACGTAAAAACTCAAAATATCTGTATTAAAAAGTACGAAGTAAGGCGTTATCTGCGTTGTTGCGAAGCTTAGTTTCTCTCGATTGGCAACAAATCCAATATTGTCCTAAGTTTCAAATGTAAACAAATATGTTCGCCATGAGAAAAATGATTAGGCTTAGCCGTACACAGCAACTTTTAAATTGTTGATAATTCGGCAAATCTTGCATGCAAATTTACTACAGGCAGAAAAACCTTAATCGGAAGATAAGAACAACACATTTCAATCATTTTTAAAACAAAAAATGCACAATTTACAGACATATAAGAATAAGAAAACTGAGCTCACTGAGCCGAGTAACAGAGTGGATATATATATTATACATACATTTATATACTTTTTATATACAAAATTTCAACGTTCTGAGGATATTCATTTTCGAGTTATGCGAGATACATACATACGTACGTACGCACAGACGCCACGAAAAAATCTCTTCAGAATCCATTTTGAATCAGTTTTATAATTGTTTTGTGGAAAAAGAGTTCTTTATTCTGTCCTTACGTAGGAATGTCACACAGGACATCATTAAATTGCTTTCGTTAGCGGACAAAATAGATATTTTCGTTGAAGTATGATACTCGAAATTTTTCACGATTACAATACTTCCTTTTTACTTCGTACAAGAAAGTAAAAATAGCAACTGTGTCATTTATCGTTCGTTTCACAAAAATAAACATAAAAATACGTAGTTTATTTCACTTCATATTTTAAAATTACTGGAAATGATTTTTAAAATTAAAGTAACTGATATGGAAACCAAATGATTTCTGGGACGACGTATTAAATAATAAAGTTTTACAAAATATGAAATCGATAATAAAACAAGATGCCCATATTCGCAGTAGGATTGCGTCGTTCAAAATTCGATGGCTTGTTTACCGTTGTTTTATCCCAATGCTAAAAACATATATACATTTATGCAGATTCTTTATTATTTAATTTCTTTAAATATAATACGAGAAGATAATGTTTGGTGGCAACAATCTGAAAAGTGAATCTGACATTTTTAGTGAATCAGCGCAAAATACCCAAAAGAAAACAGTAGTCCTTCAGGGACAAAGCCCCTTTGGACTAAAAAAAGAGAATAAATAATTTCTAGGAGTGTATAGCATACGAAATAACCAAGAAAAAAAATTCCTTTCACTCGTGGAGCCCCTCTAACGCTATCTAGAGAGAGAAAGAAATACTTTAGCTGGATTCCTAACAACTTCTCCAAGACTTTGTTTTGAAAGAAGTGATAGTTGTTTTGTAAAACAAAGACTCTGACTTAATTTATCGTGTTTAGTTATATTTATTGTTTTGCAAAATAAATGCAACATCCTACTCTAAAAATGGTAGTTTAAAATGCTGTGTAAAGATGAGCCTGCAAAGAATGGACGAAAATTCAAGGACACTATATCTGCGTTTATTATACACTTTCATGAAATTTACAAATAATGATGGGAAATGTCATTCAGAGAGCAAAAATAGTAATCTGTGACTATCATGTGCTGTCTATTTAATTTTCCGTATATAAGCACCCAGAGCTCTAAATTAATATTAAAATTGTATTTTATTTTAGGTACTTTCGTATTATTCCATGCATCGCCAAAGTTGGCTACTATTGAACCATGAAAGTTGGTTGAAATTCAGCCAAGTTGCGAGAATGTTTCCTGCGGAATTCTGAGCCGTATTTCCTTCTGCAACTTTTACAATAAAAAATTCATTAGTCTCTCTGCATTATCCATCAAATAGCTACTATTGCTGAAGCATTTGACCCGCCTTGCTTTTGAGCTTCATTAAGAGCGGCCGTTTGATTTCACCGGCCCACTACAGACTAAGCGGTAAAATCACTGAAAACTGGTAGTTCCGTCCGGGGTTCGAATCCCGGAGAAAGCTGGCTGCATGGGCGTATTTGAGGTTTTCCCCAATGTGTAAAGTTTCGATTACAAATTCCATAACGAGCCAGTTTCCGTTAGCAAGTACTCCACAAAGACGTATCTTCCATTACTCAGTTTATGGCGTAAATAAAGAGAAATATTATTATATGCGTATTACAATATTTAGATACCTACATCACTGTATTTATACTACAGTGTATGTCATTCACTTCATGTGTCTACGTAGACTTTGGCATTTTCGAGGCGTCAAGAACTGTCTTCGGCCAACGCCGCGCAGTGTATTATTATTGTTATACAGCAATGTAAATTTGGGAAAAAAAAGGCCTTCTCTTATTAAGCTTGCACATGAGCGTCCACAGTTTAGCCAAAAAAAACGGTATTTTTTGGACGCGTTGACGCGTATTTTATTTGTATGCCAAGGGGTTAACTGTCGTAAAAGATTTGGCTTGAAAGAAGAAGCTTGAAATGCAAAACTTTTCACATTTGCAGAAATTCTAATTTTTTTCGATATGACAGAATTATTCCTTAATATTATTATGTTTTCCAATTCTTCTTCGCACGTATATTGAGATGTTCGAGGATTTGGAGTGAATAACGACGACACGTGATGAACAATGGAAACACACTTTATTAGCCAGTATTCTCAAGACAGCTCCAAAAGCATTTTTACAGTCGCAGAAGAACGACTATAAACCGACTGGAACAATCAGCGACACAGCCTTCAGACTTTCAGGCTATAACTTTGGAGACAGCTTCAAGGCAGGCACCAGAGTAAAGCTCCCGACTCTGCTCAGTCGTTTTCGGAACTTTTCGTACTCTCGAGACTCTCCACGCTACAACTCGCGATGCACTCGACGACACACTGGAGTACAGCTCCGACTCGGTTCGGTCGTTCTCGAAGCTCAACACGCTCTAAGGTGAAACTCGACGATGCACTAACTCGCGATGACCTAAGAGACTCTGTCGATGCACTCGACGACCAATTCGGCACTAGAATACAAGACACTCCCTCTCTGACTGACTATCAACTCAATAGACTCACTCTCCGCCTAACAGCAGGGTTTATATAGCTTTTGACTTCTGTTCAAGGACATTCTGGGCTAAACCAGTAAGAATTCGTTCCAGAAGCTTCTCCATCCACACATGGCATATCGCCAATTTTTTAATATCGCCAAATGGGCGATTTTTCGCCAAATATGGCAACCCTGTCTTCCCTTTACATTTTCTGGCAACCCTAAACCTGCTTTGCGGGGAAGCTATCTTACCGCCGCTGGACATTTCGTAAAAATATTTTTAAATGGGTTCTTAGTATAAAATAATGTACTTTTAGTGATGATAAATTAATACATTTTGTGTTTAAGATTTCAGCTTTCAAGCCTTTCTTCGACAGGGTGTTTCAGCAAACTGGTTACAAACTTTCAGAAGAGATAGGGTAATCGAAAAGGCTCTCCTTGCGCGATAGTGACAATACAAAACACAAGAAATGAAGAACATGAATAGGGTGAGGAAATATGTTTATTATGTTTAATAGAGCATAAATTAAGAAATAAGTACAAAAAATAGACAACGATCTTCATCAAAGTAGGTGTTCGATATTACGGCATCGGACCCTGATGCAGGTCTCACATCTCCGGCTTATGGAAGATCTGATGGTCTCGAAAATACCGGTCATATCGCGGACTTCCCCAGCAGCTGCCATGATGCATGCAACAAGTTCCTCAGCACTTGTAAGCGTGGTTTTGTACACCAATGTCTTGACATACACGCTCTCCAGAGGAAATAGTCAATGCGAGTGTCATCTGGCGATCTTGCTGGCCATTACACTGGACCCCCTGGGGATCCCATTTTGAGAATACGTTTCGAATGTAATTTCGTACATCTTCTTTGATGATGATCGTCTGTTTTTGTTCTTAGTTTCCGAGGAACTAAGCACAATAAACATATAATCTCACCCTGTTCGTGTCCTTCCCCTCCTGTGATTTGTGTCATCACTACCGCATCTGCAAAGCTTTCCAGACCATGCATTCCTGTGCGTTTTTCCATAGTCTAGGTGTATTCTATCTCTTGTAAAAGTTTGTAACCGATTTGCTGGAATACTCTGTGTATACATATAAGTAATATTACGGAGCTATCAGGTAGCAGAAGAGATGAAAAATGAGCAATGCTTTCGCCGGTAATCGAACCACGGACCTCTGGAATACTCGCCCAGCGTGCTGACGACTACACCCCTAGGCATGCGAAGAAGGTGGGAGAAATACCTTATATACTCCCCCTTTTAAAGGGTGACTGGTGATTAGGAGATCCAATCGGCAAATCCTGGTGGTGGAGAATCATTATCCACTACTCTTTTAGTTCGGGCACCAGTTGTAGAGGCATTAGGTATTTTTTTGAAAGCAGGAGAGATGAAAAATGAGCAATGCGTTCGCCGAGAATCGAACCACGGACCTCTGGAATACGCGTCCTGCGTGCTGAGGACTACACCACGAAGACATGAGAAGAAGGTGGGAGAAATACCTTATAATATATATAGTTATAGACAGACATACAAAAATACAACACGCTAGAACAGTTTGCGTGTTTTAGAAAACATCAGACTGCAACGACATGGAAATCTAAGTATTTCCTAATTTGCTGTGTTTTATTTCAGAATAATGACTGGTACTTTTAAGTTCTCTTTTTCTTTTTATCTTTTTATTGTATACTGCAAAGAATAAATTTGAAGAAAATATCTGCAAATCTTTTCTTTTCCATAGGACTGCTTTCCTGGTCGTTTCAAGGTAGCTTACTGTGTGAATTGCCCTCCTTTGGCTGATGTCGTATGGAAATTGTTCAAACCACTTATCAGAGAAAAATACAGAAAAAGGGTAAATTTGTAATTTCAGTCGATATTATTAATTTTATAATATACACGATTTTATAATATCTCGATAATTTAAAAAAAATGTTGAATAACTAACTGCAATACAGCTCAACTTTCGTTTAAATTCTAGTTCATAAATTTTAGTGAATTTTAGTTTTCATTTTCTAAATATAGTTTTAGTGAAAAGTTAACGCTTTCTTTCCGTCATGAAAACACACTTTTAATTTCAAAATGACATATTAATTTTTGCGTGAAAATTACTTTAAAACCATTTCTAATTTTTTAAAATTGTTTCACTATATATTCTAAGTTGCCCCTGGCTATATATGTATATCCAAGTACTATAGTATATAATTTAAGAAAGGGGACTCAAAATTACAACTGGCAACTACAGTTAAGGACTATCAAAATGTAAAATTACCGTAAATATTGCGTAGTGTAATAATTTGGGTCAAGTAACTATGTCCAGGATTTAGACTATCTACTAATTAATTAAAAATATATTAATAAGTTACGTAACAACTAAATACGTTACTGAATTTTATTTGAAATCGATATATTATCTTATTATTTTTATAATACGTACTAGATGTTTCAGAAAAATTTTGCAAGAACAAAAAATTAAATGCTCGTGAAAATTATCAAGGAGGTAATATTGTATATTATAGCACTAAACTTTATCAAAACTATGATACAGAGCAAAATGCTCAGATTTGCAAAGTGTGGACTTTCCCCTGTAATCAAAATGCTTGTGTCGATCCTACTGAGCATATCTGGAATCTCTTGCAAGATAAAATTAATAAAGTCGGAATTCCCAACAGAAATGTTCTTGGAGAAAAACTCACCACGCACGGGAAGAAACAGAAGCAGATCTGAATCAAAATCTTATTATATCCTTGCCTGGAAGTCTCAGTAAATTCAAGAAACGGAAAAACGGTCCAAAATATTAATAGAGCGATGATTCCAAGTCTTACACATTTAACAGCCATCAATTTGTGTATCTTCATTACGATTAAAAAGCGGTCAAATCATAATCATAGAATAGAATTTATAAGCAGATGTATCCTGGGTTCTCAGAAAGTCCTCCGCGAAGGCATCCTTCTTTTAGGCAGCTAATGAATGCTCTGGCTTTTCCATATTCATGTATCCAAATCTAAGTTAACCTCTTCGGGTCAGTAGCAGCGTAATAGAGAAGGTTATACTTTTCCAAGGTCAAGCATATCTCTTGTTATACCTTATCATTATTGTTTAAATACAAGTCTTCACCAGCGAATCCAAAAAATAGTTAAATCGATGAGTTTGTTGATTACATTAAAAAAATATCTTATTGTTTCCCGGGTGCTTATGCATTTATTAGTGCACTACGTTTTCTCATTAAACCTGAAACATAAATATCTTACTTTCGGGTGAATAACAACATGTTGCTTTTAAATTGCAGATTTTGTTTATTTAAGATATCATTCAGTTCAGAGGAAATGTGAAATGAATAAACAAGTAATTCAAATTCGAGGTGCTTCGAAGTGCACATGTTGGGGTGCAGAACTACATATATTGAAAACTTGGTGGCTGTATGTCTCTCCTGTTTCCCATGATGCGAGGAATATACATACATGCATATAAATTCCCCATTATTTAAAAATAGAGGTAGTCTCACTCTCTTTGGTAACATAAATTAAGCTCTGAAAAGACTATAGTATAATAATTTTCGTATCTTAAACTGTAGACAGTCAATTCAAAACAGAGAAAGTTAATCCAATCTCACAGCGAAGTTACTACAATCAATAACAGCATTAGGTAAACAACAGTTCGCTTAAAACAGTTTCAGCTGAGCTGAGATGTTTTAATTAGGCTTTTATAAGCTTTTTAATTATTCACTAGAACATTCTGGTAAAACATATTTTCTCGATTTTTTTTTGGATTTTTAATGGACATTCAGAGGGATTCAATCAACGCGAAATCGCAAAACGAAAACAATAGTCCTTCAAGGACAAAGCCCCTTTGGACGAATAAAATTTATTTACAGATTATAAATTAAATTACAATTAAACTACAGTAATCATAATTTAATAACGTGTTTATTTTCTAGATCGTGGTGTGTGGAAGTGATATGAAACTTCTGCACAAGTACATTCACCCTTCTGTACTCCCTGAAGAATATGGCGGAGTTTTGCCTCCCTCTGATTGCACCGAAGCGGTGGAAAAAGTCTTGGAAATCGACGAAGAATGGGAAAAAGACAAACGCTACGGCTTTCGTCACGCCGTCACTAAGTGCAAAAAAGAAGAGGATGATCAAGATCACATCTCAACGCAAGCGAAAGAAGAGGCATGTATGGCCTAAGAATAATTGATCATCTGCATGTTCTTCATGCCATGGATGATAATCTAATTACTATCGCCTTAGAAATTACAGTAACACTTTAAAATAACACCAACCGAGAATGTTGGGAATGAAAATGAAATGGACCACAAAACAAACGGTGGATTTTTCCGTTCCTTTTAAATGACTTCGATATCGCTTTTGTTTTGTTTAAATGAACTGAAGGGAATTGCTGCAGTCAGAAAACAAAACAACGATCAGAGTGTCATTAATGCAATTATTGCATTAATAAGTTGCGAAATTAGCATCAATACTTGCAAGAGTGGTGAGAAATTACTAATGTGTATGCTACAAAAAGTATGACAGCAAAGAAAGAATTTAATTCGAATGGATACGATATGTACACTTTTCTCTCGGATGGATTTAGAATCTACAGTTTAATCTTATTCCAGTACAATCATTGGTTCTTATATGGAATATTGTCCAATTGCAACTCCTGTCAGTTTTGACATTTCTTGTGCAAAGCATGTAGTTCAAAACGTTTCTTATTTATTTTAGCAAATACTTTAGTATCCATGTACTATGCGATCTACCGCTTTTAGTTACTAATTTGTTTCATAGATGGCACCACTGAACTGCTACTTTTAAATATGGGAATATATACGAATGCATAAATGGATATGACACATTTAAATAGTTTAATAACACATGAAATTTTTAATTCCACTGAATTAAAGTTATTTTTAAGTGGTGAATTGGCGATTTTGAAGAGTTTTTTTAGAAAAGATGGCCGAACTATCGATATTTATCCTAACTCAGGAAACATTATCAATATATTTAAAGATAATAATTTTAAATAGTGAACTACAAAAATGATTATTAAAGATACAGTTTACAATAATGCGAATTAATAAACAAACGCAAATTAAAACTGATACATTATACATAATATGCAATGCATTGCTATTGCTTTTCCCATGTACACAGTGATCTGTTTTCGCTTTAGAAGAGAACAC
This sequence comes from Stegodyphus mimosarum, assembly GCA_000611955.2. Classification (NCBI taxonomy): domain Eukaryota; kingdom Metazoa; phylum Arthropoda; class Arachnida; order Araneae; family Eresidae; genus Stegodyphus; species Stegodyphus mimosarum. Next base: position 59,664 of record KK122087.1, on the reverse strand, counting down.
CAGAAAACTGCACAAACACACCAGAGAACTGCACAAATTCTGTATTGCGCACATTAAACTTTATAACTTTATATATATATATTACATTATACAGATTACTGTTTTCTCCCCATACACACAGCGATCTGTTTTCACTTAAAAAATTTCAGAGAATTGCTCAAACTCGGCATCGCGCACAGTCTCGGCATTGCGCACACATTGAATATTATATAGATTATGTGATACATCACTGTTGTTTTAATACATAGCATTGCTGAAATATCCCACATTTCGGTTAATTCTGATTATCAAAAATATTAAAATCAAGCAAGGTTACTAAAATCAAGCCATTGAGAAAAAATGAAAAAGTAGAGTTATTAAAATACAATCATTACCTAAAACGGAAATCCCCAAATTTGTCTTCATTTTTTTCTTCAATTTAGTCAATATAAATTCGAGTATTTTCATAATTTAATATAGCTTCGTAAAATGAAAATTTCATTAGCTTTTATATTCAACCGTCTGATACAATGACTGCAAAAGAAATGATAATAATAAGTAAAAGTAGTAGATCACATATTACGTGATTATCTATACGCTCTTTAATAGATTAAGGAGCTAAATTGTTACGACTGTATCGGAATGCACAGTGAAACGCTCTTAATGAAATGTATTTAAATGGATTTTAGATTTTTATAATTAAACAACGTGTGAGAGAAGAAACATATCTGGAATCATTGTTTAATCCATTTCAATGTGGTGTATTTTATTATATAAGTGCCTTTCTATTATATGCAATTTTTTATAATGTATGTTTCGTGTAATGATGTATTGTTGATGGAAGCGTTGTCTTTTTTTTAAAGTGAAACAAAACTTTCAAATAGCATTTTTCTTAATTTTCGATCGAGTAAATGAATAGAAACGTAACAGGCTGTCCTCTTACATGAATCTGCAGCAAATTAAAAATATTTACCTATATAAGTGAGCGTATATACATTTAAATTCTTATTTAAGAAAATTTAAATTTTAATAGAATTTTTAATTTTGAATTCCATTCAATTAAATATCTGTATACAATAAAAGTAGTATATGGAAAAAGAATAATAATAAAACTGTTAAAATAATCAAGCCGTCTAGTAATATTTATTATTTTAAGTGAATACGGTTACGTGATACTGAATATTTTCCAAAAAATTTCTGCTAGATATGTTATTATTCGCTAAACATACCTAAGCACGTCACGCCTCTGTAGACGGACTGAAGGAAAGTCTATTAAACCTATTATTTCAATAACATAATTTGCATTCGGTTTCCATTGCAAAATAGCTTACGTGTATCTCAATTCGAAACCGTAAAAACTTATTAACTATTTACGCTAAAACATGTTTCTTAATAACGCATTTTCTTCATAAGGAATTTTTTCATTAGCCATCGTCAATTATCTTTATGTACTGCCTTGTAAAATTCCTTTGTTTCTCTGACATTTGCCTCCATAAGTATAGTAGTCGCCGCTTAATGTGATCACGTTTGTCCACAATTATTTTGATAGCATTAAACGATGTGAAAATGTTTCTTCAAGTTAACAATAGAATTTAACGAATTAAATGTAGATATAAGTAGAAACATGTTTTACTGTTATCTCCCCGTATACACATGATCTGTTTCACTTCAAAAATTTCAGAGAATTGCACAAGCTCGGCATAGCGCATAGTCTTGCCATTGCGCATATTTAGCATTATGTATATTATATCCAATGAAAACGTTCTTTATTATATTTCATTTACAACATTTTGACTAAAAAAAGACCATTAATAACGGGTTGTTTGCGAGTGTTATTCAAAAGTTCATTTACGAACTGTTTCTAATGTGTTTGGAAATCATTTGACACCTTAATCTGAATACTCGGAGGTTTTCCCTTATATCAACATGTATAAGGAATACATCTTTACCTACTTCAGAAATTTTATTATATGATGTGCTTGGATTTGTTTCAGAAAGCCGTTTGTAGGTATCATCTGTCCACTTCTTCTGTCTGAAGAAGACAGACTTGTATCTGATGGTTCTCGAAGACAACAGAGTTATTCAAAATCTACTGCAAACTAAAGAGTAGGTTGCTTTATTGCTTAATTTTAAATGGTTGACTTAAATAAAAACTAAGCAGTTGGGTAACTTAATCCCTTACTTCGTGAAATTTATCCGTCACCTGGAAATTTTTAAAATTTACTTTGATCCTATTTGGAGAATTTACTTCGGTTTGAGAATTGAGAAATTCGTTCTATAATATTTTGATATGATTTTGTTGATGACAATAAGAAACGTATTTTCTATGCTTTCGTCTACAAACGGGCGGCACGTTAAAAGTTGAATAATAATATCCGAATGATAACATTAAGAGCAATCACATTAAGCAGCGTCTAGAGTAGTAAGTACAACTGCAAAATATTTGACTGATAATTAACAGTTTTCTCTGAAATTAATCAGAAGCTTCCAAAATGATACATATCGGAAATGATGTAATCAATATAATTTCACTGGCATATACGAATGCTAAAATTTCTTCCAGTAATTAAACTTTTTGAAGCACTATAACATACTTAAATGACATCTATTACTACCACTACAATAAAATCCTTTGTAATAAACAATCATGCACCTTAAAATCTATACTAATATGCATATTTGAGGTTTTAGTGTACAGTTTATAAGGAGGACTGATTTTTGTTGATTTTTGAAACAAATTTAATTACATAAACAAAGTATTTTTTACGTCAAAATATGACAAAGATTCAAATGAACATGATTATAATGTTTTTAGGAAGGATGCGTTTGCAAAGTTATATATTTATACAAGCCATATACATTTCAATTCTAAGAATTTGTAATTATGTATATTTGTTTAATAAACTTAATATTTTGTGTTTTGTAATTTTTTAATATTCACTTGTCACTCCACACAGCATGCATAATTTCATATTTTTATTGCAGTTTAGAAGTAATATCTAATGTGCATACTGCATGATTTCCCTGTACGCCCTAGCAAATTACACACATTTTTGCAGCACTTCATTTAAATTTATTTCCTCGAATTTCATTAGAGATATATTTCTCATTCAATCAAGTCAGTTCTCACTTCACAGGAAGGAAAAAATACATAAAACTCAGTCTTCACTAAGAATTGTAAAATAGAGAAAAATCTAAGTAGAGTAAGAATAGTTAAAAATAAGTTTTTACTATTAAAATTAATGTATCTAGAGGAAAACAAGTAACTAGGCCAGCGGGCAGAAAGACAGCATTTTCAGTGTACAAAATTAAAAGTTATCTTTCTCCCACTAAGCAAAAATGCACTGAAGATGGTGCACCGGTTGACTTAATTCACAGATCTACTAAAAGATTTAGATGTGAACAAATGGCGGCTTCTTTGAGTCTAGCGCCACTTAAACATTTAAATTGTTAATAATTCTACAGCTATTGCATACAGGTTAATTAAAGGCACAAAAACTTTAACCGGAGTTAAAGAACAACGAAATTCAAACACTTTTACAGCAAAGAATGCACAATTTATCAACACAAAAGAATAAAAAACCTGGACTCACCGAACTGGGTAAAAGAATGGCAATATATATTTATGCACGTTTGGTGTGGTCGACTGCAACTAAAAAGGGAGGTCCACAACTACATCTTATAGCGGTCCCATTACGAAATTTCAATGTTCTGAAGCTACTCGTTTTTGAGTTATGCGGGATACATACATACGTACGTACAGATGTCACGAAAGCCTCTCTTTTGGATCCATTTTAAATAAATTTTACAATCTGTTTTGTAATAAAGAGTCTCGTATTCTGTTGGAATGTACATTTGTCACTCAAAAAGATCATCCGAATGAATTCGAGAGCGGTCAAAATGGATATTTTCGTGGAAATATGATACCCGGAATTTTTCGCAGTAACAGTATTTCCTTTACTTAGTAGAAGGAAGTAAAAACAGGAACCATGATCGTAAAAACAGTCAAAACGTTCTGTTAAGATCATAACTCAACGTTATTCACTGAGAACTTACATCGAATTTTTGGATCGAAAAAATTACCCCACTTGTCTAAGTACACTCTTATACAAAACAAACGACGCACCGAGAAGATATAAAGCAAATTGGACACGAATTCATATGCATACAGGTTTGGAAGGAAAATGCAAAATTTTACATTTTGGCTCCCAATGAATGAACGGTTGTCGCTACAGCGCATCTGATCTGCACAACTGGCAGGATATTTAAGAGGAGAAATTACGATTTCAGTTCATAAATTCTTCACGAATTTCATTTCGTGTACTCTGGTAGACAGTAACTATGCCTCGCATAAAGATACGCGAACGATATGCGCAGATGTCAGTATTTGAGAGAGGTCGTGTAGTTGGGCTCAGAAGCCACTTGGCTTTTTCGGCGAATAGCTCGACATTTGAGCAGGAGCGATGCCACTATTAGACGATGTTTACAGGTATTCGCAACCTATGACCGCACACAGCGTCACGAAGGAAGCGGTAGGCCTAGAGAAACGACAGAACGCTAAGACCGAGCAATCGTCAGAGCAGCACTCACAGCCCCCGATGCACCATTATCATCGATTGTACGTGCAACTAGTGCTTCAGTGACCGCAAGGACCATTCATAGACGGCTCACAGAAAGGGGGCTGAGGTCACGGCGTCCCTTGCGCCGACTGCCATTGACCTCTGTACAACGTCAAGCCGTTTGCAGTGGTATCGGGCTCATTCGCACTGGAATGTCACTTACTGGAGTAGAATAGTCTTCAGTGATGAGTCCCGCTTTGAACTGAGCCCCGATGACCAGCGAAGGCGAGTCTGGAGACGCCCCGGACAGCGGTGTGATACCAATCTGATTGTCTTCCGGCAGACAGGCCGACAACCAGGATTAATGGTCTGGGGAGCCATTTCATTTCATAGTAGGACCCCTTTGGTTGTCATCCCTCGCAACCTTACTGCACAACGGTACGTCGACGAAGTTCTAAGGCCCGTTGTGTTGCCCTTCATGTCACGCCACCCTGGGCTTACATTTCAGCAAGATAATGCCCGCCCCCACACTGCACATTTTTCTACTGCTTCCCTTAGTGCTTACCAAACATTGCCTTGTCCAGCAAGCTCGCCGGATCTCTCTCCTATTGAGCAAGTTTGGAGCATTATGGGCAGCGCCCTCCAACCAACTCGGGATGTTAACGATGTAACGCGCCAGTCGGACAGAATTTGGCACGATTTCCCTCAGGAGGACATCCGCAACCTCTATCAATTGATGCCAAGCCGTATAACTGCTTGCATAAGAGCCAGAGGTGGACAAACGCGTTTTCACTTTGTGAAGCTCTATCACTTCAAAAAATCAATCCAATTTTTCTCAAACTGTAATCATTTCTTTTTCGGTACATGTACATCACTTCTACCGGTTTTCGTCCTATTCGGATAACTCCTTCTTGGTTCGTTTTTTTTTTTTTTTGTCTAAGAGTGTACATAGCTTGGCAGGACGTAAAAAATTTAATATTATTAACAAATGTTTACTTCCCTGTACAAAGTAAAGGAAGTATTGTAATTACGAAAAATTCCGGCTATCATATTTCAACGAAAATATCCATTTTGACGCCTATCGAATGCAATTTAACGATGTTTTTGCGTGATATTTGTACGTAAGGAGAGAATAAAGGACTGATTTAAAATGGATTCAGAAAAGATTTCTTCATGGTGTCGGTTCATACATACGTATGTATGTATCTCGCGTACCTCAAAAATTAGTTGTCTCAGAACGTTGAAATTTTGTATAGGTCTTCTATATCTTCTTCTAAATTTTGTATATAGATCTGTACATGTGCCCCTCTCTTTTTGGTTTCAATAGGCCGCATCAAAAATATATATATATATTTAAACATTCTGTTATTCGCCTCAATGAACCCATTTTTTTGTTCTTATATGTCGGTAAATTGCGTATTTTTTGCTTTAAAAAGGATTGAATTATGTTGTTCTTATCTTCCGGTTAAGGGTTTTATGCCTTTCGTAAATATGAATGGAATATTTGTAGAATTATAAACAATTTAAAAGTTGTTTAAGTGGGACCAAGCCTAATCATTTTTCCATAGCAGGTATATTTGTTTATATTTGGGACTTAACAGAATAGTGGATTTGTTGCCAATCTAGAGAAATTATGCTTCGCAACAGCAAAGAAAACGCCTTCTCTTATTATTACGAATTAAATCCTACTTAATCCATTCTGCGATTTATTCGAGGAAATAAATGTTTAAGATTTACACAGTAATTTTTAGTATAGGTATTTTAAGTTTTTATGTGTTTTTGCCTTGTCGCGGAGTGAGAACTGAAATAATTGAATGAGAAATACTGATTCGTCTGTGAAAGTGTTTTATTTCTTGTTATTTGTTTAATTTCGTTCATACATCATTTTAGATTCATTATAGTATTTCAGCAGAACATGTGGCAATGATTCGATAATTCCTCAGATGATGTAATTTTTATGCATTCTGAGTTACAAAACGAATTAAATTTTTCTTTAAACCTGCATAATAGTCTTCAATGTAAATTAATAATTAATATAATGCAGTAGTTACTGCCGTTCATTAATATCAACAAAAAGATATTAATAAAAAAATTAATATACTCTGCTTTATCCACAGCTCTTTTGAGAATATTAAACGATGCGGAAACATAGCGTTCGAAATAGCAATGGTATTTAGCTAACTCAATATAAGCGGAACTAGAAACATATTGTTTCGTGTGCACGGATTCGTAATGGATTGAATGCACAAGTCGTTAAAAAGTTAATAAAAGTTATTCTTTTCACAAGAAATAAAACAAAATACTGAAATATTTCTTCAGAGATATTCGTATAATATCACAATATCTCACAGTAGTTATATTTAAAGCTACTAAAACGCTAAACAGAATTCAATTCAAAATACAGAGAAAGCTAATCCGATCTCACCGCGAATTCGCTACACTCCATAACAGCACTAAGTGAACAACTAAAGTTCGCATAACAACAACAACTGAGCTGAGATGTTTTAACCCGGCTTTTATAAGCTTTTTAATCCTACACGAGAGCATTCTGTTATTTTCTCGATTTTTCTGGATACCAAAAACAGTTACAAGATATCTATTTATTAAAATGTCAAATGCGCGTGCTGCTTATTTTTACATTTTCGGAGTAGCTTTCTCTTAAAACTTGTCGCGCGCAGCATTTCACAGTGAAATGAAACAATTTTAATTACAATTCTACTAAAAATATCTAAATAAAGGCGAAATCCGTAACAATATAAGAAGTTAGGCTTATAGTCTTTTATTTAGGAAAAGGCAAATGTTTACTTGAGAACCATTCATTACGTCTTTAATGCAAAAATTCTTATGAACGTTCCTGCAAATTATTTAACCGACGCTGTACCGTAATCTTAACATCCGGAATGTTCTTCACTGGACCATCCAGATATAAAATTTTAAATTAATCAAAAAACAACTTTAGTTTGTAGCAGACGTTTGTGGCAGAAGATTTTTTTTTTCAGGCCAAAAGTGCGTTAGCCCGAATGGGCTATTAGTTTGGAAATTAATCTTCTACTATAAGCGGCGAATCCCCTTGGAAACTTTTGTCACCAAACCCTTGTTATTTTTAAAGAAATTAAATAATGAAGAATCTACGTGCATGTATGTATGTTTCTTGCATTGTAAAAATTGATGGCACGAGCCATTTAATTTTCAATAACATTGTCTTCCAGCCGAATATGTGTTCTTGGAAGCACGAATTTTTGAATTTCAAATTTTATGTTTCCCCTTTTATAAAACTTTACAGAATTTTTTATAAACAAACTCGATGATTTGAAAGTGAACTCTGGCGACACTATAAGGAGCAAAGTACTATATTTGCCTCCTGCCCGTAAGACTGCCTGTCAAAAATCCTAAAGATACGTTGTTTTAAATAATATTTTTGTGATCTTTTTTGTAAGTGTAGTAAACGTGATATATAATAAATAAAGTTAATCCATAAAACGTGTATTAATTGAAATCAGACAACAAAAATCAGCGTTATATTTGCAAATTTTCACAGGACTTGTTTCGATCGCTTTACCGAACCATCATCCTCAGCTCCCTATATCTTATCTCATTCATTTGCACTCTGGCAGCTGAGGTAAGATTTAAAACTTTTTTACAGATCTTGCCAAACGTTCTCAGAAGCCGCTCCACCAAGTAGCACCTTTCCGCAATAAATTTCCATTGAAACCAATTTTTCTCAAGGAAATTTGAACCTTTTTATCTTTACACAATTTATATAAATATTTTAATTCACTGTCGGCAGTTTTAAACGTCTTAGCATTGTCAGAATAAATAACTCTGCAAATACCTCTACGTGCAAACATTTCTACGCGTTGCTTGAACAAAACACTTAAATTTGATTATAACTGTGAGTGGATTCCTCGAGTCGATGAGCAAATAAACAATGAAATATACACTTTCGTATCCTCGTTCAAGGACAAAGGTCCAGAATAATCTACCCCACTTACCTTAAATGGTTGAGCTTTCTGCACTCGGTCAGAAGGAAGAAGAGCCGATATCTCGTTTCCAGCTCTAGCATTCTATTTTTTACAAAATCTTACAATCATGTAATACATAGTTTACAAAACGTCTAACTTTTAAAATTACAAATTTCCCTCTTATTTATACTATAAGGTATTTCTCCTGCCTTCGTAGTGTAGTTGTCAGCACGCCCGGCGCGTAACCGAGAGGTTCATGGTTCGATTCTCGGCGAAGGTGTAGCTCATTTTTCACTTTTCCAGCATCGAAATAACCTAATCTCTCTACAACTGGCGCCCGAACTAAAAGGTGGTGGATGATGATTCTCCATCACCACGATTTGGCGATTGGGGCCCCTAATCCCCAGTCGCCCTTTAAAAGGGGGAGTATATAAGGTATTTCTCCTGCCTTCGTAGTGTAGTGGTGAGCACGTTCGGCGCGTAACCGAGAGGTCCGTGGTTCGATTCCCGGCGAAGGTGTTCCTCATTTTTCAATTCTCCATAGTGGAGTAATATATATTACTCCACTATGAAGTGTATTTTGACGACAGTTTAAAATATTTAAAGGAAAAAAGGTAATTATTTGGTAATATTAGAGGTTGAATTTCATCGACATCTAACGATGCTTTTAATAATTAACTTCCAACTTTTAAAAAACCCTTTATTGAATTTAATCCAAAACAATTTGTAGTTTTGAGACAATCGGTTTGTACATTTAACACCGTTCACTTCCGCAAAATATACTAACCTTGTGAAAGTTAATCCAATGACACATAGCATTACATATTTCATTTTTGGTCACAAGACAAATCACTCTGTTTTGTGAATTAAAATTGTTTATGAATCTAAATATATATGACGTGATATATATATTATTTCGATTAATAAATATACTTATCACTTCATCATTCTAAATATATATATCATTTCTATTATGCATTTTAAAAACATCAGTTATGACAAATTTTGTTATGTCTGTGACTAAAAGAATATTTGTGAAAATAAAAAATCTGATGTGTACACCACATGACGTTCTTGTACGGAATATTAAATTATACGCATTTTGCATTTCCTTTAAACTTGTTGGATTGAAATAAATCTACTTCACCAATAGTGTATAAACCACAATACAATAAATGCACTCTTTAAAATTCACTCTATTTGTTTACGATAGAGACAATCTGGCGCTAGGTTCACTTGACAGCGTTACATCCCATTCATTTTACAACCCAGATTACGCAAAAAGGTTTTATCATTTGAAGACTTATCTAATCCTTGCCACATGTTCTATTCGAGTACTATGAAAAATCTAAAACGGTGTATAAAAGAAATTAAATAAACAAACAAAAAAAGGATAAAAAAACAAGAACAAAGAAAACGTTTTTCACAGACGATTCAGTATTTCTCATTCAATTAATTCAGTTGTCACTTCGCGACAAAGTAAAAATACATAAAAACTCAAAATACCTATATTAAAAATTACGAAGTAAATCAGAAACACTAATTTCCTCGAATAAATTTCAGAACGGTTTAAGCATGATTTAAATCGCAATAATAAAAGAAGGCGTTATCTTTGTTGTTGCCAAGGTTAGTTTCCCTAGATTGGCAACAAATCCACTATTCTGCTAAGTTTCAAATGTAAGCAAATATGGCTGCTATGGCCAAAAAAATTAGGCTTAGCCGTACTTAAACAACTTTTAAATCGCCGATAATTCTACAACTATAACATGCAGGTTAACTAATGGTATAAAAACCTTAAGCGGAAGATAAAGACAACATAATTCAATCAATTTTAAAGTAAAAACTTCACAATTTACAAACATATAAGCAAAAAAAACTGAGCTTATTGAACCGAGTAACATAGTGGATATATATACAATACGTATATATATACTTTTGGTGCCGCCGATCGCAACCATAATGGGAGATGTACATATACGTGTTATAGTAATCCTATATACACAATTTCAACGTTCTGAGGCTACTGGTTTTTGAGTTATGCGAGATACATACATACGTACGTACGTACGCACAGACGCTACGAAAAATTTCTTCAAAATCCATTTTAAACCAGTTTTATAATTTTAGGGTTGAAAAAGAGCTTTTTATTCTGTCCTTACGTACGGATGTCACGCAAAAACATCGTTAAATTGCATTCGATAGCCGTGAAAATGGATATTTTGTTTGAAATTTGATACCCGAAATTTTTAGCGATTACAATACTTCCTTTTTACTTCGTACGAGGAAGTAAAAAGGATTATTTTACTAAAATCTGTGAGCGGCTATTGAGCTTGAACAAAGCTCAGATTGCGTAAATTTACGAGTGGTAGAGAAAAAATTTAAACAGGATGTTGCGCTCTTTAATTTTTGAATTAAATAGATTAAAATACTTCTTTTCTTTGCGTACCACCTATTTTTCTCTGGCCTGCCACAAGTGGTACGTATGCCACCGGTTGAAAATCGCTGGAATAGATCAATTTTTTGGGGTCCGGTCATAAAAACGTGGCTATATTACGTTGCACAGTCGATATTGTTTTTTTTTTAAAGCAGGCAGCGTGCAAAATGAGGAATGCCTTCGTTGAGTCTCGGACCTGGAGCTCACGAAAGTGCGCCGTGTGTGTTACCGTTGCACCACAAAAGTATGTTGGAAGGAGGTAGAAAATACTTTTTAATGTACAGCGAAAAGAAATATTGCAGTTTAGTAGATTTCGGTGATATAAAAATTTATTTCTTGTTCTTTTAAATGAAACCCAGTTTTTTATTATCACTTTTTCCATCTCATATTTTTGAAAAATATACTTTTTTGAGGACGCGTATGTTATCATAATAATTTTTCGTATGGAATTTAAAACTGTGTGGCTGGTTAACTGTTTACCAAATGGTAGGTAAATTTACTGAGAAACTTTCCCACAATGCACGGCAATCGTAAAGAACAAGAAGGGAAACAGTTCCCTGAAAATTTTTAAAACAGTTTCGGACGATTTTCGATAGAAATTTCTTTAACATTAATTGTTTCTGTAGCATTATTCTATCATTCAAGGAACATCAATTTAAACTGTCATCTGTAAAACGAAAACATGTCAGTGCGATTCTGTGCATTATCAGAACATCATTTTTTGAACAATTTTTGATGTTTTTTCATTAAACCGCAGAACTTAACTGGGGAACTCGAGTATTTAGACCACGATTTCCTGAAGAAAAGAAATAAATATGCTTTTATCTGTAATCTTCGCTGCCTCTTTTCTTTGGCTTACGTAATATGTTTACATTGTCCAGGATATTCTTCAAGGAAAATCATGATCATGGTCATGAATTCAAAACACCGCTTAGCTAACAGCACCAGAATGGTTATAAAATTCCATTACCTGCTCCTGCGAGTATCTGTTAACGATTACATATTTGTAAGGAAATCGTTTAAAGTGATATTCCTTTAAAATGTCAATGTTAAACAGTGAAAAACAGGCACAACATTTCAAATAAGTTAAACAGGAAAGTCTTAAAGCAAAAACAGATTTACTTATTCGTGCATTTATCGATAGCGTACACCGTTCATACGACAGCTGTTTTGATTTCGTTTATTTCGATTAACGGAAAGCACACTAGGGCTAACTGCGTAAGTTTGTTTAGATTTATGTGATTACGTCACATAAGAAACTTAATAACAAACTTAGATTTACTTAGGTAAAGTAACAAACTTAGCCTAGCAGCCTAAGGAGAGCGATGCCTTCGTGGAGGACTTCATAAGGAAACCTAGCTCGTATACACGTTACACACGGGGAAAACCATGCAACCAGCCGGTTCGCGGTGTTTGAACCTCTGCAAGAACGGTCGTGTTCAGCGACTGTACCGCTCGATCTCTGGTGAGTTCACTAACTGCCTACGGGAAGGCATGACTTCTATTATAGCAAAGCCCTCGAGGGCTCTGTGTCTAAGGGAAGAGATGCCTTTATAGAGGACTTACTAGCGCTGGAACTTACTAGCTAAACATGGGGAAAATCACAAAAACTCCCATGCGATTCTGGAATCGATCCCAGATCCAAACTACCAAAGTCCAAACTTTCCGCTGGGCGAGTGATGGAATAGCTGTTGTATAAGATTATTGTAAGTACTGCTCAGATGCACAAATTAATGAATTTCTGTTTTCTGTTAACAGTAATAATACGCTTATTCTTTATAAGGTGTTTCTCCCGCCTTCTTCGCGTGCCTTCGTGGTGTAGTGGTCAACACGCTCGACGCATATTCGAGAGGTCCGTAGTTCGAGTCGCGGCGAGGGCATTGCTCATTTTTCGCCCTACTTCCAAATAATCCAATCGTCTACTGCTTCATAAATACCTAACGTCTGTACACCTTTACGAAATATTTTCATAGAGGATAATGCAGTTCTGTAGAAACTCTTATGAAACCTTTATAGGTAATCTTACAAAACAGTGATCTCAAACTCAAACTGCATGCGTGCCGAAAGCATGACCTGAAAGGGTCTGACGGGCCCTTTCAGGACCCGTCAAACGTGAGTGTGGTTTTAACGTAGACTGAAGTTCCTCCATAACGGCCTTATGAAAAAGTAAAAATTAAGGCGCTATTTGAAATGTGCGCTTATATCTTCGAAACTACAAATTCAGTATGAACACATTCTAAGGTTTATCCTAATTTTATTAACAGTTATTTTATGCATCTTTCTAGTTTCAGTTTACAATTTCCTGCCAGAATGTAATTTCAGAAACGCAGTTAATGCAAATGAGTAAAGAGTAGTATTTAAGTCGACGTTTCACCGACTTTCGAGGGAGAGAGTCTGAGTTTCTGACTAGCGCGTGTTTGCCTTTTGCCTACATCTCTCTTAGATATTATACGCTCGGCCATACTTCAGGCCCTTGCTTGGCTTCGCCGACTTAATTAAGATTTAGGGGCCGACTAATTAGAATCTTGATAGCTTCGGTTGTATCTTCCGTTAGATTTAGTTAAGCTTAGTTAAGTTTAATTTCCTATTCACTTAAGTTCAAGCCCAAGTGGAGGCTTTGCTGTACATTCCGAGCTAGGAACTGATTGTATCATACTTAGGTTGAAAAATATAGTTAACCCTTCTTAAGTCTTACATCTCTGTTAACACACTAAAGCGATTATTCGCTTGTTAGTATGTCAGGACTGAGTGTTCTATGCATACTTTTGGCGAACATATTCGTGAAGTTGTTAAAGACTTGATCTTGAACAGGGAGCTGAATGCAGCTATGTTCTGTGGAGCAATAATTGCACGTAAGAAGGATTTAAAATCCCCTTTTATTCAACTACTATTTACAGTCACTTCCCAGCTCGGAAGAGATAACAGAAAATAATGACCGCACTTGGGTCTAAACTGAACAATCAAATAATTTAAATTAAAGTTAAGTAGAAAATTAAGTAGTCGTTGCTCTCAGTCGTCTGAGCTATAAACGTGAGGTTGGCCTCTATGCTAAACTATCAATGGTGCGTAGCCAGATTTGACTAATACTAACGCACTTAGATTTCTTCAACAAGTAATAGCGTAACAGCGCTAAGGCTTAGAATTTAAATACTAGCTAGTCAGGTGGACGTCGAACAGAGTAACAGTGATCTGAGACTAAAAGCTCTCTCACACCGAGAAGTTCCTTGCTAACCTTTTAAATACCAAAACTTAGCTCCACTTCAAATTATCATAAAGCTGAAACGCGCACTCATTCTAACGGGAAGTTGAAATTAGAACTTACGGAAAAGAGAAAATTAACATAAAACGTTGGTAGTTTAAACTAAAACCTTACAAGTGTTTGTGCGGTTCAAGGATTGAACACTGAATTAAATAAGCAAATCCGCACAACATTACAATCAATATAAATACATCATTAGGTAGATGGATAAGCAAATTAGCAGATATAAAAAAAATAAATTGGACAAAGATTATACGCACAGTAACGTGTCAAAAATATCGACATTTTGATGACGTCGAAGCTCCGTGCCCATGCGCGACCGCTTGTGAATATGAAGATCGTGTGGTAGACAGTCAGTGTGCACGGTGGTGTCTGCTTATTTTATGCGAAATGAAAATGCATTCTATTTTATGAAACATAATTACTTCCTTGTACGAAGTAAAAAGGAAGTGTTGTAATCAGGAAAAATTTCGAGTATTATATTTAAAAAAAAAATATCTATTTTCACAGCCATCGAATGCAGTTTAACGAAGTTTTTGCCGGACATCTGTACGTAAGGACAGAATAAATGACTCTTTTTTTTTTCCTTCAAAAAAAGTTATAAAACCGATTTTAAATGGATTCTGAAGAGATTGTTTTCTTGGCGTCTGTGCGTGCGTACGTACATACGTATCTGGCGTAACTCAAAAACGAGTAGCCTGAGAACGTTGAAATTTTGTACATAGGAATGCTATAACATGTGGATATGCACCTCGTATTTTGGTTGCAGTCGGCAGCACCAAAAACATATATATATATCAACTCTGTTACTCAGCTCACTGAACCTAGTACTTTTATTCTTATATGTTGTTAAATTGAGCATTTTTTTTTGCTTTAAAAATGATTGAATTATGCTGTTCTTATTTAACGGTTAAAGGTTTTATGCTTTTAGTAAATATGCGTGCAAGATTTGTAGAATTATCAACAATTTAAAAGTTGTTTAAGCGCGGCTAAGACTAATCAGTTTTCATATGGCAGCCATATTTGTTTAAATTTGAAACTTAGGAGAATAGTGGATTTCTTGCCAATCTAGTGAAACTAAACTTCGCAAGAAGAAAGATAAAGTCTTCTTTTATTATTGGAATTAAATCATGCTTAATCCATTCAGGAATTTATTCGAGGAAATAAGTGTTTAGGATTTACTTTGTAATTTTTAATATAGATATTTGCAGCTTTTAATGTATTTTTGCCTCCTCGCGAAGTGAGATCTCAATTAATTAAATGAGAAATACTGAATCACCTGTGAAAAACTGTTTCTTTTTTTCCTGTTTAATTTCTATTATACATCATTTTAGATTTATTATAGTATTTGAATATTACATGTGGCAACGATTAGATAATTCTTCAGATGACATAAGTAATTTTTGTGCATTCTGAGTTATAAAATGAATGAAATGTAACGTTGTTAAGTGAGCCTAGCGAAAAAGTGTCGCTATGGTAAAAAAATATTGTGAATCTTAAAAAGTGCATTTATTCTAGTGTGGTTTATGCGCTGTCGACAAAGTAGATTTAATTCAATCCAATAAGTTTAAATGAAAAGCAAAATAGGAATAATTTAATATTCCGTATAAAGAAGTCATGTGATGTACACATCAGATATTTTTTATAAACAAACTAAACGATTTAAAATCAATGTGTTCCGCGCGCTGAAAAAAAATAATCTTCCATGCGTAAATAGTTTTACTTAAATTAAATGATTAAATTTGATTAAAACTGCTAAATTAATTATTATATTTGGTCAATAAACTCCGTTTTTAGAAGTAATATTTTGCCACAAACAGAAGTAAAATACTTTTATCTTGTAGGCACCAATATCTTGGTGTTCGGCAAAGCGTAAGATATTTATTTTTCAAATTTAATTGGAAACCTGAGAAATTTAGAAAAAATGTATTGCCACAGCTCGAAATAAAATATTTTCAGCTTCGACGCATTAATGTGTTGTCCTACGGGAAAGTGTAAGATGTTTAATTTTTCTTTCAAATTGAATATACCTGTAATTAGCGAAACAAGCTATTTAAAAGCAATAAATAAATAGAATTTTTTATCATTATTATTATTTTTTTTGCCTAGCTGGAACGTGTAATGCCGATATCTACCCTTATTAATTCATTTATATATATTTTTTTTATTATAATAGCTATTTTATTCTATTAAAAAGAGAAAAAAAAGAAACATCTCGTACCATGACGAATTCGAAACACATTGACACACAATTTAGTAGCCGATACTACCCAGCATAGCTAAGGAAAACGCGAATAAAATTAAAACCCTGACAGGATATGTTTGTTATTAAATCGCACAAAGACCAGTTGACAAACAAACTCAAAATTACATATGTAAGTTGGCAATGGACTACATTCGAACAAACGCCATCAAGTTGTTCCCATTTCAACTGTTTCCTTGATGGATGTCAAAAGAATTTAAGGGCAGAAATATTTTAAAACATCGATTAATTTGAATAACAATAACAAATACCTCATATATTCTTGATAGATTCAATTATTTTTCCGAACAGATATACTGTCAGTAAAGGATACGCTACGTGCAAACGATACGCTAAATTGCATGATGAGCTAACGTTCAAATATTGTACATAGGACTACTAAACCAATAGACGGGCACCTCCTATTTTGGTTGAAATCGACCCCACCAAATATATGTATATATATATATATATATCAACTCTGTTACTTGGCTCAGTGAGCTCAGTTTCTTTATTCTTATGTGTTTTCAAATTGTACATATTTTTATTTAAAAATGATTGAATTATGTTGTTCTTATTTTACGGTTAAGGTTTTTATGCCTTTAGTTAACCTTCATGTTATGGTTGTAGAATTATCAACAATTTAAAAGTTGTTTAAGTGCCACTAAGCTTAATGTTTTTCGCCATAGCGGTCATATTTGTTTACATTTGAAACTTAGCAGAATAGTGGATTTGTTGCCAATCTAGAGAAACAGAGCTTCGCAACAACAAAGATAACGCCTTCTTTTCTTATTGCGAATTAAATCACGTTTAATATATTCTGGAATTTAATCGAGGAAATAAGTGTTTAAGATTTACTTTTTAATACTGATATTTTGAGTTTTTACGTATTAGAACTGAATTAAATGAATGAGAAATACTGAATCGTCTGTGGAAACATGTTTCTTTTCTTTTTGTTGTTGTTTGTTTAATTTCTTTTATACATCGTTTTAGATTTATTTTAGTATTTGAATAGAACATGTGGTAACGATTAGGTAATTCGTCAGATAATATACATAATTTTTGTGCATTCTGAATTATAAAAAGAATGAGATGTAATGTTGTTAAGTGAACCTGGTGTCGCTATGGTAAACATATATAGTGAATTTTAAAGAATGCATTTATTCTATTGTGGTTTATGCGCTATCGACGAAGTAGATTTAACTCAATCCAATAAGATTAAATGAAATGCAAGGATAAAATGTGTATAATTTAATATTCCGTAAAAGGAAATCACGTGGTGTATACATCAGATTTTTTTCCCTATTTTAAGGATTGTCCAAATAGACTCTTTTAAAGTTTAATATAATTTATCCGTAGAGATTATCGATAGAAATAGCGCAGGTGGAGTGACGAAATCCTTTGTCGGATATTAGATGAATAAGCATTTAGGCTAACATTAGAAAGTTATATATCTTCTGTATATTTAAAAGGTGAAACAATTAGATACCTAACTCTAAAAATTGTCTAATATTTATAATAAGGTATATCATGAATTGAATGCATTTTAATGTAAATCAGTCCAATTGAAAAATAGAAAAATAATACTCTTAGGAACTAAATAAATTTCTTTTAGATACTTTAATTTGTTGATTAATAACAAGCAGATTAAATATTAAAGAATGTTACCTTTTTAGCAACATACTCGAATGAAAAGAGAAACCATAGTCTTTTTGACTAATAACGTTTTAAAATTAAACTATATTATTATAACATGAAAATTGTAGGTTCCACTTATTTATCTTCTAAGTGATAACTGAACGTGCAGTAAATTCTTGTAGGAACTACACAGGAGAAGGGTGAAAGGGAACCCCTTTATTAACTCTTTTAAAATTGACAATGCGTCGGCTTAACGCTAACAAACTACGCCTCACTCGGGCGGTATCTCAAATAGCAAGAATTAAACTAAGAATTTGAAGATATTAACAAGTAATAGAATTACGCTACATAGCTCAAATATCCTGTTTCCTAACAGAGCTTTGAAAATCTAGTGGCAACAAAGTAATAGCAACGTTTAACCAGCAATACATGCTAAGCAGATGCTCACGCTACAAAAAACACAGAGTTCGCCCACCACTCTCAAACTTTCCCGTCTAGAACTTAGTGTTTAAACCTTTTCTCTTCAGAGTAGAATTTGCATTACTTCACGCGTGCTACCAAATTTAAATATTCTGGCATCTACATTTAGTGAAAAAAAGGCTTATAGGAAAGAACAAAACCTTAAATGTAACTGGTTATTTAAAATTAATATAAATCCCTACACATTCATTTGAATTTAACGATGAATGGTAAATTCTTTGAAGTCATTGTATGTGATTTGTAAAACCGCGACGACCACAAAATGTGTTCTAAACAAATATGCACTGGCGAATGACGCGATATTTTCCTGTTACACGTTTATTACACGTATGTTTCCGGTAACATATTAAAAATAATGATGATGTATATATAATAATTGCTTAATGCCTAACCGTGCATTCAAAGTCTCTTTCAAGATACTGGCTGAAGGTCTCCAGGGCTGTTGCGCTACTGAGTTTAGTCACGCTACAAAAGCACAGTGTTCGCCCACGCTCTGGAACTTTCCCTTCTAGAACATAGTATTTAAAGCTTTTCTCCTCAAAGTAGAATTTGCACTGCTTCATACTCGCTATCAAATTTAAATATTCTGGCATTGCCAATTAGGGGAAATGAAGGCTTATAGGAAAGTAACTTTAAATTAAATAAAATCGGTTATTTAAAATAAATATAAATCCCTACAAAGGGATAAAATATCTTCTTATGATGTAATATATCTTTGGCTATCCATGCGTATACGAGGCTACACGCAAAGTTTTAAATATTTGCTTTACGCGCAATTAAGCTTCATAACATTATGGACTGGTGTAGATCTTACCGGTAGAAACCTGCAGTAATTCGTCAGTAATGTCGGAAATATGCAAATTCGGTGATTGACAATGTTGGAATGCGCAATGGACGCATGTTGGAATTCCGGTCTGTTGTATCGTTTAAAATGGATATGGTTTCTGAGAGCGATCTGTATTGAGTAGTTAGGGCTCAATAGCATCATTTAAGAACCGAGAGAGGCCAAACCCAAATGGAAGTCATCCAAGATTCGAATACCCCTCAGAGTGTCAGTGAAATTTGTAGTCGATTTTTAAGCACAGGATCAGATGAAAGACAACTCAGTCAAAGGTGATTAATAGCAACAACTGCATCAGAAGACTGTTTTCTGTCGTTGTCGGCTCAGAGAAACTGCGAAACAATTACAAGAGCTTTGGTTTCACACCTTCTGGCTGCCACAGAAAACTCGAGTTAGCCGTTTCTGCTGCAGCACGAAGGCTTAACGAGATTGGAATGTATGGGACAAAATCGACGGTTTTTGTTCCACTCGCTCCGACTTCCAGACGGACCCGTTTAAATTGGTGTCGCCGTCGTGTTCAATGCGTAAAGACGACTGGGCCCAAGTATTGTTTATTGAAGAATTCAGATATAGAAGTGTTACGATTTTTAAATTTAGTTTGGTATTTTTAATAAAACTGTAATTAAAATTGTTTCATTTCCACGTGCAATGCAGCGCGTGACGAGTTTTAAGAGAAAGCTACGCTGAAAAAGTAAAAATACAGGAGCACGCGCATTTAATAAAAGTTTATCGCCGTAATTGATATTTAATTTGAATAAATGCAATTGTGTGTTAGCTGTAACTGTAATTTTAATATTTTGCGATCCAGAAACCTCGAGAAAGTAAAAATTACCAGTATGTTCTCGTGCATGATTAAAAAGCTTAAAAAATGACAGAGCGAGAGAACATCTCAGCTCAGTAGTTTTAAGTGAATGCTGCTGTTTACTTCGCTGCTGTAATTTTGAGATCGGATTAGTTTTCTCTGCGCTTTGAATTATGTTCTATTTATCGTTTTAGTAGTTTAAAATACAACTACTGTGGGATATTGTGATATTGTAAGAATATCTTCGAGGAAACATTTCAACATTTTGTTTTGTTTCTTGTGACAAGATTTAATTTTATTAACTTTTCATCAGACATTGTGCAATATAATCAATCACGAATCCGTACGCAGGCAACAGTATGAACAGTAATTCTAGATGGGTTAAAAGA
The DNA here is from genome assembly GCA_000611955.2 of Stegodyphus mimosarum. Lineage (NCBI taxonomy): Eukaryota > Metazoa > Arthropoda > Arachnida > Araneae > Eresidae > Stegodyphus > Stegodyphus mimosarum. The sequence continues at coordinate 39,079 of KK122087.1, read as the reverse complement.
AGGACGTGTATCTGGAGAGAGGAAGCAATGCGTAACTTGCTTTCTCTTGCCCGTGAAATATTCCCTTTCCGCGACCGCGTTTAATGTTTTGGCGATGAATCGTGACAAATACTCACACCGATCTGCATATCGTTCGAGGAGGCTCTGTAACCCCTGGGAGATATGTGAACGAGGTACTGGAACTCCAAATTATACTGTCTGTGCCAACAGCACCCCGTCATCTATTACCAATATGTCTGGGCCAACAGCACTCAGGGTGATGTTGGCCCAGACATATTGATAATAGATGACAATACTCGGGCTCATCGATCATATGTGGTATCAGAATACTTCCAAGCAGAAGATATCATTCGAATGGATTGAACATCTTACTAACCCGACTGAGAATGTGTAGGATGCTTTACAAGGCCAATGTTTTTTTAGCAATGACGGGCCCTCAGCCGACTTTGCCACTACTAAGGCTAGAAGTGATGGTCACTTTATTATGAAATCCCTCAATAGGTGGGCCACCTTTCTCTCCTATGAAGGGAAGGACTGTTATGTTATGTTACGGAGAAGTGAAAGGAGCACCTAATATTTAGCCTACGTAAGTCGGTATTAGCCCCACATACTAACTAGAAAACCAAACAACATTCCTCAAGTCGTGATGGAATTGTGACTTCAGCCAACAGTACCAGTTCCGCCACCTCCGGCGGCATCTGCGGCACTCCTACCTTTCAGCGTTAAATTAGCTCAAGTAAAATGCATTACATAACACGATATACATAGCGATACACATAGTTGTACGGGTGCATGTTTCAAGATGCGACCTATTGTAGTGGGTACAGGCCTTCTTCGGGATACGAACCCGGGCCCCTTGGCATCGCAGTGGACTTCCCTAACTCCTATACCATCTGGCCTGCTAGCACGCCAAATCCTCCTCGGACCCTCCAGGAGCAGAAAAGTGCACTTTTAGAAGAGTGAAGTGAAATTCCATAAAACTAGATCAATACTTTGGTAAAGTCTATGGCATCAAGATGTAAGGTATGTATATTTGTTCGACTTGACCATATTATAGAAATTTTTTCCCTGAGAGGTAACTTAATCTTTCCATCACTTTCCAGTTTTCATAAATTTGGTTTTAATTTCAATATTTTGCGAATCATCAACTGCTAAATATTTTAATTTATGTCAACTAATGTTTTTGTACAAATTTCTTTTAATAATTTTTCATTGAGTATCAGTACGTTTTATTTCTGTCATTTTCCTTTAATTTTAATAACTAGTTTTTATTCTATGTCATACTTACCGTACTTCCCGGTGTATAAGATTCACCTTTTGTTTAAAAAATTCATGTAAAAAACAGGGTGAGTTCTATACAACAGTGACTCTGGAGCCAATGGAAACTCCACTGCGGCGTTGCAGTGAACGAAATCAAATGTGGAAAATTGTTGACGCCGTATATTGAGCGTGTGTGTTAGCCCTTAGAATACCAAAGCCTTCTCCCTCCTGTTAGTTTAAAAATCCGGAACGCCTGAGATTCACAACGATTTCTTCCCCCGCCCCGTTCATTAACGAACAGAGTGGCGCGAAGCTTTCAAATAAAAAAAGCATTCTTCCTGAATGCTTCTTTGTTAAGAACTAGAAACGAAGTCACCATTCATTATATTAGTCACCTTTATTATTAGTTAAGTCACCATTAATTAATAAGTGTCTTTTCATTAATTAAAATTAAGAATCCGCAAAAGATTCTTTTAAAACAAGACTGTACACAAAAAAACATGAACTGATGCAAGGCATTCGGCAAAACTGCATATTAGGATATTGTGTACATTAGGGAGTACAGTGATGAGGTCCAGCTAACTGATAAGAGCTCTGACAGCAGTGGGAAGTTCTAAACTGGACAAATGTTAATATCAATATTTTGTTAATATTTTTCTCCTATTAAACTATTCCAGCAGGTTAACAAAAACCAATCCGTTAAAAAATAATTCTATTTGTGTTTTTAGTTTTCGTGTCCCAAAATAAAGATGCGTCTTACAACATGGGGAAATGTGGTGTTTTCCATAACTATTTCAGAAAAAGAATAAAATGACATTCAAACTCTTTTCTACCGCAAGGGAAATCTTGTACACTGTTTTCATCCAGGAAAATATGATAATACGAGCGAAAATGTTATTGCGAAATCGCGTTTTGATATCTTCTGCAAATGGATTTTACATAATTTACTTGCTTAACACCCCTTTATTGTTCAAATATACATTCTGAGATAAACTTCAGAATTATCTCTTATTTTTAAGTATTTTGAAAGATTACAGGAAACATTTTCTGCGAAGGTATCACCTAACAATCAGACAGGAAATTCAAAGAAACCAAAGTAGTTATTGCCAAATACATTACACGAAATTTATTTCATTGGATTGCGGGTGCTATCTGATATATAAAGCTATTTTAGTGTTACAGAGAAGAGTTAAAAACTCTCCAGAAATTTGTATTCAATCCATTTGCAAAATTTTACATAAACAACTTCCATTTGGACAGAACGCATTACGCGTTCAGAATGACGCATTTTGACCACGTGATATTTAATGGCGTATCTGAAGACGTGCACTGAATATCGAAGAAAAATTTCATGAATTATGTAGCAGAGACACCATAGCGATTTATGTTCTAAGCAAGCGATGGTTATTAATAAGCTAAATGAAAGCACGTTTGAACAAAGTCTAATTCAAGAGCTGGAATTTTATTCTCTTTCAAAAATCACTTTGATAAATCTTCTGTGACATGAAACTTAGACATGTTCTTTTTTTCTTAAATTGCGGATCTAAATTTTAGTAAATGTTTTTATGTTCACTGTTTTTCCTCGGCTTATGATATATCCATTCAAATGGAAAAGAAACATGCCTAAGTGATATTTAAAATTAGATAAAAAAGCAACCTTTATTTAGTTAGATCCGGAATAGAACTCTATCATTTTCAAGGGTGATAACACAGGACTTTCGTCTTCAGGAGCAAAAGAACTTTTGCAAAATCAGTATTGCTATATGGCGACATGTTCCCTCCCAGACGGTATAGTGGTTAGAGGAGCCTACTGCTGTGCCGAAGGGAATGGGTTCGAAACTCGTCCGTCTCTTGATAAGAAGCTACAGTGGCCACCTATTAGGTTCCTCTGCAATAAAATGGCCACCGCTTCTGCCCTTATTAGTGACCAATTTTGAATAGGAAAGTGCTCGGCATTGAATAAAAAAATCTGATGTCTACACCACATGACTTCCTTGTACGGAATATTAAATTAATGCGTTTTTTCTTCCATTTACACTTATTGGATTGAATTAAATCTACGTCGTCGATAGCTCATAAACCACAGTAGAATAAATGCACTCTTTAAAATTCAATATATTTGTTTATTATATTGACACTCTGGCGCTAGGTTCAATTAAGATAGTTACATCTCGTTCATTTTATAATTCAGAATGCACAAAATTATGTATATCATTTAAAGAATTATCTAATCATTGCCACACGTTCTATTCAAATACTATAATAAATATAAAACGATGTATAAAAGAAATTAAACAAACAAACAAAAAAAGAAACCATTTTTCCCAGACGATTCAGTAATCTCAGTCAATTAATTCAGTTCTCACTTCACAACAAGGCAAAAATACGTTAAAACTCCAAATATCTATATTAAAAAATTACGAAGTAAATCTTAAACACTTATTTCCTCGAATTAATTCCAGAATGAGTTAAGCATAATTTAACTCGCCATAATAAAAAAGGCGTTATCTTTGTTATTGCGAAGCTTAGTTTCCCTAGATTGGCAACACATCCAATATTCTCCCAAGTTTCAAATGTAAACTAACATGATCGCCATGACAAAAATGATTAGCCTTATCCGCACTTAAACAACTTTAAATTGTTGATAATTCTACAAACCTTGCATGCATATTTTAATAGAGGCATAAAAACCTTAACCGGAAGATAAGAGCAACGTAATTCAATCATTTCTAAAGCAAAAAATGCACAATTTGCAAACATATAAGAATAAAAAAACTGAGCTCACTGCACCGAGTAACAAAGTGGATATATACACTGGTTATCATAAATTAAAGAAAAAACACACAAAAATAACGATACCTCCCTCAAAAATAAGCCAAACCGTGTACACTTTGAATATGTTACAAGTAAGACTAGATGAGTAGAACTGTAATATGCAAATTAGTGGCGCTGCGATCGGAATACGTCATCTGCGAGAAGCATAAAAGTCCATGATTCAGAGCAAGCTCACATATTTCACCGTGATAGTGACATCAGAAATTTGAGGTAGCTAATTCGTAACAATGACCTCCAGGCATCATTTGCCTGCAAAACTACGAGGGAGAGCCATTGCGAGACTAGAGGCGGGACAAAGTCAAACGGAAGTGGCCAGATGGCTACATGTGTCTCCTTCTGTGGTTCTTTGGAGGCAATTTCAAACAGATTCGGCATCTAGGCGGTTCTGCCAAGGACGGCCAACTGCTACGACGAGCGCCGATGACCGATATTTGACATTATGTTCACGCAGGAATAGAACCACTACTCCGACTCTTCTTAGATCCTTCGTTGCTGCAGACACCGGAAGTTTGGTGTTAACGTCAACTGTGCCTACGCAGGCTTCAGGAAGGTAGTTTGTATGCGTGTCGACCAGCCATGTGCGTGTCGCGCACGTCACGCCATAGAAGATATTTTCCCCCTCCTTTCTGTATGCCTTCATGGCGCAACTAGAAGCATATTCGGAGCGCGTTTGAGAGCTACAGGGTTCGAGTCCCGGAAGAGCACTGCACATTTTTCACATCTTCTGCTTCAAAAAAGGCATAATGGCAGTATAATCTCTGTCTATATATAAGGAAGACAGTCTATTTGTTTGGCTATCCTCTAATAACCCAGTTACTACTATAGCTATCGTCACCAAACTTGCTAAAATTCTTTTCGGCGTCTTGGAAAAGGTCAGCATCTACGTTTTTCAAAAAAAATGAAAGGTTTCAGATTTTAATTACGTCCAAAGGGGCCTTTATTTAACATTTTGTGTGTTAACTTTATTTATTAAATACCATGTTCTTCGCACTTAAACCATAAAATTCAGTTCAACAGCAATATCGCAAAATAATTTTAAATTGACCATATTTTTAGAAATTTCGGTACACATTCTCACGCGCTGGAGATAAGAATGTTTTTCTGTACAACATTGGTATTGCTGGCTTTGAAATCTTTGAGTTTGTTAATGAAAAGTTCGTTAAAGTTTTAGAGAATATTGTTACGAATTTCACATTTATTTGGCTATTTATTTAGAACTGTAATTAAAATTCCTTTTTATTTTCCCGTTCAACGCAGACGATTTTTGAAGAGAAAGCTACGTCGTAAAATAAATAAATAAATAAAATAAGCCTTAAATTGAAAAGTGAAACGACGCAAAATGCCAAAACGAAAGTAATAGTCCTTCGGGATTCAAATCCCTTTGGACTAAAAAGTAGCTAAAATTAGAGATAATAATTAAAAATTCGGAAAAATGATCATTTTCACCCTCATTTTTTCAACTGTCTCGCAAGCTGGAGATGAAAATCTGCTTATTTCGAAAGTTGCTGCGACTGCTCGCTTTCAAATCCTAGAGTTTCTTAATAAAACATTTCTAAGTTTTACGACGAAATAAAAATAACATTGCCAAATATTTAACACATTATTCCCGATTCCAAAAATTTGGCTATTTCGGTTATGCCCATCTTCGAACGACTTTAATCGGCCGAAATATTCATTAAAACTCAGAAAGAGCTAATTTTCGCACTAATTTTTTCGAGCAGCGACAGTCTCGTGCGTTAGAGATAAAGATGCTTTATTCCTAAAAGTCTTAGTCTTACTACTGTTCGCTTCCAAATCGTAGAGTTTGTTAATCAAAAATTTGTGAGTTTTACAAAATCTATATTATATAAAGAAGAATGCCATCCCTTGTTTGTTTGTTTGCGTTACTGATTTCGGATCAATTATTTATTTTTTGCTACATTTAATTGACTAAAATTGAATATAGGTGAAATATTGGATGGAACTTGAGCTTTTACAACCATTTGTTTAGAAAGACGAAAATCATTAAAAATGGGTGCCATTGTTGCTGATATAATGAGAGATTTACCTTATTTTTCTATCAAAATTTTTTATGTGGGTTACATATCGCATCAGACTGAAAAATGTATGACTATGAATCGTATTTTTTGCATCGTTATTATAGAAGTATTATAGGGATATCGTTTTCTCTGTTGTTAGATGAATTACTCTCGATCTAACTTAACTGCCATCGGGTAATTCCGCTAGTACAATATAAAAATACTTATTTCAGATTTGAAATGATACTTCTTAAAGGGTTATACGGGGTATTTTGAAGGGGATCTCTGAGTAAATTACTTCACTTAACGGATAAAACGTTTAAAACTGGTAGTTTGAGTTGGGTTTAAATTAAAGTGAAAGCTTTATCCGCGTGTTTGTTTTCGTGGTTTTCCCTTGTGCAACGGGAATACGAGATCCATTAGAAATTCTTCGGTAGATTACTTTTGGCAGCGTGATGCTTTGCTATAAGCAAATGAATTAGTAGCTTAATAAATGTATCCCAATCAGAACACCTTAAAATTACTGTAATTTGAATATTATCCGAGTACATCTATAAGATTTTGTCACAAAAAGAAAAAGAAAAAGAAAAAACAACTTTTGCTTTTATTAGGGTCATTCACATTAATAAATTAGACAATAGAAGAAAGGCCATAATCTTTGCAAAGTTGAAACCTCTGTATTTACCTATCATCACGCAGAAGTTATAGGTCTTTCCACGGAAGCACGAAAGCACGCACGGTTTTGCATGAGTGGTACTTTGTCTGAGTTTACAACCTGATTTCTCCTCTTAGAAAATCTCCATTTATATAGCTATTAGATTCACTTCTAGAATTTAACACGCACACGCCTATAACGTAAAATAGTGTTTATGATTAGGAAAAGAACAGGTTTAAAAAATGAACTTTTCTATGTATTTAATATGTTTATTCTAGGCCGAAAATGGTTGAGAAATATAAAAAAGTTAAATAAAAAATAAATAAAATATATTATTATCACAAGAAATGTAACAAAACGCTGGGTTTTTTCCTGAAAGATAATCGTACAGTATCGCAGTATCACACAATATAATCAGTAGCTACATTTGAAACTACTAAAACATTAAATAAAACGCAATCCAAAGCGCACGGAAAGCTAATGCAATGTCACCGCGAATTCGCTACAATCAGCGACAGCAGTTACCTAAACAACAATTGAGCTGAGATGTTTTTCTCCGGCTTTTATAGCTTTTTAAATCGGCCGCGCGAGACAGTTCTAGCAATTTCTGGAATGAAAAAAAAAGAGTGGAATTTCGGTTGTAGTTAACTCAGTACAATTACATTTATTCCAATTAAATATCAGTTACGGAGATAAACTTTCACTCAATGTTAAATATACATGCTCTTCCATTTTTACTTTTCCGGCGTAGCTTTTTCTTAAGATTTGTCACGCGCTACATTACACTAGGAAATGAAACAATTTTAATTATAATTCTATTAAAAATATCTAACTAAATACAAAATTCGCAACAGTATGTTTCGTTTGATTTGGAATTGGAAGCGTATTCTTATACAAAATGCATCTGAAAATTAATGCGAGAGATTAAATCTTTTTTAAACATTTTCTAATTTACAGTTATCTACAGTTCGCACCAGAAGAAATTACGCCACCTAAAATGCTTGATTCATTTTAAATTCTTGCTTGAGACATTTAATATTTTTTTTCAGAAATTCTTCACTTTTTGCAAGACAGTTTTAAAAATTTCACCGAATTTGTTTTATATATTTAATAACTTATTATTTTAGTTCTTCAATTTGGGTATCATCATAAGTATTCCAGTGTTATCTCCTTATTTAAATAAATTTGATCGTTGATTTTTATAGTTTTTCGATATAAAAATTGAACTTGTCTTTCTATTCCTTATGTAAATCTTTCCTAAAGTGATTTATTTCGCAGTTAACTTGACATTCTTTTCCTGTTTTATGACAACAATAATTTACTGTTGTATCTAATATCAAATATAATGTATTGTTGTATGGGGATATTCTGTATATATTTAAATTATCTCTTTATAACGTGCTGTATTATTTAATTAATTATTGATTTTTTATTTCCTTGTGCAAAGTAAAGGGAGTATTGTAATCCCGAAAGATTTCGGGCATAATATTTCAACAAAAAATATCCATTTTGACCGGTCTCATTTGTTAAGATGAGTGTTTGTATGACATCTGTACGTACGGATGGAATAAAGGATTAGGTTTTCATTTTAAAATGGATTCTGAAGGGAATTTTTCGTGATGTCTGTACTTACGTATATATGTTACATAGCTCAAAAGCAATTAATCGTACAACTTTTGAAATTTTGTATACGGGCCTGCTATAAGATGTAGTTGTGCTCCTCCCGTTTTCTTTGCAATTGACCACACCGAACATATACATACGTCTGGTGCGGTCCCACCCTTTTACCCGACTCGATAGATTCTTTCTTCCTGAATTCGAAATTTAGGCTTCATTCGCCCATTTTTTATCAAAATCAGTATGATCTTAGAAGTCAAAATAAATCTTTGAGAATAATCAAAATTAAGAATAAAAAATTAGTATCACATTAAATTAGAAATCAAAAAAGTTGCAGAGCAAATCACAGAAAGAAAGTTATTGTTATGATTCAGTTAATACACACGCAGCTTTGTTGAATTGGTTAGTCCAATCGATATTTTTAAGATTTCAAAAGCGAATGTCTTTGTACACTGGTGAAAAGAAAAATGGTACAGTTCTATATCTCCCGTTCTACTGGGCCGACTGACTAGATTCAACTTCCGTTTTTCATGTCCTGAAAGCGCGACTTAGGATATATATTAAATTCATATATACTATTGTCCGGATATAGGTACTTTGACACAAATTTCAGCTTTCTTTGAAGTGGCATGCCAATTGTTTTCCGTATTTCAATTCTACGCCTCAAATTATGCCAAGCTACCGATTTTGTAAAAATCGCACGAGTAGTTTTTAAAAAATTAGCTCTCAAAATTTTTGCTTCTCCATGTTAATTGAATCTGATATAATTATTATTAAATAATATTAATATTAATATCATTAATATCTAATATAATATTAATATTAATATCACGTTTTTTATTTAGCTTCATACTTGATTCCTTCTGCCTGAATTCGAAATTTAGGCCTAATTCGCCCATTTTTTTATGATTTAATTTCAAAATTTATATTTTTTAATATTTTTTATAAATTTTCGAAAACATTTTTTATTGCAACCTATCAAAATTTTAACACCATCTTAAAGTAGATGTGGTTTTAGGCGTACCTGACAAAATTAGAGTTTTTTTATTCAAAATTTCCTAAGATATACGTAAATTTACATATTGGTGCATATTGAAATTTGGCATATTCGTTACAAGCGATAATAACGCCAAATGTTATTTGCGCACTTTGCTAAAATTATTTGATAAGGAACGTGACCATTTTTCCGTTCATGTTCAATGAAAAAAAGGAAAGGAAAATAGGTTGCTATAACGTAAGAATTTCACCAAGTGAATTATTCTTGGCGCAAGCTGAAAATAAACGCGCTAGGGTAAATGTTTAAATTTCTCCGTAAATTTCGCAACAAATTTTACAAAACTTAATATTTAGGCATAATTTGAGTCGTAGAACCAAAATGTGGAAAATATTGGCATGTCATTTCAGAATAAGTCTGATTTTTTGTCAAAATACCTATGTTAGAATGATGCTATATATAAATCTAATACATATGCTAAGTCGCGCTTTCAAGACATGAAAAACGCAATTTGAATTTCGTCAATCGGCTCAGCAGAACGGGAGATATAGAAATGTCCGGGTTTTTTTTTTTTTTTTTTGAGTGTACAAAAAGTTAAATTATGTAATTTTTCTAAAAGTGAGTTCTTTAGAAATTAAAAAAAATTGTAACTGAAAGTATATCTCTGCGACCAGCAAAAATAAAGGCTATGTAGGTTTCGGAGAGAAAGAAGGCCAGGTAAGGAATTTTGTGTACACATTGTATAATGTTTCTCTTTTTTGTTAGGTATGAAATGTTGTACAAAAAATGTCACATCGTTCCTAGTCTTACAATAAATTAAGAAAATATTAATTCTTATAAAGATCCACTATGTTATGAAATGCACAAGGTTTTTGTGATCTACAGTAAATTTCAGCAATTCTGGCAGCTGAAAGCAATTTTGCAGATTTCTCTGCTTCTGTTGAAGAGGGACCTGTACCGATTTGTCCTTAAGTCGATTAAGATTTTGGCTTAAATCTACGCCAAACCCAACGTTGTTGTGCTGTTAATTTTATTAATTCCGGCAGTTGTTAATCGTCGAAAAAAATATGAAGAATAAAAAGTTCTTCAAGAGATCTTCTGTATAACTAGACTTCAGACAGGTGTGGGGAAGACATGCAAAAGTTTGCCAGTAGAGATCACAAGGTTACGAGAAGGTGAAAGGGTAATAATCACAGCTAAAATTCAATATCACCTCTCTGACGTCATTGCCAGAGAACAAGAACCTTTTCGTGTCTTTAAGAAACCACAAAGGACATGGCAAAGAATAGCAATGACCGATGCTATTGGCAAAGATGTAATTTTCAGAAAAATTAGCGACGGTAATTCTTGTAACTGCAAATATAAAAGTGAAGGAAATTTCAGATACTCACGCACGCTGAGAAAGAGTTTTTCTAAGCGTGCAGTTAAATATGAACTTCTTTTTTGAAATTTATTTATTTCATTACCTTTTTTTCATTTTACGTATTTTATATTTCAGTAATTACAATATACGCAGATGAGAATTGAAGTAATTACGAAAATAAGAAAGTAACATCAAATTTTGCGATACAAGTATTACATAAAAAGCTTAATATTTTGTTATTTTATTAAATGTTGATATTGTATATTACTACCTTATTTTCTATATTTTAGATTTATTTAATTATCGTATGTATTGTATCGTATGATCTTTTATGCAGCAAACTCTGTTAATATGCGTTCCAAGATGAAAAACATAAAACCAGTTTTTCCGAGTAAAAGGCTTTTTTCTCCCGTCTGCCTCAGACTATTACCTATTTTTTTTTTAAATTGCAGGAAATCCCTATATTAATATTGTTGCGGGCGCACGGGTTCATAATAGATTGAATGCACGTCGGATAAAAAGTTAATAAAATTTATACTTATCACAGGAAATAAAAACAAATGCTGAAAGTTTTCCTCAGAAATATTCGTACAATATCAGAACATCGCGTAATATAACCAGTAGCTATATTTTAAACTACTAAAACGTTAAATAGAATGCAATCCAAAGTGCAGAGAACGCTAAACCGATCAGCAAAATTACAGCGGCTAAGTAAACAACAACAGCTCACTAAAACAACTACTGAGCCGATATGTTTCTCTCCGTTTTAAAACTTTTTAAATATGCTGCATGAGATAGTTCTAGCAATTTCTAGAAAGAAAAAGGAGCAGAATTACGGTTACAGCTAACATAGTACTCAATTACATTTATTCAAATTAAATATAAATTACCTAGATAAAATTTTGTTCAATGTTAAATACACGTGCTCTTGTATTTTTACTTTTCGTCGTAGCTTTCTCTTAAAATTTGTCACAGGCTGCACTGCATGGGAAAATAAAACAATTTTAATTATAATTCTAATAAAACTATCTAACTGAATACAAAATTCGTAACAATATTTTTTGCAATTTTTGTTTTAAATAAGGATGGAAAGTTTGTTTTATAATACATTAAATTTCAAAAATTTATATTTCTTTACAATTTTAGATGTTGAAATTTTAAAATCAAAAGCTCCAAATAGTCAAAACAAATCGGGCGATATTGAAAAATTCGCCAAAAATTTGGAAATTAAGTTACAATTTTCCTCCCTGTTCCACTTATGGTGTAAACAGTAAATTTTAATATGCTTAGTTTGTTCATTAGAAAGAGGTGTATGCAAAAAATTGTTTAAACGTAAAATAAAAAATAATTACATCGAATTTTGAAAAAAGTCTCTTAACAATATTGCATTCTCATCGAACAACAATATAGGTACAAACGGTGACCTCAATACACACTGGTTAACATAAATTTAGGAAAAATCATAAAAACCACTATTACTGAAAACGTTACATGGAGAAATTTATCAAACTTACCCACAATACACAGAACATAGCAAAGTATCAAATAACATAAAAAGAAATTACCAGACAATTACGGTAGTATAGAAATTAGCGCATGTATAAAATGAACAAATCGAAGGTGTCAGTTTGCTATAGGAGAAGTACCTTCAATATGGAATAGGATAGCCTCTAAAAGCAATGCAGCTCATACAGCGATGTGCGATGCTTTCAATTATGCGGTCTATCAGTTCCATAGAAAGCGACAGCCATTGCTCTTGCAAAGCAGTTGCAAGGGCGGCAAGGGTCTGAGGGGCCGATTGAGAGCAGCTAGACGTCTCCCTAAAGCATCCCAACCGTGCTCGAAGGATTCACGTCCGGCCTTCGATCGAAGTGATTCCGGAATTGTCATCTGACCACTACCCGGTTCACCTCACCCTTAAAACTTCTAAAATCAATCAAAATTTACCGATTCGAGCTGGCCACTCCATGCTCATAATTGTTTCCTGTTGAAGATAATCATCTACGATGCGAGCCCCGTGTGGTCTTATTTTCGGCATGTTTTGAAAAATAGTATTCTCCCCCCTATCAAAATTAACGATAATCAGGAGGTTGACTTAGCCCTTGACAGGCTCAACCAAACTCTGGGAAGTGCGTTCACGGCTGCTTCCAAACCCAAATTTAGACCTAATCATTACAAATTACCAGATTTTATTAAAGAAAAGATCAAAAATAAAAACCGTCTTCGCAGAATTTGGCAAAATACTCATTTAGACCAGTTTCGAGTACAACTGCGAAGACTCCAGAATGAGATCAAGTCTGATATTAAAAAATATGCAGATGAAAAATACTCTAATTATCTTAAGTCCTTAAAGACTTCAGACAATAGCCTTTGGGAAGCTAGCGCTCGGCTACGCAAACCTAAACACGACATTCCCCCCTTAATGGGCACGGTTAATAATAACCGGATGGCATTAACAGACACTGAGAAGGCTGAACGTATAGCGGACAGTCTTCAAACACAATTTTCACCTAACACTGGACTCATGTTCGATACCTGTGCACAGCACACGCATGACGTCCAACACCAAGTTGAAGAGTTTCTCTCCTCAGATACAAGTTCTGAGGAACCCATTACTACAACAATGTTCGAGATTTATTCAATTATTAAAAATCTCAAGCCCGGAAAGGCACCAGGCCTGGATAGGATTAGTAATCGCATGATTAAAAACTTACCTACCAAATTCATATTTTACCTAGCAGTTCTGATTAATTCAATGCTACGGTTAAAATATTTTCCTGATAGCTGGAAGAATGCTTGTGTCATTCCTATTCTAAAACCTGCTTCGGACCCCAAGGTCCCTCAAAATTACAGACCGATCAGCCTCCTGTCTTCACTTAGTAAGATTTACGAAGCTATACTGCTTAGATTCCTGAATGATTTCTGCCGAAACCGAAATATTATTATCCCACAGCAATTCGGTTTTCGTGCTAAACACTCAACTCAGACCCAGCTACTGAGGGTAGTTGAAATCATTCACACAGGATCTCGCAGCAGAAAGCCCACTGCTATCGTTTACTTAGACGTAGCTAAGGCTTTCGACAGGTGTTGGCATATCGGTATTTTATTCAAGCTCATGCGACTTGAAATTTCGGCAAACTTTGTGCATCTTATGCACTCCTATCTCACTAAACGTTCATTTTCGGTCAAAGTAAGAAATTCCTTATCTTCTCCTCGCCCTATCCTGGCCGGCGTCCCACAGGGAGGACTAATTAGTCCCTATCTTTTCAACTTGTATGTAAATGACATACCACAGTCACCTAGTGTCGATCTAGCACTTTATGCAGACGACACAGCCATCATTTCGCAGCACCCAACACTGCATCAGACTCTCAATCACCTACAGCTGTATTTGACAGACTTGGAGTCCTGGCTCATTACCTGGAAAATCAAAATTAATGTCGCCAAAAGTGCCGCCACAGTTTTCTTTTCCAGAAAGAGGAACGTCCATAGCCAACTCCCACCACTCAGGTTATTTGATGAAGATATACCCTGGGTGGATTCATATAAATATCTGGGAGTCTATCTAGATGCGAAGCTGCTCTGGAGTACTCACATTAATTATGCAATAGCCAAAGTAGGACGACTAGGACACATCTCATGTCATTGATTAGTCGTACTAGTAATTTATCTCTTCAAAATAAAATTCTATTATATAAAAGCACAATTTTACCCATATTAACGTATGCAGCCGTTATATGGTCCACAGCAGCAAATTCCCATCTAAAGAAAATTCAAGTATTCCAGAGCATAACGCTACGCATCCTAACAAACGCTCATTATTTCGTCCGAAATGAAGTGCTTCATAATGATCTCAAAATTCTGCCCCTAGATGCCTTTTTCCGGCAAAATTCGGCCAAGTTTTTTAATCGTTTATCGCAGATAGAAAACCCAGTCTTGCATACACTCCCAGCTTATAATCCGGCAGAACCCAGTTCTGCCAAACGGCCGAGGAGCGTACTTGAACGTACGTTTAACATCTATCCTAGGAAGCCGAAGCGAAGGTGTATGCTTGACTAGGACTTCTATCTTTATTCAAAATTCAATCATTAAGGCACTTCATGGGCCTAACCCGGCGATCTAAACTATCTCCAAATTCCCGCCAGACCTAATCTGGCCTTAGTTAATCGGGAAATATATCCGTGCTACCTCCTCCCAAATTTTGCCCCCCAACTGCCAAGACCTCTGCCTCCTTACAACCATGCACCTTGTACATAGCCGTTAATTTTGTAAATAGCTTATTAATGTATCCGCAACATAATATAAATTTAGTATCTGTGTAAACCTTAAATTTTTCTGCGCATGACTCCGTTTCCCGTTTTCAAGTAACTTAAATAGCCTAGTAACTATTAATTTTTAAAAATAGTACACTTTTAAACTAAATTTAACTCTTTTCTCGACTTAAAACACAGTTTCTTCATTAGTCTGGGTAAAAACTCGGATTTCGAACTATCACAATAACTCTTTCATATAACCAAATCGATTTACTGATAAGGCACGATTCTCTGCCAAGCCTTTGAAGCTCGAACTCCCCCCCCCACATTCCAGTCGTTTCCCCCTCAGAACGTGCTCTTAGGTCGAAAGACCTGCACTCCCCCCCACCGCCCATCCCCAAGGCATTAGCAAATTCTGCGACTTTCAGCGATACCTTAACGACCTTTCCCGAGCCCTGGGGCTATTCAGCTTCCCGGCCGCAACTACTTTCCTTTCATTCCTTCAGCACAATGCTTTCAGGAATCCTCCTATTCTTCTCTTCGATCTTCCTACTTTCTAAGAAAGTTGGGAAAATTGAAAGATCTTAACGAACCGCTTCACCCTTCTTTCCACTTGCGAAAGAAGTTCGAAGATTTCCCCTGTCCTATTGCTGGACCTCTTATCAATTTCCTGCTACTCTTAATCTTTAACTGTTCTGTCTACTGTACTTTGCTATTGTCTACTCTTATTTATCTCAGTCTTTCTTAATTATGTTGTGGAGGTAATTGCAGCTAATTGCAAAGGTACTCCGGAAGTCAACGCCTTGGGCCGTGTGGTCTTGCATTGTCCTCCTGTAACAGGAAAGCATCCCCTCTTGCCCCGGCATATGGGCTAATTTAAGCATCAGGGATGTCATCTTTATAACACTGAGCATTCACGGTTCCCCTAGGAAAGACATGGAGGTCTGTGCGTCCACCCAAAGACATGCCACACCAAGCACAGACACTGCCTCTTCCGTATGCATCTCTTTCACGAATGTAACGGGTTCCAGGTTCTCTCCATCTCAAATAACGCCTACTATCGCTTTCTAGACTAAACTTGGACATGTGGCAATGATTAGGTAATTCTTCAGTTGATATGATTTTTGTGCATTCTGAGTTATAAAATGAACGAGAGGTAACGCTGTTAAATGAACATAGCGTGAAGGGTGTCACTATGGTAAATAAATATAGTGAATTTTAAAGAGAGCTTTTTTTCTATTGTGGTTTATGCGTTTTTGACGAAGTAGATTTAATTCAATTGAATAAGTTTTAATGAAATATAGGAAAAAATGGATATAATTAATTATATATATATAATTAAATATTTCCATTTTTTCCTATATTTCATTAAAACTTATTCAATTATAATTAAATATTAATTACATGTATATAATTAAATATTAATTACATGTATATAATTTAACATTTTAGTACAAGAAAGTCATGTGGTGTACACATCAGATTATTTTATATTTCTATTAGCTTGCAGAAACTTTATTTATATCGATACGCCAGCACGTTTTCTGTGTTCTTTAGAAAAAATAAAATCCGTATTTTAGCCCATTTTAATACTTCTCCCTTTTATATATTTTTTTATTTGACTACCATCTGCATTTGTATTTCTGTTACGTTACTGAAGAAGCATACTAAATCTTTCCTTCTTGAATTTTGATTCATAGGAAATTATTTGTCTATATTTTTAACAACAAAATGGATTATTATCCAATAATCCTCAATATATTGTAGAGTTGTAAGGTTTATCCTAATTTAATAACAGTTATTTTAAGTTTATGCATCTTTCCTGTCCACTACAATTTCCTACCAAAATATATTTTTAGAAACGCGATTAATGCAAATGAGTAGTATTTAAGTCGATGTTTCACCAATTTCGGGAGAGAGCCTGAGTTCCAGATTAGCTCGCGTTTGCCTTTTGGCTACGTTTCTCTAAGCTATTGCTACGCTCTGCCGCACTTTAGGCCCTTGTTTGGCTTCGCCGACTTAATCAAGATTTAGGGGTACTACTACTAGAATCTTGATAGGTAGATTAGGTTAACTTATCTAGGTTAACTACTTAGAAT
The DNA here is from genome assembly GCA_000611955.2 of Stegodyphus mimosarum. Lineage (NCBI taxonomy): Eukaryota > Metazoa > Arthropoda > Arachnida > Araneae > Eresidae > Stegodyphus > Stegodyphus mimosarum. Next base: position 21,985 of record KK122087.1, on the reverse strand, counting down.
CTTGATAGCTCCTGCTATATCTTTCAGTTAGCTTTAGTGAAGTTTAATTCCATATTAATTTTATTTTAAGCCCAAGTGGAGGCTTTGCTGTACGTTCCGAGTTAGGAACTGATTGTATCATACTTAGTTTCAGAAATAAAGGATAGTTAACCCTTCTTCAGTTTTACGTCTCTGTTCACACACTTAAGTGATTATTCTCGTATTAGTGTTAGGGGCTTTAAAAGATTGAACTGGGAATTAAATAGGTAGAACCCCATAGAGTCATTAGGTATTTTGGAAGCAGGAGATGCGAAAAATGCGCAACACCTTCGCCGGGACTCCACAGACCTCTCGGTTACGCGCCGAGCTTGCTGACCACTACGCCACGAAGGCATGGAATTAGGGGACCCAATCTCCAAATCCTGGTGGTGGAGAACCATCATCCACCACCTTTTTCAGTTCGGGCGCCAGTGTAGGGTTATCATGTATTTTGGAAGCACTAGATGTGAAAAATGGCAACGCCTTCGGCGGGACTCGAACCACGGACCTCTCGGTTACGCGTCGAGCGTGCTGACGAGCGTGCACTATGAAGGCATGAAAAGAAGGCGGGAGAAGTACCTCATAATATAATTGGTTTTCCTTTTTTACCTTAAGTCTGGTTAAGATAATTTAAGATTTATTTTGAGAAATACAGAATGACATATTTGTGTATTTGTTTGAAAATAATGAGGAACATTTCGCATTCAGAATTTAAGAACGAAGTTGTTTCGAAAATCTGACTGGTCAATTTTGTGATGCTGTTAGCTGATGGTGTGGTACGGTAAAACACAAATACACGAAAACGTAAAACAGAAAAAAAATAAAAATATAAATAAAGAAAAGAAATCCTAAAGATTTCAGATTTCAGACGCCCAAAGGGACTTTTTTTAAAGTTTGTGTTACCTTTATTTATTATGTGTCATATTCTTCCGACTTAAACCACAAAAAATTCAGTTCACCAGAAATATCACAAAATATTTAAAAATGACACATCTTTAGAATTTCCGATACACAATCTCTCTCGCTCGAGATAAAAATGTTTTATTCTTAATACAGTGTTGCCATTGCTCGCTTTGAAATCTTTGAGTTTTTAATAAAAAATCGTTAAACTTTTAGGAAATATGAAATAGATAATAAAACAAATTCAAAAGTCGAGTTTCCGGATGCCCATGTTCGAGTGGAGGATCACGTTATTCAAAAGTTGACGGCTCTAGGTACTGCCGTGTTTTTACAATGCAAGAAACACACATACATTCATGCAGATTCTTCGTTATTTAATTTCATTAAATGTAACACAGGGGGTAATATTTGGTGGTAACAATTTAAAATGTGTTTCGCCGTTTATAGTGAAATGCCACAAAATGCCGTTTTGAGACTAATAGCCCTTCTTGGCTACCGTAACCTTGGAATAAAAGGGAGGAAGAAAAGTGAAATTGAAACAAAAGACATATTTTGTGTTATTTTGTGAAATTTATCCTTCAGTTATCAAATTAAAAACGAATTGTCTCCTGCTTGAATATTGCTAATGTAATATTTTATGCGTTTTGATACCTACGATTTCCTTAATTGAAAGTCGTTTATGCCATATGGCAATTACGAAATTAATCTATAATTTCCTTTAGTGAAATGCAGAGCCTTTTTATTGAGAGGAACTCTATCTTTTAATAACGGAAATTATTACTGAAAAAGAATTGACTTATCACCTCTTTACTTACTTCTAACTGCAGAAACACGAATACGTGCTATTATTGAAAGGGAAATAATTGACTTACGAGACACAATTATTTACACACGTATTAGAGTAATTTATTGAAAGAAGGAATGTTTTTAAAATTTGAAACAAATTACTCGCACTCGCTGAATGCATTTTTATAAGCTTTATAACCAGGGGGCCCTATATCTAAGCGCTGCTACTTTTATTTTTTACGTCAGTTACTGTTTTTTCCTGAAAATATTTTTAAAACTTTACCTTTCTGTTGCCATTTAGCATTTTGAAAAGTTTCATTTGCAATGACTAAGCGTTTCAAAGCCGCGAAGTTACAGACTCCAACTTTGGCTCATACTACGAAGACGTCTCGATGAAGAGCCAGCAATATACGAGGTACTAGCTTTTGTACGAGGAGCGAGCAGATTGATGACAATGATGACAAGTTAGGAGGTTTCTTTTATGGATTAATTATGCGGGCTTCTTAAAAAGTGCATCTTGATCACATCATAATATCTTTCAAACAACTTCTCTTTGTCCCACTTGAACACTTGAAATGATTCAAAAGATTTCGTGTAATAGTCGCAGGAACCTGTACTACAGTATACAATCAACCATTTGTGAAGCAATTTGTTCTACGGCCAGTAACTTTGTAATGAAACTGTTCAGTCTGTAATTTTTCTCTCCCTGAAGACTCCAGTTCTAAAAAAATCGATAGTTTGTGGAGACATTAGGTTTTTTGATGCTGAGAGGAATGAAAAATGAGCAACGCCTTCGCCGGGAAGCGAACCACGGACTCTCGGTTACGCGTCGAGCGTGCTGACCACTACACCACGAAGGTAAGCGAAGAAGGCGGGAGAAATACCTTATAAGTTCATCTTCAAACCTCACATAGTCACGGTGATTCTTTTCAAACTTCATTGAATCGGGATGATTCGTGCAACAGCATAGAATCCGGATGATTCATCCAACAGCACAGAATCGGGATGATGCTCTTTAAACTTCATTGTATCGGGATGCTTCATCCAACGGCATAGAATCGAGATGATTCATCCAACAGCACGGAATCGGGATGATTCTCTTCAATTTTCATTGAATCGGAGTGATTCATCCAACAGCAAAGATTCAGTATGATTCTCTTCAAACTTCAATGAACGGGGATGGTTCATCCAACTGTATATAATCAGGATGATTCTCTTCAAACTTCACTAAATCGGGGTGATTTAGTGAAGTTTGAAGCAAAGACTCGGGATGGTTCTCTTCAAACTTCATTGAATCGGGATGATTTATCCAAGAGCACAGAAACGGGATGATTTTCTTCAAACTTCATTGAATTAGTGATTCATCCAACAGCAAAGACTCGGGATGATTCTCTTCAAACTTCAAAGAATCCGGATGATTCATCCAACAGCATAGAATCAGGATGATTCTCTTCAAACTTCAATGAATGGTGATGGTTCATCCAACTGCATATAATCAGAATGATTCTCTTCAAACGTCATTGAATCGGCGTAATTCATGCAAGAGCACAGAATCGGGATGATTGAATCGGGATAATTCATCCAACAGCACAGAAACGGGATGATTCTCTTTAAATTTCGTTGAATCGGGATGATTCATCCGACGGCATAGAATCGGGTTGATTCTCTTTAAACTTCATTGAATCGGGGTGATTCATCCAAGAGCACAGACTCGGGATGAATCTCTTCAAACCTCACTCAATCATGTGATTCCTCCTACTGCAAAGATTCAGAATGATTTACTTCAAACTTCATTGAATCGGGATATTTCATCCAACAGCATAGAATCAGGATTATTCTCTTCAAACTTCATCGAATCGGGATGATTCATCGAAAAGCACAGAATCAGGATGATTCACTTCAAACTTCATTGAATCGGGAGGAATTATCCAACAGCATAGGATCAGGAGAATTCACTTCAAACTTCACTGAATAGGGATGATTCATTTAACTTCGCACAATCAGAATGATTTTTGAAAAGTCCGCCATAGGAATGAATTTCTTTCTGGTTCGAAGCAACTCTTCAAATCTTGAACACTGGTTGTTCTTTAAACGGATAAATTACTCGGTCTCACGTTGGGCTGCCAATTTATGTCTAGAGGGTTCATATATATATAAACGTCATTAGCTTCTATTTTTTATGGCAGTTACTGCTTTTCCTGAAAACAGTTTTAATATTATCATTCTGCTGTCAGTTACCATTTTGAAAAACCTGTCTTGACGTGAATAAACCGTGAAGTCGTGAGGTTACACCTTTTATTTAGTTTAACTTATGGTGGTCAACTATGAGAGAAATTTTGTCATCTATTTTTAACCCACTTCGTGATAAGCTAACGTGGTAGAATTTCGTACACACTCTGTGTAAGGATTTTAAGTTCAGTAACGTTTATTAGTCCAAAGGGATTTAGTCCCGAAGGACTATTACTTTCGTTTTGCGATTTTGCGTTGATTCACTCTGAATGCCCGATTCACTTTTCAAATTGTTGCCACTAAATGTTATCGCTCTGCATTAAAGTTTAAAAAATGAAAAATCTGCATAAATGTATGCATGTTTCTCGCATTGTGATAAAACCTAGAGCCATCGAATTTTGAATGACGTAATCCTACTGCGAATATGGGCATCTGGAAGCCCTAATTTTGAGTTTGAAATTTGCTTTATTATCGATTTTATGTTTTGTAACATTTCAACGAATTTGTGATTAACAAACTAAATGATTTCAAAGCGAGCAATGGCAACGCTGTACGGAAAAAAAAACATTTTTATCTCCAGCGCACGAGACATACGGAAATTCTAAAGATATGTTCATTTTAAAATGATTTTGCGATATTGATTTTGAACTGAATTTTATGGTTTGAGTACGTAGTACATGATATTTAATAAAAAAAAGGTAGCACACGAAACGTTAAAAAAACGCGCCTTTGGACGTAATTTAAAATCTCAAATCTTTCAGATTTTTTTTTAATTTATTTTATTTTAAAACTTTACTATCATCTCTTATTTTCCACTTCCGGCCAGAATTAACGCGTGCATATGTTTATGTAAATTGTACTTGCTAACACGTAAGTGGTGGATTTTTGCCAAGAGTAGAAAGAGAGGGAGAGAGAGCCCTCTTGTTAGGAAGCTTCACGCGAGCTTGCCATCAGTTACTGTCTGCCTTTAAGGCCAGACGTTTAATCCTCTTGAAAGTTAAAGACGTATTGTAGTTTTCCGCAGTTTGAGTGTACATAGCTTTTAGTAAGCTACCTGTTCCTACTCAGGACTCCATTTATGTTTGCAAAATCAACTAGAAGAAACAGTTGTCCTGATAACTATTTGTTGATAGCAACGCAATGTGGGGAAACGAATTTTTTCAAAATTTTAATTGCAGTAATACGTGTGCAAACAACAATAACATACGCGCGCAAACAACAACAACATACGCGCGCAAACAAGACAAACTAAAAACATCAGAATTTTAGCGTTCAGACCATTGAATAAAGCGGGAAAAAATCTTTTCAACGAAAGTTGTGTGAAAATTGCAACTTAATTTTCGAATATTTAGAATTACTTATTGCAACTTGATTTTCGAATATATATATATTTTTAAAAATCGCTCGTTTTTTAGACTATTTGTCCTTTATGATTCAGAAATTGTGCATTCTGCTAAGCTCAGCGCTTTTGACCCAACAAACAATTTGCAATTTACTCTTAGAAGTAATAAAATACCTGTTGCTACTAAGCATTTATTAATTTTTATTTCCCAAATTATTCATTAATTTTTTTAATTTATTTCTTTGAAAATATTTGTAACCTGTATGTTACTTGTAATTAACGAAGGCTGTATATCTAACGACGGCAAATGACTTCCAAATTTGACGTCCGTTCGATCTGGTTCCTTTCCTGTCTTACCCTTTTCCTTCTTCCAGGGCATTTGCTTCCGAAATTTGTTATATGCGTGCCCCAAATATTGGAGACAAGGAGAAGAAAACCCCTAAACTACATTTTGCAATCTTACCAGCATACCAGATTTTTAAAAGCTGAAAGTATATTTAGCTGTACTCTATATTCTATGTATTACTCCCTGCTTTCTCTTCTTGGAGCAGATACAAGCAGTGATAGCACACGCCCATCTTAATTTACGTACGATTCTAATATTCAAATTGAACGTTTTTAGAAGAGTCAGCTATGGCTACAAACTGGATGAGTGTTCACCAATCTTATTGCCTAGCCGTAGCTTCAAAACGCTACAACACACATACACTAGACACCACCGCGCGGCACATTGTCCTCTTTCGCTTGCTGCTTCCAACATGTATTGCTTACTTCTGCTGTCTAGCGTGCATTGTCTGAAAATATAAGCTTTAAAAAATTGTGGGGTGCATATTGTACCCATAATGATCATATGTGAACTATTGTTTAATCTCCCCAAGGCTTGCTCCCCAACCCTTCGTTATAAAAACGAAATGAAACTATGTTGAATTCTGTCTTATCTATCTGTAAGTTCAACATTCCATCGATACATTAAAGCCTCTCCACAAGTAATTGCGATGCAGATAAACATTTGATCTTTAACAGTTACCCTATGAGGTTTTACTTATTTAATTCTAAAGTTCTAACCTATAACCCCACGAACACTAACAAGCGAATAATCGCTTAAGTGTGTGAAAAAAACACGTAAGATTTAAGAAGGGTTTACAAACCTTTATTTTTCAGAATATTTACAATCAGTTCCTACTTGGACCTTTACACAAAGCCTCCACTCGGGCTTGAACTTAAATAATAATAAATTTAAATTAAACTAAACTGCCTTAACTAAGCTATCTGAAAGGTATAGCTGAAGCTATCAGAAATCTAAATAGTTGGCTCTTAAGTATTAATTTAACCGGCGAAGCCAAGCAAGGGCCTAAGATATGGCCGAGCGTAGTAACTAAGAACGTAGCCAAAGGCAAACGCGCGCTAGACAGGGAATCAGACTCTCTCTATAGAAGTAGGTGAAGTATCGACTTAAATAGCACTCTTTCTCATTTGCATTTACTGCATTTCTGAATTTACATTCTGGCAGGAAATTGTAAGCTGAAATTAGAATAAGATAGGAAATATACAAAACTTAAAGTAACTGTTAATAAACTTAGGATAAACCTTACAACCCCTCCAATCAAATTATTCTCTTCCCCATATATATATATATATATGTATATATATAGGGAAATAAAAGATAAAAATATAAAGATATAAACATATAAATATAAAGTGAGAAATTTAGAACTACTTTTTCACCAAGACGAAAATTGAAATTAATAATTAATAAATTTTAAAAAAAAGCTATAAATGCAACAAAGAATTTTTTAAAAATTGTTAGAAGTAGAAATTTGTAGAAAAAAGATTTCAGTTGGTTTCAATGTTCCTTTCTCCTGATGAAGTGACACTAAATTCGATTGAATTCCTGTTCTATTGGGATTTTTTTTAAATTTCTTTAAATTAAAAAAATTTTTGAATTAGAGTATGCTTGTTTAAAAGTTTTGGTTTTAATACTTTTAAAAAAAATTTTCCTGCATTTATAGTATTTTTGAAATATATTAATTATGAATTTAAATTTTTGTTTTTGTGAAAAAGTAGTTCTAAATTTCTTTAATTTATATCTTTACTGATTTTTTTCAGGAGCTTAATGCGCGAAAATACTAGGCATATTTATATTTTTTTTAAATGTTTTGTAATTATATATATTCACTATAAATTATAGTAAGAAAACTCCCCATATTACATCTCCAAGCAACGGAAATTCAATTTAAAAACATCATTGAAAAGGTATTTTACAGAATTTAAAAACATTTATAGAATTTTCAGTCCACCTTGCTTTAAACACAGTAAAGAAAAAACTAAATCGCAAAAATGCCAAAATCAAAAGTAAACTTTTTAAGTATTGAAAAACCAGTTATTGTTATTGATAGCAGATTAATCGACTTATCAACCAATCTACCATTCATTAACAGTAACTAAAATAAGAGAGAGTGTTTCATCTTACTTCCAAGTAAGCATGAAATTATTTGCTAGATTCAAATCATAAATCTAATTGATACTCAATCAAAATAAAGCTATTAGTCACTAAACCAAAAGAATTCTGTTAGAAAGCAAATAATCTTTAAAATTAAAATTTTTCACTAAGAACACATTTAATCTGAACGAGATGCTTACTTTAGAAGACATATCCTCTACACTCTCTATTCATTTCAAATACGAAAGTAAAAACAAAAGTAGATTCAAGAACAAATTTTTAAAAAATCATAAGAAGATTATTATAAGAAGATTAAAAGAAATAATCCATAAAATTAAAGTTAAAAACTGTAGTAAAGAAGAAATTTAAAAATCAAAATAGTAAGCAAAAATTAATATATGTATTCTGGCAACCTCTTTCAATTTTTCACGCTTTTGATTTTAACTGCTGCTATGGATCCAGGTATGTTCATTTTCTTTCTCTTTTTTTAATGCAATTGGTCTAAGCAAGACACTTGTGTTTTATTTTTTATTTTATTTCTTGTTTTGTTTACTACGTTTAATTCTTCTAGCTCATTGAGATTACACTTAAAATTAAGTAATTTTTGACTCATGCCTAAATTGGCTACTTATGTTTATTTGTACATTAGCCTTACCAAGTTTTTGTAAAAATTATTCAGTAGTGCTTTTATTTGTTTTAAAGTTTATGGCAGGCGCGTCTGGAAAAAAAAGATAAGAATTGAGACCAACTATATTATATAGTTCCTTTATTTTTCTATTAATGTTTTATCGCTTCTGTCTCAATTACTGTCGTTTGACGAAACGCGTAATGGAGTTTAGCTATACTCGAATTTTTCACGCTTTTCCCTTGATAAGTCTGTGACTAATCTCGAGTTAGGCTAAATTGCCATTTACTGCCATTCATTGTTATTTATTCTTGTGATTTTAATACTTAATTTTTTACGTGTTTTAAAAAAATTTTTAATGTTGAATTTTTCAATACCCACTTTTTGTTTTTTAATTTTTTACAACTGCTTTTACTTTTTAGTTATGTTTTTGTTCAAGTTTTTTACTCCTGAACTAAGATATCAAATTTACTTTTAGGCGATTGCTTTTAGAATTTTACTCCTTATGCTTATCTTTAATTTTAATTTTGCAGCTCAATATTCAAAATTCTTGTCCAAATATGCTCTACGTTCTTTTACTACTTTCTATAAATTATACATATATATATATATATATGGATTGGTAGATCATACTAATAGTCCAAAAATTAAAAACAAAAAAACTTTTAACAAGTCCTGCCCTATAGCTGCAAGATTGAAGTAAATTAAACTTAAAGCATCTAAAGTTAAAATAAAATTGGAATCATAGCAAGGCAATTCCTTAACAATATTAATAATTGCAACACTGGTTAAGATGTTAAACACTGTATCTAAACATATAAAAATACATCAGTAGAATAAGCTTGAAAAATAAAAAAGCGAAAAGATAAAAATTATAAAAATTAATCTCCTCTTACTGAAACTCTAATTCAGAACTCATCAGGGGAAAATGAATTAAAATTACATAAAAGTCGATTAGCATGTTTCGAATACATGTTTCGTTCTTCTAGTACATTTGGGATCAAAAACCGAAAAAAGCAGAACAGGCAAATCAAATCACAATCAATTTCGAGGACAAAACGGGTCCACCTTCATCAGAAGCAAAAAAATTCTGGAAATTGAGAAAGCAAATGTCGATTACATTTATACAGGCAACCAATATAAGGAAAAGATAGCGCCATCTGTCGGCAGAAATAGTAATAAAATGAATGATTAAGTTTGTAGAATTTTAAAGGCATTAGGCAAGACTGGATTGGAATTAAAATCATTGACTAAACAGGATAAATTTTTGTGAATGCGAAAAGCTTCAAGAAAATCCAATTCCCTAATAGAACCAGCTTTCTGGATAATTTTAGAAGAATAAATTTGTTACTATTTCTGCCGACAGATGGCGCTATCGTCTCCCTACATTGGTTGCCTGTAGGTTATAAATATGATCGACATTCGCTTTCTCGATTTGAAGATTTTTTTGCTTCTGATGAAGGGGGACCCGTTTTGCCCTCGAAATCGATTGGGATTTTACAAAATTTACCCCGAATATAAAGTTGTTGATTTGCCTGTTCTATTTACCACGTCGGCGTGATTCTCTTGCATCTTAAGCGAAGAAAGATTCAATTCAATTTTCATTAAAATTCATTTAAGACCGAAAAATCTGATCTCAAATATATCCAGAATTTTCTCTGCAGATATTTGAAACACTTTGAAAAAAAAGAATAAAACAATACATTGCGCCAAATTGACTACTCAAAAAGAAAAATTTCTTTTTTCCACTTGAAGCTAAATTTTGTCGTTTGTTTCCTTTATTGTTGACAACATTACCGATCGTAGCTTTATTTATCGGAACCCCATGGCTTTCACATCATTCTTTAATGACTAGATGTGGATAATGTTTCTTCGGACAAATCATAAACATTGCCTTCCATCCATTTCTTCTATACGACATTTCGCATGAAAGCAAAACTGTCAAGTAACAGACTGTGATTTGTACTTTCAAAAATATAGTTGCATTTAATTTTTCTTTTCAAGCGAAAGATTTTTTTTTACAACAAAGCAAAATAGTCTAAAAAACGTGCGAACAGCCTCTGTATAAATGGCAGATGTGTAAATGGTTTATAACTGATATTTCGCTGGTATTTCTTTGAGAACACATTTTGTTTTGAAATTCAAAACACAGTGCCTGCTCTATTACTTAATATACATTGTTTTCGTGAATTAAAAGCTTTATTCTACACGTTCATGATATCAATCGGCCATTCTGATATCAATTGCTATCCTCTCCAGCAATCCATTCGTGTCCTAAATGCTTCACAATCTGAAAACAACTTGTAGAGTCATTAGGTTATTTCGATGCTGGAGAAGTGAAAAATGAATAACGCTTTGCCGGGAATCGAACCACGGACCTCTCGGTTACACGTCAAGTGCTCTGACCACTACACCACGAAGGCATGCTAAGAAGGCGGGAGAAATACCTTATATACTTCCCCTTTTAAAGGGCAACTGGGGATTAGGGGCCCTAATCGCCAAATCGTGGTGGTGGAGAATCATCATCCACCAACTTTTAGTTCGGGAGCCAGTTGTAGAGTTATTATTTTGTTTCGATGCTGGAGAAGTGAAAAATGAGCAACGCCTTCGCCGAGAATCGAACCACGGACCTCTCGGTTACGCGACGGGTGTGCTAACCAGTACATTACGAAGGCACGCTAAGAAGACGGGAGAAATACCTTCTAAAATGAGTGAAGCTTTCTTATCCCTTTGCGGCCGGCACGGTGTGCCCGCTCTGGACACACCTAAGCATTTTCTCCTGTACGTACAGAAATATTGAATGAAAAAGGATTTATAGGTTACTCTGAACTTTCTTCATTTATACCAGATGGCAACACAACACAAACCAGTCCGTATATTTTAGCCATGTTTAGTGTTTAAAACCCCTCATTTTTCAAAGAAATCTTCCAGATACTTTTAGGATATAAAAGGAATTGTGTGAAAAAAAATTTCTATGTTATTTCCCTGTCTGTATTCTAATCTCCTTTTTCTATATTAGTTTCAAATTTTTCCCTTGAAATCTTGGCTAAAATCGAAAAGCGAATACCTCAGGTGTGCCCAGAATGGGATCACTGAAACACTAGGACCAACAACTGTATATTTGTTTCTTTGCAGCTCTCCGGTCAGTTCCTTCACAATAGAAAGGAGGGTCTACAACTGTGTTTCATATACTTTTTTTTGCGGAGGTTTGATTATCATCTAAGAAATTGTTGGGTTCATATTCTGAAAAGTCAGGGGTAATTTTATCAGTTAGCTCTTTGGTTTTTCACTAGAGCAGTTCTCTTTTTCTCTTTCGCTGTCGTTCAGAGAAGTTTTGTTAAGCCTACGTTTTCACAGTTTTGAGTTGTAGACGTTTATTGAATTTAATTTTATAGTTTGTAATATTTTTTTTGGATTTTTAATTGTTTTCCAAATGGATCGGAGAGGAAATTCTGAAGCACTAAAAGTGCTACACGAATTGCCTTCAGATAGTGAATCTGATACGGATAGCGGTACATGTGCAAAACATGCAATGTTGGGTTGTGCTTTTTCAAAGGTGGTATCACTTTCTTCGAAAAGTACCACTATGAAAAAAAATAGACGAAATTTTAAATATGAAATGTAAATAATATAAATATCATATACCCAACTTACGTTTTTTTATTTCTACGCATATTAATCAAGATATAACCAAGAGGAGCTCTTTGGTCGCTGTAGAATAGCAGACCACCCCGTGGCACACCCTGGGTAATTCTATATTTGCTACGGCATTCAGAATCTAGTGTTTTTTAATTGTAGGCAAAATCTTTTACTCGCTTCCCAGCAATGCTCGTTTCAGCACTTCTTCCGAAGCTCTGTTCGTTCAATGTGCCCGCTTCGGACACGCCCACAGAATTAAACACGCCACACTACTATTTTCACAAAATGTTACCTGTGTTCTCCTGTAGGCCTGATTAGACTGCCTACCTTTTTTTGCCGAAATTTCAAATTTAAAAGGTAGCGTGAAGGAAAGGATTAATTGAAGATATTGACAACGATAAACACTTTGGCAATTTCAATTAACCAGGTCTCACAATAATACATTCATTCATTTTCCTTTCGGAATGGGGGATAATTCAAACGTTAAGAGTTGCTAAGACGAAATTAATTACATAAGACCCATCATTTTCTGGGCTGCTGTGCTGCTGCCTATGATATATGGAGGACGCTGACAACTCTAAGCGAAGAAGAATTTCACAAATTCAGAGATACAGAAAAGGCCAGAGAAGAAAAACAAGCTAACTTCCACAAATTATATATTCTCTTCACGCAAGACGTGAAAAGGGTTTTAAAATTATTTACATGAAATTTTTTCACGTTTAAAGAAAGGAGATTTTTCAATTATTTACATATATATTTTTATTTCTGCGTCTAAGAAAAATTTAATAAATAAGAGAAATAGACTAAATTATCATTATTTGTCCCACTTGGAAAGTTTTCATAATTTCTTTATAGCTCGAATTAAAGTACAGAATGTGATGACGTCGATGTATCGTCGTTTTTTCACAATGCCAGAAACATACTGTTGCGTTTCTCTCTTTTGGGTTCGTGGATTTGGAGTGATTAACAACGACAACACTTGATGAAGTATTAAAACACTATTTATTAGCCAGTACTACACAGAATAGGTCCAAAAGCACGTTTACAGTTGTCGAAAAACTACGACAAGCACTCTGAAACAATCAGCGACAAAACTTTCAAGCCATGAGGCTATAACGGTGGAGATAGCTTCACGGCAAAGCACTAGTGTACAGCTCCCGACTCGATTCAGTCATTCTCAGAACTCTACGGACTCTTGAGACTCTCCATGCTACAACTTGCGATGCACTCGACAATAAGCACTAGAGTACAGCTCCCGACTCGGTCATTATCCCTAAGCTGCCAAAATGCAAATGAAAAGTGCAAATTTGCACTTTGGCAGCTGAGAATGTTAGTTCGGTAAAACCATCGAAACTAGTCCTGGGAAAATTTGCAAATAAAACGCTGATTTTTGTTGTTTGACTTTTGAATTAATACACAAGAGAACTTTCGGCTCACCATATATTTACAGCGCCTCCATACCGGAAAGACACCATACATTTAGAAACATCAATGGCTTCTCCGAGATTCGAACCCGGTCCCTTCGGCATAGCAGTAGGCTCCTCTAACTCTGTACCGTCTGGACGGCGATGAAATATGTACGGTACGCAAATGAAGTACCACACATCATACAGTACATAAACGATTTTCTGCTACGCAGATCGAAAGCAATTTCTAAATATGCTCAAGCATCCTTGACCTTTGCTTCGTAATCGATTTCACCCCCTTCGCAAAGTCAGCCAATTTAACAGCATTATCGTTTTCCACAGTCGTAAACATTATAAGGTTTATCCTAAGTTTGTAACAGTTACCTTAATTTTGTCACACTTTCCTGTCTCTCCTAATTTCAGTTTACAATTTCCTACCAGAATGTATTTTCAGAAACGCGTTTAATGCAAAAGAGTAAGAGTAGTATTTAAGTCCATGTTTCACTGACTTCGTTAGAGAGCCAGAGTTTCTGACTAGCTCGCGTTTGCCTTTGGCCTACGTCTCTCTCTCTCTAAGCTATTGCTAAGCTTGGTCGTACTTCGGGCCCTTAATAGCTTCGCCTACTTAATCGAGATTTAGGGGCCAACTACTTAGAATCCCGATAGCTTCGGTTATTTGTTTTTAGTTAAGTATTAGTTAAGCTTTAGTTCTTAGTGCTTTGAGTTCAAGCCCAAGTGGAGGCTTTGCTTTACGCTCTGAGATAGGAGCCGACTGTACCCTTTTTGAGTCTTACGTCTCTGTCACACACTCAGCCGATTATTCGCTTATCGGTACAAAAGGTTCTTCACATTTAACTATTAAATCCCTGGCGGAACCCTACAACGTCAACGTACTCTGCATACGGTATGCAACAGCCTAGTTCCGGATGCGCTTGATATCTTCATACTTTTCAAAAATCCATGGTGATCCTTACCATTTTCTTCGTTGATTCTATCTTCTTATTAACTTTCTTAAAAGTCATTATTAACGAATTTACGGACAATTTATGCGAAAAAGTATAAAATCATACGAAAGTTCAAAATTATAGAGCCGGCAGTCTAATGAATAATGAAACAGGTGTACTGACCCTCGTGGGTAGTTGCAGCATCGTCTCGAAAGTGTAGTGAGTGCAGTCGTGACTCATCGAACTCGAGGTGTATTCTAAGTAAATAAATATTATATACGAAAAAAAAAACGCTTTGTACGTATAAACCAGCCTTAAACCAAGTGAAACGTATTTCAAAGCGAACGTATACCGAGCTGTCTCTGTGCCTGCAAATCAATTATAATTTTCCCATTAGATTATTTCGCAACCTTCAGACGAACATTACGTCAGAAAGGTAAAATATTATTTTTAATTATTTATTTTTAGTATTTCTTATGAATTTTGCACCATTACTTATTTAGTTTTTCCCTCCCTTTCTTAGATTTTTAATATTCTATCATTTCTCTGCGTCAAACAAATTATTTCCTACAAATTCCTTTATACTAACAGAATGTGTAGATAGGCCAAGTTATGTGCCACTAGGAGATTAATTACGACAGCAAAGAAACAAAGGGCTGACGCAAGTATTGAAATTGACTTCCTTAAGTCCTTGAGGCTTATATTAACGTGAATCAACTACCCACGCCGTTCAATTCGTATAGTTTATCGATGTGTTTTTGCTTTCTTTCATTGTCAATCAATTAGTCGGTTCATGTATCATATCCGACTAGCTATTATGAGTTTACTTTTTCCTCGGTACAACTCCGTTAGAGAGAAGCTGAAAATGTGCCATTATTTTTTGCCGCCAGCTGTCGCCAAGTATGAAATTTTAAAATAATAGAGTTCAAAAGGAAAAAAAAAATAGTTTTATTACTTAAGAATAAAAAAAATATTTTTTAAAATGTTTATGTAATCTAGAATATTCTACGCATGAATGAAAAAGATACACTGTGCAAAACAAAATGGGACATTTCTATATCTCCCGTTCTACTGGGCCGATTGACGAAATTCAAATTGCGTTTTCCATGTCTCGCAAGCGCGACTTAGGATATATAATAGATTTATATATAGCATTGTTCTAATATACTTATTTTGATACAAAAGGGAACTTTTTCTGAAAGGACATACCAATTTTTTCCACATTTCGATTCTATGACTCAAATTATGTCTAAAACTACATACATTTTGCAAAATTTGGTGGCACATTTACGGAGATGGCGGGCTCTCAGCCGACTTCGGCTTCGCCACTACTAAGGCCAGAAGTGGTGGTCACTTTATTATGGAGGCGCCTAATAGGTGGGCCACATTTGCCTCCTATGAAGGGACGGACAGTTAAAGCCATGCCTTCTCCAGGGTTCGAGCCCAGGCCCTTCGGTATTGTAGCCAGCTCTCCTAACCACTATACAGTCTGGGCGGCTATCTTCTTAATATGTGGCAACCTATTTTCCTTTCCTTCCATTTGTAGGGGAGGGAAAAAAGTCATATCGTTCTTGCTTTTTTATGTACATTGCGGATGAGGGGAAAAAAAAGCACATCGTTCCTAATTTCAAATAATTTTAACAAAGTGTGTAACCACACTTTCGTTATTATCGCTTTCAACAAATATGCGAAATTTCAAAACCCGCCTATATATAAATTCACGTATATCTTCGGAAATTTTGAATAAAAAGCTCTAATGTTTTGCAGGTATGCTTAGAAATACATCCACTTTAAGATGATTGTAAAAGTTGCATAGCTTATAATTCAAAACGTTTTTTTGAAAAATTTATAAAAATTATATAAAAATACAAATTTTAAAAATAAATCATAAAAGATCGGTTAATTTTATTTGGAATGAACCTAAATTTCGAACTGTGCCGGAAGGAATCAAATAACTTTCATAAAAATAGAGATATTAATAAATACATAACAAATTGAACTAGCATTGAGGAGCTAAAATTTTGAGAGCTATTTTTTAAAAAACTGCTCTTGCGATGTTTACAAAACTTGGAAGTTTGGCATAATTTGAGTCGTAGAATCGATATATAAAATAATCGAAATAATTGTCCCCCCCCCCTTTTTCTTTTTTTTTTTTTTTTTTTTTTTTTTTTTTTTTGGCGCAGTGTACTTCTTTGTTTGAGCAGCCCCCGGTAAAACTGCAAAATATTGAACATTCATAGGGCAGTGCTGTCATTTAGAATCAAAAGGAAACATTAGAAACTTACGATTATAGCTTTCGGTGTAGAAAATTTAGCATTTTTTTGGAGGTTAAAAAACTGACAAATGTCCAGTATATGGAAAGTATGGAATCCAAATATGGAAAGCTATTGGCATGTCATTTCAGAAAAAGTCCAATTTTGTGTCAAAATACCTATAGTAGAATAATACTATATATAAATCTAATACATAGCTTAAGTCGCGCTTTTGAGACATGAAAAACCCAAGTTGAATTTTGTCAATCGACCCAGTAGAACGGCAGATATAGAACTGTGCCCCCCTTTTTTTTTCTTTTTTAGCGCAGTGTACATTACCATAACAAGGTATGTCATCTAGAGCCATAACTTGTAGTATAGAATATTCTGTCAGTTCGAAATATACTATATTCTGTAATTCCGAAGGCTCATCGAGACGTTTCTTCATTTTCACTTTCATAACTTCCACTAGAACACGTGAAACCATCATCATAATTATTAAGTAATAGAAACCCAGTTTCCGCCTCTCTCAGTGAGTGTGCTCAGCACCGTTTCTTCACTCATTTTTAGTTTACGCCATCACTAGTTTTGCTGAAAATCACGTAACTAAAGGAAATGCCAGTACTTTTCCTTCTGTTTTCTTATATTATCTTTTTAATCAATTCCTTACAGAAGTAGTGATATTTACCTTAAGATTTCCTTTCTACGATGTTTTCATGCAAAGTACAATAAATGTTTTTAAAAGCAGAAAATAAGACGTAATCTTTGCATTGTATTTAGAATTATATGCATTTTATGTTCTATTTTAAGCAAATTAGTCGATAAATGCATATAATTTGTATAACATATATAGAAATAATCGCACATAATTTTAAATAAGTGCCGAGAAATTGATACAGCAACTGAATTTTTTTATTAGTGACTACAATTTAACGTTTATATTAACAGTAAACAATCGAATTACTTCTTTTCCATAATATATATGCATAAAAAAATATGCTTGTCTGCAGGAGCCGCTTTGGCGACAGAAAATGGCGTTGGCGCAATTCGGGATTAAGAAAGGGAGATCTGTTGCCAAATGTTATAAATATTCACGAAAGCGAAATTGACTGCTATAAGCAATTCATTCATTAGCTTTATCAAAGAATATGTATTGTTAAGGAGGAAAACTTTGCAGCAGCAGACGTGGCTCCCTCCAAACGAAATGGGAAACAGCTGCGCATGCGTGAAATATCTGTCGCCAAAAAGCTCCAAAGCTCGAAGCCAAAGAATATGTATTGCTAAGAAGGAAATCTTCGCCGCAGCAGAAGTGACTCCCTTCGAACGAAAAGGTAAACAGCTGCGAATGCGTGAAATATCTGTCGCCAAAAAGCGCCAAAGGCTCGAAGCTGATGTCGAAGTTCGAACGGGTTCGATAGTCACGTTTATCAAGAGTTTAAAGCTGTGTGACTCCATTTTTCCCCTCCACACTGACGGATATAAAATCAGACATCAAACTGTGATATGTATAATGCAAGTTCTACAGCCATTGAAAGTGGAACTTCACCTAATATTTCATCATTTCCCAGGTCAAAGAACGATTCATTTAACCCGTGTTCCTCAATTCCCTATACACGTGGCGGTGGAGGAAAATCTCGGCCAGGTCCGGTAAATCACAGAGGGAAATTCTCGCCAACATGTTCAGTCGCCAAATCCCTTGGCGAATGTTCCATTTTCTTTCTAGCGGCGTAGAAGACAAACTGGTTTACATTACGTCTAGGGAGCCTTTCCTTCTTTAGTAGATCGTAGATCGTTTCTGCTATAAACCTCCTAAGAGCTAGTAAAAAACTGTCGGTGGACATCGATTCAACCAACTCTAAATGGACTGCCCTGTAAACAGCGCAAGTGAATAAACAGATCCAAGATTTTTTGTTGCCTCTCAAGATCACTGGTCCAGCGAGATCCACCCCACAGATTTCGAATACAGCTGCTTCTTGTAGTCTGTCTTCTGGAGGAGGCGCGGTATAAGTTTCTAGGTTTTTTGCAGAAAATCTCCTACACACTGTGCATTGATTAATGAGAGATTTTACAGTTTTACGAGCGTTCAGTATCCAAAATCTCTCTCGTAGAATATTTATCAAAATTTGCGTACCAGCGTGTGCGTTTTTCTCGTGATAATATCGCACTAGTCTCTTGACAACCTCATGATTGGATGGAAGAACAGCTGGCATTTTAAATTCTTCCGTATCCTCACGAAAGGTAAGTTTAGTTTTTAAGGATTCCACTTTCATCCTTGAATACTCCTAAAGTTTTTATTTCTCGTCTTTTTCATTCACAAAACAGTCTTCTTGAACCATTTTAATCAATACCTTCTCAGCCTCAAAAATTTCATCAGAATCAAGGTTTCCATGTTTTCTCTTAATTTGTTCAGGTCGACAATTGTAGGCGAATCTTAGGATCCAGGCAATTAGATTAACTATCTTTTTGTACTTGAAAAAATATCTGTAATACCAATCTCTCTTAGTAACCAAGCATGTAGAAACGATACATTTTGTTACAGATGAAACTATTCCCTTTTTCTTCTCTCTAAAAATCTCACTCTCATCTAAATTTAAGTCACCTTTTGGCCAATCTTCTTCAGGCAAGTAGAGCCAACTTGGACCTAGCCACCAATTAGATTTCCACAAATTCAGAGCTGAACAACCCCTACTCGGGAGATCAGCCGGATTCATATATCCAGGAATATGTCTCCATGAATTTTTATTTGTTAATCTTCTTATTTCTTTCACTCTATTCTGGACAAAGACATTCCAGGCTTCTTCTCTCGTTATCCAAGCTAAAACAGTGGAAGAATCAGTCCAGAAGTAAACTTCTTCACTCTGTATCTCAGATAAAATTGAGGACGAAAGTCGTGATGCTATAGTAGCTGCAAGTAATTCCAGTCTCGCGATAGTAATTTCTTCTTTTCCAGTTGGTGCAACTCTACTTCTGGCTTGTACCGGCTGTACTTTAATAGAATCAAAAGTTTTTACTCGGACAAAAGCGGCCACGGTGTAAGCATGCTTACTGGCATCACAGAAAATATGTACTGAAGTATTTTCACTTTTATTCCTTGAACCAAAATATCTGGGAAAACGGATCTTCTCTAGATAGTCAATGTCTCTCAGCCATTTTAAAAATGCAGTTCTCGTACAGGTACCAACTTCTTCATCCCATGTTATCTTCTGCTTCCACGTTTCTTGCAGCAATAATTTAGGGATAAGGACGACAGGACAATATATACCAAGAGGGTCAAACAATCTATGAGCTGTAGCTAAGATTAATCGCTTAGTTACTTTTTCAGAACATAACTCTTTTATACTACCAGTATTTATTCGTAGAGTGTCGGGTCGTTTATTCCATATTAAACCGATCACATTCGTATCTATTAAATCGATCACATTCGTATCAGCTGAAGCATCATCATTAATATCATTAAACTCCCACCCTCTAAGCTGAAATTTTCTCTCAGCCGTTACTTCAGTTGATACATTCATAAAAAGATTGCGTTCATTTTCATTTTTGACACAACTGACACAGTTGTCAACATAGAAACTATGCATAAGTTTTTGAACGATACTTTTTGGATATGAGGCTTCACCAGTTTCTATTTTCTCTAAAACAGTTTGTAAATGAAGCTGAATAGTAGAGTTTAGAAGAAAAGGGCTGCTTGCTACACCAAAAACTACACGACAGTGCCTGTAGTCTTTCAGCTGACCATCACTATCAAGCCACAAGAATCTTCAAAAAATCTCTATCAGTGGGTGAAACACTTATTTGTAGAAAGGCTCTTCGTATATCAGCAATAACACCTGTCTCCTCTTTTCGAAATCGTGTTAAAATACTTGGAATCTGCTGTATTAGATTCGGACCTTTTTCTAAGCAGTCATTAAGGCTAGGAAACCCCTTTACTTTGGCCGAAGCATCGAACACCGGTCGGAGTTTTGTAGTACTATTCTCTTTGATAAATTCTCGATGAGGATGGTAAAGAACTTGACCTTGATCGTTTTTAGGAACTTCTTCAATTACTCGATCTTCAAGCCATTCCTTAAAACCATTTTCATAAGCTCCATAATTGGTCTCCGTTTTAAGACGTTTAACAGTTTTGTTCAGTCTCCTCTCGACTAAATCAAAATAATCTGGCAGTGGTGGATGATCTTCCAACCAGGGCAAATCAACCTCAAAACTATTATCTGCTACATGAACTGTGTTTAGGAAATGTAATAGAGCAGCTTCTTGCAGTTCCATCTGGCTTTTCTTGACTGATGGGTCAGTAATGCCAAATGGGTCCAAGGTCCATAAATCTGTTATCGTCTCCACTGTAGACAACAGGGACGTAACTAATAATGATGAGGTACACTCGCTTCTCGAAGTATTGAGCGTTCGTCCCATAACTGACCATCCAAGTTTTGTTTCTATGGCTACGAGACCACAAGGTATCTCACGACGACCACCTGTCATGAGTTTTCCAGCTATATTAGCTCCAATAAGGATTTCAGTAGGATCTTCACAATCATCCACAATATTTATATTATAAGCAGCTAACTCCTTTAAACAAAGTTTGTTGACAATAGGTGGCACTGACTTGCAAATAATTTGTTGACTAAGAACTTTAAAGTTACAATTATAATTCCCGTGCACACTTGATAAATACAAAGTGTATACATCGTCCTTGCATACCTTTGAATTTTTCCCTCCAAATAATGAGTGCTGCAAATATTCACAATTCTGAGGTTCATAGTTCATTTCTTGAGCTGTACTTCGTAACAGATACGATCGCTGTGAAGCTGTATCAATAATAGCTCTTGCGACACGTTTTTTCCCATTACCTCTAATTATAGCTTTAAATGTTTGCAGCATTACGTCTGGAGTTGAAGATAAGTTAGAAAGAGCCTGATCCACTTCAGCACTAATCTCAGTTTTCTTGTCAACTTCGGATGATTCCTCATTTTTGGGCACAGTTATTTGGTGCATTTTCCTACATAGAAGAACATGGCGTTTTTTACCACAACACAAGCAACCAGCTTTCAAGTTACAGTCCTTAACTGAATGTCCAGATTTTAAACATAAAAAACACTTGTGAGATTGTTGAACAAGTGACTCCCTCTGACTTAAAGGTATTTTTCTTGCTTTTAGAGAATCTCCTGAATAATGCGAATTAGAACAGAATACGCACTGTTTTGACACTTGAGATGAAGTTAGAAGATCTGTCGCACTAGGTACATTTGAAAACTTTCCACTCCTAAATGTTTTATCGATCCCTTTTTTCTCCTTGGAAAAATTACTATATTTTTCTTCCCGTTTTGACTTTGAAGTATTGAAGCTTCGAGAGGCTAGAAAAATGCGTTCTTCAGCTTCAACTTCGTCTTGTAAAAATTCTAAAATA